>CAMZMU010000037.1:82926360-83473111 GCA_947311845.1 Poa pratensis | reverse complement strand
CGACCTGGACGCACCCGTTCCTTGCATACATGCTGCGCAATGAGTTACCAGAAGACGCAGCAGAAGCGCGGCGCATCACTCGACGCGCCAAGGCATACACAATCAATCAAAGGTGAACTATACAAGAGAAGCATATCGGGGATCCTTCAAAGATGCATCGCACTAGAGGATGCCAAGGCCATCCTTCGAGATATCCACGCAGGAACCTGTGGACACCATGCGAGCAGTCGTGCCCGTCGTCGCAAGGCCTTCCGAGCAGGGTTCTACTGGCCAACTGCACTCAGGATGTGAAGGACATAGTGAAGCGGTGCATCGGCTCCTGCCAGAAGTTCGCCACAAAGCTGCACGCACACTGCATCAGAGTTGAAAACCATACCTCTTGCGCCCTTCGCCCAGTGGGGGCTCGACATGGTAGGGCCACTCAAGAAATCCGCGCGTTGGAGACATACCCACCTCCTGGTGGCAGTCGACAATTCACCAGTGGATCGAAGCGGTCCCTATCACGAATTCGACTGCCACAACGGCGGTGAACTTCATCAGATCAATCATATACCGCTTCGGACTTCTCATAGCATCATAACTGATAACGGTACAAACTTCAACGGCAGAGGAATTCCGTGACTTCTGCAAGGACCAAGAGGCCAACGGACTACATGTGCAGCGGGATCAAGAAGCGTATGTTGGTGCCACTCAAACGAGCCGCGGGTGCCTGGGTGGAAGAGCTTCCGGCCGTATTTTGGAGTCTGCAAACTACCCCAAATAGGTCGACACAATACACCACCGTTCTTCATGGTGTACGCGCAGAAGCAGTCCTCCCTTTGACGTTACAGTCGACGCACCCAGAGTCGTCGCATACGACGAAGAGGAAGCGGAGGCAGCACTCGAAGATAGCGTCGACACGCTGGACGAAGACGCGACATCGCGCTCGCTCGCATAGCCATCTACCAGCAAAACCTCCACAACTATCATGGTCGTCGACTGCGCACCAGGTCCTTCATGGTTGGCAACCTGGTGCTTCGCCTCAAGCAGAAGAAGGTGCACAAGCTCGCCTCCCGATGGAAGGGACCCTTCATCATCACGGAAGTCATCGACGGCGATGCATAACGACTCAAGCACGCAAGACAGGAGATCTTCGCACAACCTTGGAACGTTGCGCACTTGCACCGTTTTTATGCTTAGACTACTCAGTCATCAAATGTAATAGGCGATATGTCGGATAGCTGCAGGTTTCAGACGCACTATTTTCCTTACCAGGGTATCTAAGGGGACTGGAAGGTTTTTAATGAGACGGCCTGCAGCTTAACTTACAAAGTCGAATAAATCAATGTTCCTCTCTTTATTCTTAGCATAACACCAAAACAAAAACCTCGGCTTCACCCGAAACACTCGGGCTGCGCCAAACAGGTCCAACAAAAACAAAAACCTCGGCCTCACCCGAACACTTGGGGACTGCGCCAAACAGGGTCCAAACAAATCAAAACCTCGGCCACACCCGAACACTCGGGGGCTGCGCCAAACAGGTCTAACAAAAACAAAAACCTTGGCCTCACCCGAACAACTCGGGGATGCGCCAAATCCAACAAGAGCAAAAACCGGGCCGCACCCGAATGCTCAGGGGCTGCAAAGGTTGTCGGGAAATACTTTCTGGATAACCCCGGCCCAGTGCGACTTACTTTACTCGCACAGACAAAGGCCCACTTGGAAGCAAGCCCAATTTGAACCGCCATAAGGGAAAGATCTAGAAGACATATCCCGGAGGACGTGAAGACCAAGTAGTCTCCGAGTAGGCCTCTGGGACGTATTCCTTATGGGGGAAGTTTCCTTTTGTAACCTAGCGAGCCTCTGTGTATATAAAGAGGACTCGCAGGACTTAGAGCGGGTCAAGCTATCAAGCCCTAAACCCTAGCTCATACGGCGAGTACCAGATCGGATCGCCTCCATTGTAACACCTCGATTATCATATCAATACCAATCTAGGGTAGGCAGGAAGTAGGTCTTTTACCTCACATTGAGGGGGCCGAACCTGGGTAAATCTGTGTTGATCTTTGTTCCTGCGATCCCAAGCTCGGAGATGCTTGACTCGCGTAATCCCACACCTACGAAGTCATCTATGACACCTGACGTGACAAACCCACGACAGTTGGCGCCCACCGTGGGGCCTGCGGTCAAAAGCGTCACGTTCCGCGCAGGATCGAAATCAGGCTTCAAGGACATCGCCATCGGCCAAGTTGAAGACATCAATGGGGTCCCCTTCATCGACGACTCAGAGTGGGGACCCGAGGCAGATCGCATCGAGTTTGGATACATTGTTCCCATCGGATCAGTAAAAGTTTTCGTCGGATCCGTCAGTCGCAGATCTAGAGATGCGACTCAAGGAAGCGAATCGGTGAAGGAACTGCGGCCGGTCAGGGTCCGCGTGTTGGAGGAGCTACAACAAGCTACGGCAAGACTGCCCATCCCCGTCCCGTCAAGACCTGTTTGGGGATCTCTACCAAATCAGGAAGGAGACCTCAAGATTGAAGAGATTGAAGCTATCAGGACGGAACTCTGTGAAGAGGCACAAAGACTCGCGGCTGAGCGCGAAAAACTCCAAGAAGAAGGTCGACGACTCCGTCGCTGCCAGCCAAAACACCAGGCGGCGAACCAAGACGACATCTGAGCGCAAGAAACTCCAAGAAGAAGAGTGGCGACTCCGTCGTTGGCAGCAAAAACATCAGATCAAGATGGACAGAGGAGAGATGAAATCACAGTTCCACGGCGACCCAGAGAGCAACGTGCACGCCGCGATAGGGATATTGTCAAAGATAGCACCGGTTGGAGACACGAGCTGATAAGGAAGCTCGCTATGCGATCGACCTACTGCAAACCGCTGCTTTACAACAAGCAAATATGTATGGAGTCACGCCCAATGAGCCGCAAAACGAGGTATCATGGGGAGGAGAAAGTGCAGCGTCGAAGAAGTGGTCAACCAGCTAGCAGGTTTGCAGGTATCATTGGAAAAAGAAAAGAAGATAGAAGGCGAGTCGCGGACGTCCGGAGCGACTCAGCCATCCCAGATTGAAACTGATTCAGATGAAGATTCAGCGCCAGTAAACTCCTATTCATTATTGAAAGGACCAGCATGTTTTGGAGAGGAAATACGGCTCACTCGTTTCCCCCCGAACTTCGACGAGTCGCAGCGAGTCACCACCTATCGCAGTGACCAAGACCCTGCCTTATGGATAGAAGATTACGAGGCAAGCATAACAGGGGCTGATGTGACTCAAGAAGTACGTGCGAAATACTTCCACTTGGCAATACAGGGAGAAGCTAGGGATTGGCTGTTAAGGCTGCCATCAAAATCAATAAGCACATGGGAAGACTTGAAGGACAAGTTCATCCGCAGATTCCAAACAGAAGATATGAAAAACCTTAGACAATGCATTCAAAAAGAGGACGAATCAAGCGGCGACTGGATCAAGAGAATCGCGGAGATCCTTGGCTCCGCCAAAAACTTAACAGTACAAGCTGCAATACAAGCTATGAGAAAGAACTGTAGATTTGAGCCGTTGGTGCACAAATTAAGTCGCGCTGAGCACAAGATTGATAGTTTCGACCAGCTTTTGGCAAGCTGACAAGTACGCAAAGACAGATAAAGGGCAGGCGGCTTATCACAGAACCCAACAGGGAAATTGCAAGTCGCGAAATGAACATCGCGCACACCAGATAGGAGCAAGGAGTGATAAGGCCTTACTCCCTAATAACTGCAAGGGGATCTTCGACGTGCCTTGCGACTTACATCGCAGGAGAGATGGCAGGCCAGCGGGTCACACAAAGGCGCAATGTCATTATTACCGGAGGTGGAAAGAAGGCGACACGCCAGACACGGCTCGCAGCGATCGATGCAGCACAAGAATAAATCTAGCTCTCGTCAAGGGCCTGACGTTTTACCTAGAAGAAACATAGGACAGTTTCATACAGTGGAAGTACAAACAACGGATGGAAGCCGAAGAGCGGTCAGATTTCAACGCCAGAAAGGTATCGTCGCTGGACAGAGCAATCGGTTATTTGGAGTCGCGGCGATCACCCCCCAGAAGTAAGAGATCCAGGACAGCCAGCTCTGTGGTCACGCCTGAAGTCGCGGGATACAAGTTAAGTAAGGTCCTAATGGACGGAGGAGGAAGAGTAAACATCCTATATCAAGACACGCTCCGAAGAATGAATATACCCGAGACAAGGCTGCGACCATCCAGGAAAGAAATTCAAGGCATAATCCCAGGAGCTGTTACGCGACCAATCGGAAAGATAACACTTGAAGTTAGCTTTGGAACAGAGCGGAACTTCCGCACAGAGCTCCTAGACTTTGAGGTTGTAGCAGTCAAAAGCTCATATCATGCGATCTTTGGAAGAGAAGCCTATGTCAAATTTACCGCTCGCCCCTGCTACGTCTACCTACAGTTAAAGATACCAGGACCAAACGGTGTTATTACAATATATGGAGACAGACAGAGAGCGTTAGAATGCGAGAACGCAGGCTCAGTACTCGCAGAAGAAGCTTGTATCGCCAACTCTTCACATGGATATCAGTCGCAGATCGGTAATCGCAGCTCAAAACGAGTCGCGTTGGAGGTACCGCGGAAGCGGCCAACAGGATGCAGCCACCGGATGGTAAATACCCACCGAGAAGTCGCGCATCAGCAAGATAATGCCCCAGAGGTCGCCTTGATACAAAAAGAAGACAAGAAATGGCGCATGTGCATAGACCCAGCCTCGATCAACAACCCCAGCCAAAGGGGCTCAGTTATCGTGAGTCCTTACAAAGCAAACTCAACTCAACATAAGTCGCAGCTCAGTGCGGCTAATCGCCTAACAAAGTTGCTCTCTGCTTCAACATGAGACATACATCGGAGCTATCATGCTCGACCCGAGTCGCTTTAGCGACTCAAAATTGAACCAATCAGGTGTTCAACCCACTCCGTTAGGAGTATTAATTCGCAACTAAGTGCGATGAGTATCAAGTATGCATGGCCTGCGGGGAATAGAAAACCCGCATTAAAGGGCCTGCATCATCCTGTAACACCCTGTAAAACATCGAGTGATTATGAAATAAAGCCGGCACCCTTGACATTCAAGGGTTTGTCGTTTCGCCTCAACTATCATTGAGTCGCTGAGTCTTTTGAATTTCATATATCACTGACCCTTGAGGGCTCCTTACGAGCATCGCGAGTACCAATCGCACCTCAAATTTTGCCAAACTAGTGGCAATCCTTAAGCTAGAAGCGTCTTGCATTATGCGGCCAAAGTACTGGGGTGTGGCGTCAATCGAGCTTGATTGCCTATCATGGCCGCTCTCGACCCTGAACACACATGTTCCTAGGAAATACTGAGCCGCGCGAGCGTCTACTTAATGGAATTATCAAGAAAAGAACCTGCTTATAGGTCACCAAAATACTGTTTATAATACATGAATGTCTTACAGACTAACGGGCATGTCCCACATTATTTATTTTTCCTCTTCCGAGCTACAGGAGTGGGAATTGGCGCGGCTTGTCTCGCAGTTGCAGTCGCAGGTGTCCTAATAATCAGGGCGCCGCCAGACGAGGCAGAAGGGCCACCAGATACTGTTGCTGGAGTGCAGCCCGAGATGACTCAGCTCCTGAGGACTTTTCCTTTGACACCTTGCTCCCATCAAGATTGAATTTATCGAGATAAGTGCCCAAGTCTAAGTTATCAACAAATTTTGTGGCATATCCGCGCATCCCTTTCCAGATATCGAAGTACTCGCTTATTGGCAGTTCAGTATCATCCGCGCTCATCGCCAGGCCGTGGCGAGCAACCTTGCCAACATCTATCTCTGGATAATATGCTCGAAGCAATGTCAAGACATGCGCGGCTCCGGCGCGAGCAGAGGATCGTTTCCAATCAGAGACATAATGCGGAGCCTTGAGCAGTTTATTTATCCAATACTCGCAAGATGTTGGGCCATCAGTCGCAGGAGAGATTACCGTCATAACTTCCTTGGTAACCTTTAAGAAGCGCTGGCTGAGTCAGACAGATATACCAGTTGATCCTTCAAATTGGAGCGGGACACTGGGGCCTCAGGCCTATGTCAAGAAAGAAAAGGCAAGAAACAAGTCAGAGACTAACGTTGGTTACCCAAAATATGTATGATTAAAGGAATAAAAGACCAACCAGCAAGCTGCAGGACGGCTGATTTGACCATGGAGCCAAAACCCTCAAAGGCTTTGAGCAGCGAGTTATATTTTTCATCTCGCGCGGCGAGTTCCTTTGCGTGGTCTCCCTTCAGGCGATCAATCAATTCAGATTTAAGAGTCAGCCCTTCTCGCAAAGATCTAATGACCTCGTCTTTCTCCATGAGTCGCTGCTGCATATCGGCTTCAAGTTCTTTAAATTGCTCTTCGCAGGAGTCGAGTTGACCTTTGAGAGATTTTATTTCCTGATCTTGGTCCCTAATGACCTCATTATGCTGCTCCAGGCGAGACTGCATCATTTCAGGATGGTCTATGGAAATGCCTTTACCCTTTATTGAGCCAGAAGCATCAAGCAAGGACAGTTCACGCTGAAAATAAACAGAGCAAAAGCATGGTAAATATCCAGGAATTGGGGGCTCGAGATTTGAAGCCAGGAAAAGAATCAACACCCCGTGCGATGACACAAGGTTTTGATCCTTGGGGGCTACTATATGTACCTGGCGACTTGAAGAAAATTGCTCAACTAAGCCGCGCAGCAGAGCAGCATGCTTGTCTCCAGCAGAAATTATGGCATCTGATTGACTTGAACTATTTCCTGGAGCTGGAATTCTATCAGTGATACCCTACCAGCAGCAGGAGTTGTGGATGGAGCTGCGACTGGAGTCGCGGCAGGAGCCGCGTCTGCAATACCTTCCTCCAGGGAGGGCCTTGGATGAGTCGCACCATTACTGTTTCCCACGTTTTCATCAGCAGCATCATCCTCGCTCATAGCTGCTGAGAAGAAGTGGGATGGAATTAGACTTGGTATCCTCTTCAGACATGGCCCTGCAAAACATTGATGGGTTAATAAGCTGACCTAGCAGAGCCGCAACATTGAAAAGAAGGCGAACCATACCCAGAGGCGACACGGATACTCTTCATCAGGCAACCAGAGGAAGGAGAAGATAAACCTTGCAAATCTGAACCTACAGAGTATGAAAAGAAGTGGTGATCAGCAATTCCTTGCCAAAATACGTAAACACAAAAAGAAAAGGAGAGAGTCGCAAACAATTACCCGAGCTTATTGAGAAGCAATCCTTTGCAACAGCCTCGGAAGAAAAAGTAGCCTTGTTGGGATCAGCGAGTTTTAAAGATTTGGCAGTTCTTGTTTCTGCTAGTAACGCCAAGGCTTTGCGACGTTTCTCAGGCTGCGCGGGTCTTCTGAGCTCTGGCATAAAATACGCTTCGAGGACCTGCGAGGCACCTCAGGAAGTTCCAGGAAAGGTGTATTTGGAGTCGAGGACAAAGAGCGTCGGCCATTTGTTGTTCCTCTTCAGAAGCACTACCCTCGTGCATAACTGTATCTTCGCCAAAGGCTGCGGCTTGCTTGACGACTCAGCGCGTTCCTTGGTTCAAGTCGACGTCCTCTGAGGAAGAACCCAGAAATAGGGATCGATCTGAAAAGGAGCTCAGGTCAGAAATAATTAATTTTGGAAAGGAATTTTCGAGGAAACAGGTGACAAGTAAACATTACCACAAAAGGCTTGTGCTCAGCCCAGAAGGGAGCAAGTCCGACGTTGTCATACGAGTCAATATCCTCGTCCGTCACTCGGCGAATGAAATTTATCCACTCCCCTTTGTCCCAATCTTCAGGGCAAGTGCGATCGACGTCATTTGCATGACAAGTGAAATCCACCATAAGCCGCGAGCGGCGACTCACAGGCTGAACTCGCCATTTAGTCCAGCAAGATATGAGATCTAATCCAGTGAGACCATGGAGTGTCAGCGCTCTCACCTTGTCTAGAAGGGATTCGATAAAGGGCAACGAAGAAGGATCAGGTTTAGAAGACAGAGCATCGGTAGCCTCGAAGGGAAGAGGAGACCAAAGAGGAAGAGGAATTTCACCCTCAGGAGAAGTGTTTTTACAATAGAAGAATGTCCTTTGCCACTCCTTGATTTTCTTGGCAAGAGTTAGTTTTGGGAAGATACTACCCCTACGGCGTTGGAAGGAAATGGCGCCGCATTGGAGAAAAGGACCATCTGTGGTTTCCCTTTGACTATTGCAATTGAAAAGAGCAAGCCAGAAATCTATTGAAGGCGGGATACCCAGATAATCTTCGCAGAGGACGTGGAAGTTGCTCACTTGCAACATCGAATTAGGGCCAATATCATGGAAGCGGAGACCTAACCGCTGCATCAAGGAGCGGAAGAAGAGAGAGCCCGGGGGCTTGAACCCGCGCTCAACATGCTCCGCAAAAATCACTACTTCTCCTGGTTGAGGATTGGGGATTACCTCCTCACCGGCCGCCCGCCATTCGCATTGATCTTTTGGCGGAAGAAGGCCCCGTGCAGATAGGGATTCCAGGAAATCTTCGTCGACCCACGAGCCTTCCCAGTTGCACTTGCGGCGAGACATTTTTCTCAGATTGATGGAGATCTCCACCGAAGGATTGTGAGTACGAGAAGCGAGATTGGAGGCGGCGGAAAGAGCAGTGGATGCGTGATGCAGAACGCTGGGAAAAACGATGAGCCAAGATAAATAGCCCAGATGCGGAAGACGTTTAGATCTGAAAATCAACCGTCAAGGCAGGTTAAGTCGCGTTCTTGAGCCGCCAAGAAGATTATAATCGCAGATTGGAAATAAGAAAATTGGAGTTCAGCTGGGATAATTCATGTGCGGCTCAGGGGTTTGTTAAGACAAGGAGCCTTCACTCGAAATCCAAGCTAAACTTGGGGGCTAATGTCGGGGGAATACTTTCTGGATTAACCCGCGGCCCAGTGCGACTTACTTACTCGCACGGACAAAGGCCCACTTGGGAGCAAGCCCAATATTGAACCGCCATAAGGGGAAAGATCTAGAAGACATATCCCGGAGGACGTGAAGACCAAGTAGTCTCCGAGTAGGCCTCTGTGGACGTATTCCTTATGGGGGAAGTTTCCTTTTGTAACCTAGCGAGCCTCTGTGTATATAAAGAGGACTCGCAGGACTTAGAGCGGGTCAAGCTATCAAGCCCTAAACCCTAGCTCATACGGCGAGTACCAGATCGGATCGCCTCCATTGTAACACCTCGATTATCATATCAATACCAATCTAGGGTAGGCAGGAAGTAGGTCTTTTACCTCACATTGAGGGGGCCGAACCTGGGTAAATCTGTGTTGATCTTTGTTCCTGCGATCCCAAGCTCGGAGATGCTTGACTCGCGTAATCCCACACCTACGAAGTCATCTATGACACCTGACGTGACAAACCCACACAAAGGTCACCATAAACTGAGCCACACCGAATACTCGGGGGCTGCATCTATTCACCGTGCAAATCCATGTCGAATCACAAAAAAATTGTCAACCTACATACTCGGGGGCTGGGCCCCGCTTGCAAATTACAAATTTCTCATAACTCGATAAGCATACATACCAATCATGAGAAAGGAATCATGTAGTTTTACATAGTTTGTACAAATTAACACTCGATTTACTCTGCATGTTCTTCTTTCGGCTCCGCCCATTTTTTCTCTTCTTTCAAAACCTGATGAATAAGGACCAGCGCATCAGTACGAGTCACGTTGTAGTGCTCCTGCATGGACACAGGACCGCCCCAGGCACTGGTGGTGGACCTAGCGCAATCCTCTTCAGGTCAAGGTTGGGCAGGTGCGCCCGAACAAAGGCGAGCGCAACATTAGCCCCGCTAATGAGTTGCTCTCGCACAAACTTCTTCATGGCTTTGCCTTCACGGAATTTTTTCAGCAGCGCCGCTAGACCCTGTGGTTGATCATTCAAGGGAACAAATACTGGTGAACTCGGGCTAAAGACGACCTGCAGACTTTGAGAAGAACAGCCGCACGCCAGGCACGATCATGAAGCTTCGCCAGCACAAGACCCCTCGCCCTGTCACACCAAAAGGGATGAGTGGAAAACTCCGGGCTGCTGGCATACCCGTTCAGGCGGTCGTCCAAGCGCGTCGCCTCGGCTTGGCTATCTGTACAAGCGCCTGCAAACAATCGCGCTACATCATAAAACAGCTGAACACAAACAACTCAACACTTGTTCGGGTGCACTTACATTCCAGATGCAGATTCACCTTGTCCAGTTCCTCAAGCAAATAAATCTCCCGGGCCGTCGCCGGTGAAGGTCTCGACTACAACTCAGCTAGCTCACTCTTCATTCCCTTCAGCTCCTGCTCTGTCCTCGCGAGTTTCTGCTGAAGGAAGTCGATGATTTTCTGGTCATTTTTTCTCCGAGTGATTGGCTTGGGAGCGGCACTTCCAGAGGCAGGGCCTATCGACGCACCAGCTGCTCCAGGCTACACAAGAACATTTCAAAGCATAAGAACATGCTTGCATAACGCACACGCTCAACCCATAAGGTTCGGAGACATTCCATCCCATACGACACAAGAAGAAACACAAAAGCATAGTTCATAATCGTCAAGGCCTCATACGGCATCAGTTTTCATTACAAGACAAAAGGGAAACAGTCCTGTCATCTACGACATAGACTCAGACCTAGACCTAGCGGTGCGAGCAACACGCTCGGCGAGGGTGGCGGCACGTTCTTCCATCATAGCCACCATCTTCCTCGACAGTGCCCCGCCTGCTCCCTCATCGCACTCGTCACGGCATTTTTTTTCGTCAGGCTTCTTCGGGACACCACACTAGTACAGAACGACACATCGGAAACGGGCCAAAAACCCCATCGGCAACGGAAAAAGGGTCCGTGTCCCGCCTCCGTGGCTGATGTGAAGGCCCTCATCGGTAACAAAGGCAAAACACCATTTCGATGAGGTCTCCAATTGGCAACGGTTGCGCGCAGGCCTCCGTTTCCTTAGTTTTCCTTCACCACATACGGAGTTTTCCATCCACCCGTTTGCACTGAGCATTTCTCATATTTCGGTTACAGGATGCCACGTTTACAAATGCCACTAGATACTTAAAATCTCACAGCACAAGCTCAAATACTAAAACGGTAACAGATTTCACTCATATCACAATGTAACTTTACATTTCCATCACAATTTCACCTTTACAATTGCATCACAAGATGTGACAAACATAAGAGGTAAAACGATAACATATTTCATCTATACTAAACCTATCATGTCAAAGGACGGAAAGAATATATGATTTCTTCCCTATATCCTTTTCCACAATCCTCGCAGGTGTCACTCTAGCAATCTCTTCTTATCTCAACTTCTTGAGAGAAGGATGTTGAAGCTTTGGACCCTATACATTAGTAAATAGAGTTACAATTGTTAACTACATATGCTAAAACAAATACACTATGAATTTAAGCAAACTGAAACGATATCTTACCTATGTCTTGAGGTGGCTCTTATTGATGAACCGGAGCAGCCAAGACACGGCTTGTCAAAAAGATATTGCGATATCAGCAGCTTCATAGGATGCCTGACAACGACCATCCTTTCCATGGAGGCCACCACCGGCTCTAGATTTTTTATGCAGTGTCACCGAAATCTAATCTAATACGTCACCGATGTGACATTTCGGTGACACTGTATAAAACACTCTTACTTAAAAAAGTATTTTATGAAGTGTACCAAAACGTCACAATAGCGACGGTGGATATGTATGGTGGAGTTTGAAAGGGAACAGCTTCATATCACTAAATATAAATAAGGATTTATGTTAGTTCTGACACTACTAGATAGAACGAACAATTTAACACAATAATATGAAGTATACAGTAGCATTTAGTGTATACTGACCTATGTATATAATTGGAGGACATTATGGGAAAGTTAACAAACACTGCTGTCTTGAGTAGTGTTCGTTGTTTGTTCTGTGTCTCCGACTTTTATGCAGTGTCACCGGAATAGACTCATGTTTTCACATGGACTTGTTAGCTAAACTACAACCGGTTGCAAGTGCACAATAGACAAGTTAACTACATCAAGAAATGATCTAGATAGAACTACCGGATGTGAACTGAACTACTATCAACAAGTTAGCTAAACTACAACTAGTTGCAAGTGCACAATAGGCAAGTTAACTACATCAAGAAATGATCTAGATAGAACTACCGGATGTGAACTGAACTACTATCAACAAGTTAGCTAAACTACAACTAGTTGCAAGTGCACAATAGGCAAGTTAACTACATCAAGAAATTATCTATATAGAACTACCGGATGTGAACTGAACTACTATCAACAAGTTAGCTAAACTACAACTAGTTGCTCTAGATCATGTGCACAATAGGCAAGTTAGCTACATCAAATAGTGGATCTGATACCTTCTTCACGTTGCCGTTGGATCGATCTAGCAGATCCGGAAGTGGTGGAGGCAGAGGAAGCGGACAGAGCGACGACCTCGCCGTGTCGGGCGAGATGGCGAAGACCTCGCCGTGTAGGGGGAGATGGCGAAGACCTCGCCGTGATAGCCGTCGTCTGGGCGGAGACGGCGCCGCCACGGCGCCGGCGATGGCCGCAACGCCAGGAGCCGCCGCCACGAACAGATCTAGCATACTGGGACAGATTGAGGAAACGAGTGAGTGTTAGGTTTTGCTATGTACGCCCATATATATAGGTAAAACATAGGAAACGGTTCTTTAGAAGGACTGTTTCCTTTGTGTTTCTTCCACTGAGGTGTGGGACCTACGCGCCCACTCTGTGGATTTCTTCTACTCTCTGGAATAATATTTTCCTATATGGAGAAAACCACTTATAGGATACTTATATTAATATTAGTGATTACTACATTACATACGCAGTACATATTAATAATAATAAAGTAAATTACAAATGGAGAACTTATAGAACTACTACTAGCTACTTCTTGTTTTTCTTGCGCCCTGATTCCGCGCAATCCTCGTCCTTCTCACTGCCTCGCTTGTTGGGGGCCATTGGAGGTGGTGGCGGCGGCGGCAGCATATCGGAGGCGGTGGCGGCGGCTTTCTTCTCCGTCGCCGGGGCTCCCTTCTTCGGGAGCGGCGCCTCCGCCTCGTCCTCCTCCTCGTCGTCCTCCTCCTCCTCCTTCTCCTCTTCGGTTGACTCCTCATCAGAATCAACCTTCGGCGGGCCCAGCATCACGGTGGGATCATGGAAGTTGGCGTATTCGTCGTCGCTCGTCTCCGACGTCGGTCCTTCAACGTACTCGCCGCTGACGGGGGGACTGTCCCGCGGCGACTCAGTGTGCTTGACGAGGTGTACCCTTATCAAATCCCATGGTTAAGGACATAGGGTTGAGATTATGGGGAGAGAACGTGGTAGTACTGGTAGTTTCGTCGGCTGACAAGCAGAGGCAAAGATTTACCCAGGTTTAGGCCCCTCGGGTGGAGGTAAAGACCCTACTTCCTGCTTGTCTGTTATTGATCGCTGGAGATTATGAGGTTACAAGGTGGCTCCGACGAGATGACGATCTCGCAAGAGCTTTGGTGGTTCGAGTATGGCTTGGTCCTAGTTCGGCACCCCTCCCAGCCTTTAAATAGGCTGGGTCTCGGGAGTTTGTAACCGACCTAGTTTACACATAAGGAAAGTATAAACCGACTATGTCTATGTCTAAACTTGGAGGGTACTCCATCTTGTTGGGCCTCTCGTCTTGGGCTTCGAGTTGTCTCTTCGCTTATTGGGCCTTTAATCATCACGTGCACCAGGTACCCTCACAGTAGGTACCCGAGATGTATATCCTTGTCAGTAGCCCCCGAGTACTTGTCTGACTCGAAGAATCGGGCATGGACTCGTTCGTAAGTGCACGTCATATGCTTAGCATTATGTATATTATAATTGGAATTCCTGTATGAATAGCACATGTTGGCTATGTCGAGTATTTCATCGACTGTGGTTTTTGCTTATGATGATCAAGGGATAATAGCTTAGCAGGCCCAGTTCACTCGACGGATCGGGACTGGTTAACTACACATTTGGGTAAAACCTTACTAGCTTTCAATCACACTCGAGTCCCCGGACTCGAATCTGGAACAAACTGGTCAGATTCGACTAGGCCGCTGAGGTCTTACTGAGTCGATCTGCAGTATAACTTTGAATTTTACCCAACGCGTCCGTCAGGATTTTTCATCATGTCTGCTGACACGGAAAGTATAAGGATTGACGTTGCTGGAACGGTCCTTAGCCCAGCTCGAAAGTTCGGCGGGTCTTACCTTTGCACTATGCGTGCAGCATCCGAGGTATTTGCGACGGACGCAACTCGGGAATGTTTCGAGTATGATTTTGCATATGAACGTAGTCGATATATTCGTCGACTGACCCTTTGAAACTATTTTATCGGGTGCGCGACAGCGCTCCCGATGGGAGTAGCCCCCGAGATTGTGCTTTATTGCTTGCAATGGAGGATAATCTCAGAATCACTTGATCTTGAGCATCTTTAGTCGAAGAAATTTTTGATACGCTCCCGATGGGAGTAATATGTCATTGATCAAAGAGACTGTCGAATGACCATACACTCGAAAACAATCGAGTGTTTAATATGCTTTGGGCGAACCCGAAATCTTTTCTGAACAAATCTGCTGCAATGACGTCAGGGATGACGTTTTATGGCGACTGCGCCACCTGACACGCGGTGGCGTGCACTATGCTGCGATAGATGGGACGTGACACGTCTTGTGGGCCTATTGTGCAGCCGTTTGGACTAGATTTGACCGTTCAGGCACGATTTCTCCGGGGCCATGATGGTAGTTCCTAGATTCCCGTGCGTAGTGGGCGGAGTGGCCGGCGACGGTTGCCCTCCGTGGCTGCCACGTGTACGGTTAGATTTGCTTATTTGCCCACGATCTCGCATCGACGGTGCGGATTCTTTTGCGTTGAGGTTAAAAAGGGTGCGGCGGCGTAAATAGTATTTTTTACTTGCCATTTGCTCTCCGCCGCCGCTGCTTCTTCTTCCTCCTCGCGCATCGCCATATCCTCCTAGCGAAGCTTTTGCAATCACCACCGCGATGACGAAGCCTACCACCCGAAAGGGCAGTAGTGCTGCGAACGCATCGGCGGACAGCGCCGCTGGAGCCGCTGCCAGCGGTTTGAAGAGGGACAAGGGCGCTTGGACTAAGTCCACCTGCAGCAAGAGGATGCTTACCGGCCTGCGGAACGACGGGCTGATTCCTGAGGACACCTCGCAAGTTCGCATCCCCGGCGCCGAGGTAATCCCGCGCCCAGGCCCCAATGAGCGGGTCTGCTTTGTTGATTTTGTGAACAGGGGATTCTCCTTCCCTGTTCACAACTTTCTTTGTGCACTGATGCACGTGTATGGAGTGCAATTGCACGATTTTACGCCCAATGGGCTTTTGCACATTGCGTGTTTCTTCGTCCTTTGCGAGTGCTTCTTGGGCGTCGCACCCCACTTTGGTCTATTCCGCCGCATCTTCAACGTCAAGCGCCAGCACAGCGCCAAGGGACCTGGTGGTTTTGGAGTACAGGCTCGACCTGATGTCGAGTACTTCAAAATCAACTTCCTGGAGTCTGTGCAAGGATGGCGCCAGAAGTGGTTCTACATCAAGGATGTGACCATAGGCGCTCAAACATTCGGGTTGCCTGCCTTTGACGCAGACGCCCTGGTGAAGAAGAGGCCATCCTGGATTGCCCAGCCGACCGGAGTCGAAGCCGACGAGGCTGACATTCTGATGGAGAAGGTGCTGAAGCTTCAGACCACTGTTGGTCGAGAGGTCACGGGCATCCATCTGCTAGCCATTATGGCCAAGAGGCGAGTGCAACCCCTTCGAGCCCGAGCACATGCTATGTGGGGATACAGTGGTGCTTCTGATCCAACCCGCTCACGCGCAGTGGAGCTTTCTGATGCGGAGGCGGAGAAGTTGGTAAGAAGCCTTACCAAATTGACTGATGAAGATCCCTGCAAGATGAACTCGCCTGTGCCTCCTTATGAAACCAGCAACCCTCTACCAGAGGTAACAGTTGACACTATATCTCAGTTGATATGTTATGCATGTGTGATGTTGAATCCTTTGCTGTTTATGTGTGCAGGGACACAAAAATGTATGAGTCGATGCCTCCCTTGCCAGAGAGCGGCCCAGTGCCAGACAATGAGCCATTCGAGGCAGATTCTGATGATGAGATGGCCTCACTCGCCACCGCACACACGCCAGAAGCCGATGAGGGAGATGCTGAGGTGCTGGGCAAGCAGAAGCGGTCGCGCGACGAGGAAGACACCGCTGACTCGGAGGAAAAGGAGGAAGACAGGACGGAGTCGATGACGGCGCCACTCGAGGTGCCTCCGATTCGCTCGCTTCCCCCACGACCACCGAAGAAATCGTGCCCGAGCGTGGGTGTGCTTAACCCTGGTCGAATGGTCGACCTTACTCAAGAGTAAGTACTACGTGCCCATGCTTTGTCACTTTATGAATAATGCCACCTTGTATATTTATAATGTGTGATACAGTGTTTCCTCGGATGAGGATATGCCTCCGCCACCAACGGCCGAAAAGAGTAGCGCAGCATCCACTGCACGGACGCTGCCACCAGAGCAGCCGCCTACCCCTGCGACTCCTACTGCTACAGCCACAGCTACACCACCCGAGCCGGAGGTTGCAGCAACTGAGAGCAGAGCTGCGGCTGCAGGTGTCCCTGCGTCGACTTCTTCCTTCTTGGAGCACGTAAGTTTATGCTTGCCGTAGTTTTAATCCTCATCGAGTGCGAATTTTTTTGCCTAGACTCAGTTATTGAGTTATGAATTTGCCCATGTCGTGCACTTAAGCATTTGTGCGAGAGTTGCTGAAGGCTGGTGCCAAGTATGTGCATAAGGAGACTGAAGCCGCCACCCTGCAGCAGCAACTCGAAGCTGCGAAGAGTGCGTATCTCTTTATGCTATTACCAGTTGTTGAGGGTGATTCCTCTTGCAGTCTGCTGATCATGTGTGTTTGTTTTGCAGAGGCCGCCGCTGATGCGGCAGAAAATTTGAACAACGCCACCCGTCGAGTGGCTGATCTGGAGAAGAGGCTGTCGGGGAATACTTTCTGGATTAACCCGCGGCCCAGTGCGGCCTACTTTACTCGCACGGACAAAGGCCCACTTGGGAGCAAGCCCAATATTGAACCGCCATAAGGGGAAAGATCTAGAAGACATATCCCGGAGGACGTGAAGACCAAGTAGTCTCCGAGTAGGCCTCTGTGGACGTATTCCTTATGGGGGAAGTTTCCTTTTGTAACCTAGCGAGCCTCTGTGTATATAAAGAGGACTCGCAGGACTTAGAGCGGGTCAAGCTATCAAGCCCCAAACCCTAGCTCATACGGCGAGTACCAGATCGGATCGCCTCCATTGTAACACCTCGATTATCATATCAATACCAATCTAGGGTAGGCAGGAAGTAGGTCTTTTACCTCACATTGAGGGGGCCGAACCTGGGTAAATCTGTGTTGATCTTTGTTCCTGCGATCCCAAGCTCGGAGATGCTTGACTCGCGTAATCCCACACCTACGAAGTCATCTATGACACCTGACGTGACAAACCCACGACAGTTGGCGCCCACCGTGGGGCCTGCGGTCAAGAGCGTCACGTTCCGCGCAGGATCCATGAAGGGAGCTGAAGATCTTGTTGTTGGCCGTATCATCACGGTCAATGGCACACCCCTCATCGACGATTCAAGCTGGGGACCGGAAGCAGATTACTTGGAGACCGGCCACGTCATCCCCTTTGGATCCATCAACGTCTTCGTCGGCTTCATTGGCGGCGAGTCAGAGGATCCATCGCAACATGGCGACTCAGAAGAAGGAGTCGCGGTAACAGTGGACCAAGAAGAAGAATCTATCAACTACGAGTCGCTGCCTCTTGAAGACGAAGAAGGCCAATCCATTGAGTATGTCCTTGAGGAAAGGCTATGCGAAGGCCCTGTGGATAGTGGCTCGCCCTCTGTAGAAGATCGGCATGTTGAAGGGGTCTACAGGACCACAGAAGCGGACGAAGGGCTGGGCATGCCACCAGGCAGCTTAGCCCCCACACCGCCGGAAGCAACAGAACAAGCCGCGCTAGACGCATCTGGAGTCGCGGTATCCGCCGCGATGACGCCAGGAGTCGCGGCCTCAGGAGTCGCAAACAGAGAAACTCCACCTGGAGTCGCGCCTGCGGAATCAGGGTCAAGGGTAGCCCCCAATGCAGCGGTCACGCCGCCACAAGGAAGCGTGTTGCTTACGCCGATATCTGCGGTTAACGCGGCTGCTAGGGTAACAGAATTGGAGGCTACCAGGATCGGGCTATATGATGAAGTCCAGAAATCGCGGATGAGAGAGCCAGGCTGGCGCGAGAGGAACAGCGCCTCCAACAGGAGCAACTGCGACTCATCGAGGAAACCAATACTCTGCAAGGAATACAGGCCACCTTGCCACACAGACGCCACGCGAGTCGCCTGCAGCCAGGAACAGTAAACCCTATGGAGTTGTTCCAATCGCCTACCGCTGAACCAGCAATTGCGGTTCCATCAGTCGCCACCAACACGATCCATCAGTCGCCACCACACAGCGCACCCGGTCGCATGGTCAGGGGTCGCACAACCTTCAGTCGCGGTACCCACACATGGCACCATCTGCCATGGTTATGCGGTCCGTGGCCCCGTTAGCTGCCCCGCGTTCAAGCAATCGCTGTACCATCAATCGTACCAGCGGTTCCATCCTTCGCAGCACCAAGAGCAGCAGAGATACCTGGATCAAGGGCCATAGTGCAGGCTAACAACAGGGCCATGATGCCCCCGCCATTGACGCAGCCAACCTTTGTTCAGCAGTCGCCACAGCAGCCTCAAAGGTTCCACACGCCGCAAGGGCATTATGTTAGCCCAGTGGAGAATCTCTTTGCGGCCACAAACATCTTGGCCAGGTTAGCGCCAGCAGGAAACACGCCAATGGACAGAGAGGCACGGCGTGCCATTGAGATGCTGAGCACAGCAGTAATACAGCAGGCAAATATGTCCGAACACGCAGGACGGCTGCACTCCACCCCTTACAATAGCAGAGCAACGGCGGAGAGAAGCATCCACGCGGAGTCACCACACGTTGCGACTTCGAGTTCGGCTAGGCGACAAAGGGAAGATCAACCTGCGGCTCAAAATCAACCTCAGCAGTTCAACCCATAGAGGTTGTGCAGCCGCGCGCGCGGCTAATCCAATAGGAAGACCAGCTTCGTCCAACCTATCGTCGCGACTCAAAGGCCCAGTCTGTTTCAGCGAAAGAATCAGGTCTGAACCGTTTCCTGCAGATTTCAAAGGGCCTCGCAAGGTCGCCAACTACAACGCAAGCATGGACCCTGTTACTTGGCTCAACAATTACGAGATGGGCATGAGCATCCTAAACGCATCCGAAGAGATCTGCGCACGTTACCTAAACATGATGTTAGAAGGCGCAGCTCACATATGGCTGCAAAATTTGCCACCAAATTCAATAAACTCTTGGGATGAGATGAAGGAAGCTTTTATCAAGAATTTCCAAGGAACATGCAAGCGACTCTGCAGCATAGAGGACCTTGAGCGTTGTGTACAGAAGGAAGGCGAGTCGAGTCGCCACTGGATGAGAAGGGTCGCCGAGATCATACATTCCTCAGATAACATACCACCCAGTTCAGCAGTCCTTGTCATGGAGAAAATTGCAAATTTGAGCCGCTAGTCCACAAACTAGGTCGCATGAAGGATAAAGTCAAGAGCCTAAGCGAGGTAATGGCGGCGGCCAACAAGTATGCTAGCTCGGATAAAACCAGGGACGCATCTGATGGGGAGGAAGAGGAAAACACTGGCAAGGGAAAGAAGGCCAGTAGCAAGCCTCAACAACAGCAAGCTAGCAATGCCAATGCGAGTTATAACAAGCGCAAAAACGAGGAAGGAAACTCAGGGTTAGTCGCAAATACGAACACTCGTTACAAACAAAGCAGCGGCAGAGGAAGGAATTTTCACCCAGTTAATTTGGAAGAGGTTTTCAACCGCCCCTGCGACATCCATATAGGAAAAGATGGGAAACCACCCAACCACACGAAGGCACAGTGTTATCATTACAAAAAGTGGAAGGATGGACAACCACTCAACACAACAATCATCAAAACAACGAGGGAGGTAACCACGGCGGAGGCAACAACAGCAACAACGCCGTCCCAAATCCGCAGCCAGATCAGCCACAGTTCCCAAAACAGTTGGGTCAGTATCATACCATTGTGGTGAATACTTCAAGGAGGGAACAAAAGCTGCGACGACGCAATCAGGCTGTTAATGCCATAGTACCAGCCGTCCCACAGTGGCTAAAGTGGTCCGAGCAGCCAGTGGTTTGGAGCCGCGAGGATCACCCAGGAGAAATAAATGAAGAGGGAAAACTCGCGCTGGTGGTTGCCCTCAAGTCGCAGGGTACAAGTTGAGCAAAGTACTGATGGATGGAGGCAGCAGCATCAATATATTATACTATGAAACCTTCAAAAGAATGAACCTCCAAGAAAAGCAGCTACACCCATCAAGAACAACGTTTCACGGTGTCGTGCCAGGCATATCAGCTCAGCCATTGGGGCGAATCAACTTGGAGGTCGCCTTTGGGACACAAAGCAACTTCAGGAGCGAGTACATTTGGTTCGAGGTTGTAGATTTCCAGAGCCCGTATCATGCGCTGTTTGGCAGAGAAGCATTCGCAAAGTTTATGGCTAGGCCGTGCTATGTGTACCTAAAGCTTAAAATACCAGGCCCTAGGGGAGTCATCACCATCAATGGCGACAAAAGAATAGCTCAAGAATGCGAAGAGGCGACAAGGCCATGGCCAGAGCAGCTTGCATCGCAGAGAGCGCGCCCATGCGCGAGTCGCAGGAGAATTTTGATGACATCGTGAAGGCTAAGAGGCACCTGCCTGACTTGCGACTTCAGATTACGGCCGCAAGGGAGGCAAGGAAGTCAAAGGCTACAAGCCATTGCCAATAAGGACACATCCCAGGCATCGCGAGTTGCCATCAGCAGCCGCAACAAAATTATTAAGAGTTTACATCATCAAGCTGGCCACTCAGGGCTAAAAAACTTCACTTCTGATCGCCACCTAGGCGCGATCGACCCAATTCTGGTCGCCACTCAGGCGCGACCGACCCAATGTAACAATTCTGATCGCCACCTAGGCGCGATCGACCCAATTCTGGTCGCCACTCAGGCGCGACCGACCCAATGTAACATTCTGATCGCCACCTAGGCGCGATCGACCCAATTCTGGTCGCCACTCAGGCGCGACCGACCCAATGTAACACTTCTGATCGCCACCTAGGCGCGATCGACCCAATTCTGGTCGCCACTCAGGCGCGACCGACCCATGTAACATCTCTGGTTGCCACCTAGGCGCAACCGACCCAAGCATCACTTCTGGTCGCCACCTAGGCGCGACCGACCCTATGTATCATATAATGATTCTGAAATAAAGCATCTCAAACTACCAATTGAGCTGTGAGTCTTTTATTTTTTAATCATTGGTCCCTTGGGGGTGCGGCAGCTTTTTAGCGCGGCCTATTCCTTGGGATCGCCAAACAAGTGGCATTTATCGTGATTATACTCAACCTCTCTTGGATGCGACTTGCACTATGCGGCCAAAGTACTGGGGGTGCGGCGTCAATCGAGTTTGATTGCCTATCATGGCCGCTCTCGACCCTGAACACGCACTTTTTACCTGGGAAATACTGAGCCGCGCAAGGGCCTAAGTGAGGAAAAACCGAGACAAATCATAAGGACCAGCCTATTGGTCGAAACATGTACTGCTGAGAGTACTTAAGCAAACCATAATATTGTCTTATGACACATAAATTCTAACAATTATTACAGGCCGCTAAGGGCCAAGATCATCAAACCATTGTTTTCTCTTCTTCACTTGTGCGCAGCTTTTGGCCGGTGGGAAGGAGGAACAGGCGGCTTACCAAGCTTGCCAGAAGGAGCAATCGCAGGCTCGCTGGAGGGCTCTTCAGTCGCGGGCTTGGGGGCTGCAGAGCTGGATACGCCTGGAGAGGGGTTCTTTTCCTGCGGAATCACCGCACTGGATGACGGAGCGGGTAACTTCTCCCATCTGCTTCCATCTGCATTATACTTGCCCATATAGGTCGCAAGATCTATCCCCTCCACCAGTTCAGTCGCGTGGCCGCGCATATCCTTCCAAGTCGTCGCATATTCTGAGGCCGTCAGTTCGGTGCCATCCACCTTCTTCGAGGGCCTACCTTTTGCAACCTTGGCAGCATCAAAAGAAGGATAGTATGTCTTGGCCAAAGCAAGAACATGAGCCGCGCCGGTGCGAGCTGAGGACTCCTTCCAGTCCAAAAAGAACTGAGGCGCCCTAAGCAGTCTTTTTAGCAGCCCTTCAGAATCACCGGGGACTGGCTTGGTCGGCAGCAGGCACTTAGACAGTGATTTCATGGCATCACAAGTTCTTCGCGAAAAATCGCGGATATACTCCAGCTGTTCTTGAGTACTGCCGCGCTGCTCCTTGGCATCTTCACCTACATCAGGCATGTCTCCGTCAGCTCTACAACATACAGGCAAAGATAGTAGAGAAAACAGATGCAGATATGAGTCGCAACACATACCAGTTAACTCTTGAGTCATGATGCACACTTTGGCGTGGACAAGGTTATGGGCATCAGAAACTTTCTTCAACTTTTTCTCAAGCTCGCCAATGGAAACAGCCTTAAGCCTTGCGTCCTCGTTGGCATCAGCAATGGCGTCTTTCTGAGCACTGACTTGGAGGTCCAGCTGCTGGACCCTCTCTTGGAACTTCTCTTCAACAGTTTTAAGCCGCAGCTCGGTGGCTTTGGCTTGCTCAGATAACTTGAAGCTTTCATCAGATAGCTCGCCCATCCTGGTTTCCCTCTTCTTCAGCTCAGCGTCACGCTGGCCAAGGAGCTCGCGCAGCCTCTCCAGTTCAGAGGGAGTATCCCCCAGCTGCTTTTCCAAGGCGAGTTTGGCAGCTGTTATGGAGCTTAGTTCCTCCTACAAAGGGTACATCAGTTAGTAAGTATATATCAACAGCTAAAAGAGAAGCATCAAGTCTCCCTTTACAGTCAAAGAAGAAACTTGATCCTTGGGGGCTAGAGACAGATAACTGGAGATAGAAGTTTACCTTATAAGCCGCAGACAGGTCAGACAGTGCCTTGCGGAGCTCCATGGCTTGCTTGTCATTTGAGGCAATGATAGCCTCTGACAGTCTCTCAGCGCGGCTTGTGGAGGAGGAAGAAGCAACCTCAGCACGCAGAATTGGCGACTCAATCACTGGCGCATCAGCATCCTTGGCCATTACATCTATGGAGGAGGGGTTGACCTTCTCCACGTCCTGGATCATAAGGGGATCCGTTCTATCCTCCAGAGCCACCTCTTGGGTGGCTGTGTCAAGAACAGGGACCGTGGCCAGGTCATCAGTGGTGGCCACGCCCTCTACCATGGCGGTATGAGCCGCAGGTGATAAACGCGGCTCAACCGCGGTTCCAGGCTCAGGCGGGTTTAGCCGCACTTCTGCAAAAAGCAAGGGCATTGTGTGAAGAAGAAGCACATAAGCCAGAATAAAAGTATTATAAGCACAGGGAAAAGTCACTAACTCTGGAGCCATCTTCACAAAGGCCATAAGTTCACCGCTTGACGGTGAGGACAGGCCTTGGGTCCCAGAATCTACGAGCAGAAGTTTTGCGTGTCAGTAGAGGAAAAAGAAAAGCATTCAAGATGACAAGACAACAGAAATTACCAGAGTGGGGACCCATGTCTTCTTCAGCGAGGCGGTGGCTTTGAACACACGCTGGCGCGGAGAGGTCGCGCCCGTAGCAGGCTTGCGACGCTTCGTGGCCTCAGGGTTTTCCAGAGCATCAACTCTGGTTCCTCACGAGATAGCCTCTTGGAGGCTCTACGGGGAGTTGGTCCAGCCGCGGCAACAGAACTCGCGGCTGGCACTGGACTGTCATCCTCGTCCAGTTCAGTCTCTTCACCATCTGAGGCCGCAGAGGCAACAGAAGGGATATCAGCAGTCTCGCTGCCCTCTAGAGTGGGCAGCAACTTCTTTCGTGCGGCACGCTTGGGAGCAGCAGTGCCGGCGACGGTCGCAGGCAGCGACCAGTAGTTCTCATCAGCCTGGATCAGGAAGATATAAGTTGCAGTATTAAGAAAAGGAATGCGACTCAACTACGAAGGCGAAAAGACAGAGAAGAGGAGTTACCTCAAAAGGCTTGTTGTTAACACTGAAAGGGGCAAGCCCCACCTTATCGAAGGAGATGTCCTTCTCCTCAGTCACGCGGGTGACAAATTCCACCCAATCCTCAGGCCTCCAGTCCGAAGCCTTGATACGATCGACGTCAGCAGAGGTGCCTGTGCACTCAAGGAAGGATCGCTGTCGTGGACTCACGGGCTGAATGCGCCATTTGGTCCAGCAAGAGAGAAGATCAAGGCCAGTAAGACCATGACCTATTAAGGCGCGGACCTTGATCAGCGACTCATTGATGAAGGGCATGGCCGAGTCGCGGGGTTTTGATTTCAGTGCCTCGGTAGGCACGAAGAGGGTGTTAGACCAGGAGGGAAGGCGAGTTTCGCCCTCCGGTGAAGTATCTTGGCAATAGAAGAAAGATTTTTGCCAAGCCCTGGGTCGATTCGCCAGGGCTAGCTTGGGAAGGCAAGAGTTCCTATGGCGTTGAAGAGAGATGGCGCCGACCTGAACGTAGGCGCCACCCTTGGAGACAAGTTGGCTGTTGCAGGTGAAAGAGGCCAGCCATAGATCGATGTTGGGGGCTATGCCAAGATAGTCCTCGCACAACATGAAAATTGCTCACCTGGAGCATTGAGTTGGGCCCGATGTCGTGAAGACGGAGGCCTAGGCGTTGCAGCAAATTGCGGAAGAAGGGAGAACCTGGCGGCGTGAATCCACGCTCCACGTGCTCCACGAACATCACCAGCTCGTTGGGCTTGGGGCGCGGCTCGATTTCATCGCCTGGCGCCCGCCAGACGCCGTCCTCCTTCGGCGGCAAGAAGCCAGCCTCGGCCAGATCTGCAAGAGTTTCCTCCGTTACCCAGGATCCTTCCCAGTTGCAGGAGATCCTGCGCTTATCGTCAGATGGCTTCGCCTTGGGCGCCATTGCGAAGGGGAGATTGGATTGGGGAACTAGGCTCGGGTCGAGGAAGAAGACGGCGCGGCTAGGGATGAGGAGATTGCAAGGGCAAATGGATAATGACCTAGGTGGCCGCAGCTTATAACTGAAGGGGCCCGCAACTAACGGCACTATCTGCGCTCGCAACCAACGGCACAATTTGCGCCCGCAAAACGAGTAACGGTCCGCAATTAAAGGAAACAGAATATTTCCAGAAGAAGAGATGAGTCGCGCAGATAAGTCACAGCTCTGAATCGCATAAGTCAGGAGATTGGTCAGAACGTTTGCAGTGCGGCTCAGAGACCATTTCAAGAGGTCAGAAGATTCTCACCGTAAAGTCCTAACCAATCTTGGGGGCTAATGTCGGGGGAATACTTTCTGGATTAACCCGCGGCCCAGTGCGACTTACTTACTCGCACGGACAAAGGCCCACTTGGGAGCAAGCCCAATATTGAACCGCCATAAGGGGAAAGATCTAGAAGACATATCCCGGAGGACGTGAAGACCAAGTAGTCTCCGAGTAGGCCTCTGTGGACGTATTCCTTATGGGGGAAGTTTCCTTTTGTAACCTAGCGAGCCTCTGTGTATATAAAGAGGACTCGCAGGACTTAGAGCGGGTCAAGCTATCAAGCCCCAAACCCTAGCTCATACGGCGAGTACCAGATCGGATCGCCTCCATTGTAACACCTCGATTATCATATCAATACCAATCTAGGGTAGGCAGGAAGTAGGTCTTTTACCTCACATTGAGGGGGCCGAACCTGGGTAAATCTGTGTTGATCTTTGTTCCTGCGATCCCAAGCTCGGAGATGCTTGACTCGCGTAATCCCACACCTACGAAGTCATCTATGACACCTGACGTGACAAACCCACGACAGAGGCTAAAAGCAGCCGAGGTTAGAGAGGAGTCGGCAATTGGTCGACTTTCTACCGCCAGCACCAGCTTAACTGGTACGAATTTTTGCTGTGTTCCTTAGGTGTTTGAGGTTTCTGATATATGGTGCTGATTATTTTGTCCACATGCTAGGCGTGATGGATGGCCCTACTGCTACTGGCAACCAAAGCCTTGGCACCTCACTCGATGAAAGTGTGGCTGTCTCGGAGGTTACCAGTAGCAGAGCAGGGGAGATGCTGACGCAGGCGGCGAGTGCCTTGGGCGCCCTCCATGGCAGCTTCTTCCCCGGCGAAGAGCTACCATCTTCCTTTGCAGAGCTGGTTGAGCTGTTCAAGCCTGAAGGGACTGCCCTCGCTGACTTCTGTCGCGAGCAAATGGTAAGTGGTGCTCAGACTACTTTTCTCATGTTGCACGGAGTCGAGCCAGATTTTGACGCAGCTACGAAGAAGTTTCCACGTGGTTCTGATGGCAGAACCGTCGGGCTCGGCACTTGGATGGAAGCCGCCAAAAAATATGCCCAACAGCTGGTAACAACTGTTGAAGAAAGGGCAGCCAAGGTCCAGGCGAAGAAAGCTTCCTCCAAGAAGTCGACGACTTAGCTAGTGATCCCTTTGTTGACTAGGTCTAGGAATTTCGTCATTTTGCTTTTGCTATATGTAAATTATCAAACATCGTATCTGTCTTGTTATGAAATATGAACTTCAGTAATCGGGAGGCGCAGCACCCGGCCGTTTGCTTGAGCTCTTCATGCTTCCTTATGCATTTAATTATTCTGTCTATAGAACCGAGCCTCTAAACCATCGACTGGCCCTGTTGTGGGTGGTTCTTCGAAGTCGCGAAGCGTGAACGACCAGAAAATTATGGACTACCTTCAGCAAAAGCTTTCCGAGGTTACTCGTGAGCTGAAGGAAACACAAGATGCGTATGCTGAGTTGCAGTCGAGGCCATCCCCGACTACGGAACGGGAGACCTTTTTGCTTGAGGAGTTGGAGAGAGTAAATCTGCAACTCGAATGTAAGATATTTTTGGATCATCGAGATCTATTCTTTGCGAGGTGACTCGACTGGGCGATGATGAGCCCTTTGTTTTTGCGCAGGTGTTTGCTCCAACCCGATAAAGGAGGAGGCACGGATTCAGGATCGACTCGACGGTCATGCGAGTAGCACTGAGTACTCCACCCACCCCTTTTGGTCAGATAGGGCAAGAAGCGCCATTTTGGTAAGGCTTCTGGACCGGGCTTGGCGCACTGCCATTCGGCTGGAGACTTGCAGGTTGGCTTTATTTCGAGTCCACGAAGCTTTGTTTCCTTTGAATAAACAACCATAGGGCCTTGTTGCATTGCTGAAGAAATTTCGAAAAGGCAAGGCGATCAAGAAGTTTGTGCGCGAGCAACTGATTAGCAGGGCTAATGTTGCTCTTGCTTTTGTGCGATCGCACCTTCCGCACCTTGATTTGAAAAGGATTGCGATGGGACCCGCACCCCTACCAGGTGGTGGTCCTGTGCCAATGGAGGAGCACTACCAAGAGACACGGGTGGACGCATTGGTCCTAATCCATCGTGTGCTGAAGGAGGAGGAAAAATGGACCGAGCCCAAGGAAGAACCTGTTGAATAGGTTATGTGTATGGGGGGTGACCCCAGAGTGTAAAACGCAACACTTGTGAGTATTGTACATTGTTAGTTTACATGTATGCAACCCCCGAGCCTGTTGAGCGGGGTGTATGAAGCAACTTGCTATAAAATTAGGACTATCCAGCCCCCGTGCATTTGAGTGAGGTTGATAGAAATACTTTAGTGTATGAAACATAAGCTGCACAGCCCCCGAGTATTCGTGTGCGGCTGTGAATTTTTTCAGTACTTGAAGATTCACTTGATGCTTCTAGGCTCAACTCCCGAATAATTGAGTGGGGTTGAGCAACTTTTGTGTTTATGTATATTTTTATGACCCAGCCCCCGAGTATTCGAGTGCGGCTGGGGTATTATGTTGTGAACAAGTGGAAGCTCATGCTTTTTTGGAGATAGCGCAGCCCCCGAGTATTCGGGTGAGGCAAATTTTGTGAGAACAAGTTATGCGAGTAGTAAGCAGGGAGAAATATGAGGAATCATTGATTATATTCCATTTTTGAATGTTAAGCTGCAAGCCGCCTCATTAAAAACCTTCCAGTCCCCTTAGGTACCCTGGTAAGGAAAAGAGCGCGTCTGAAACCTGCAGCCATCCGACATATGTGTCTATTACATTGTGCATCTAAGCATAGAAACGGCGCAGCTGCGCAACATTCCAAGGATTATGCGAGAGTTCTCTTGTCTTCGCGTGCTTCAGTCTGTATGCTCCACCACCAATGACCTCAGTGATGATGAAGGGTCCTTCCCATGGGAAGCGAGTTTGTGCACCTTCTTTTGCTTCAGTCGAAGTACCAGGTCGCCAACCTCGAAGGACCTGGTACGCAGTCGACGGCTGTGCTAGTTGCGGAGGTCCTGCTGATAAATAGCTGTGCGTGCGAGCGCCGTGTTACGTGCTTCTTCTAGCAAGTCGACTGCATCTTCGAGTGCTTCGTCTGCATCTTCTTCGTTGTATGCTTCGACTCTTGGTGCATTGAATCTTACATCAGATGGCAGGATTGCCTCTGCACCGTACACCATAAAAAATGGGGTGAACTGTGTTGAAGCGTTAGGGGTTGTGCGTAGGCTCCATAGCACGGACGGAAGTTCTTCGACCCAAGCACCCGCTGCCCTTTTGAGTGGCACCAGAAGGCGCTTCTTGATTCCGCTTGTCACGAGTCCATTGGCCTTTTCGACTTGGCCATTGGACTGCGGGTGCACCACAGATGCATAATTGAGCGTGATATCTTGCTCTTTGCAGAAGGATTTGAATTCCTCAGCCGTGAAATTTGTACCGTTGTCAGTGATGATGCTACTTGGCACACCAAAGCGGTATATGATGGATTTTATGAAATTGACTGCTGTAGTGGCAGTCGAACTTGTGATAGGTACTGTTTCAATCCACTTGGCGAACTTGTCGACCGCCACCAGAAGGTGAGTATGCCCTCCATGGGAGGATTTTTTGAGTGGCCCAACCATATCGAGCCCCCACTGGGCGAAGGGCCAGGCCAATGGTATTGTCTTCAACGCCGATGCGGGTGCGTGCGGCTTTGTGGCGAATTTTTGACAGCCGATGCACCTTTTGACTATGTCCTCTGCGTCTTTTAGTGCTGTGGGCCAGTAGAAGCCTGCGCGAAAGGCTTTGGCTACGAGTGATCGACTGCTGGCATGATGCCCGCGGGTACCTGCATGAATATTACGAAGGATGGCTTGGCCATCTTCAAATGCTATGCAACGTTGGAACATACCTGATATGCTGCGCTTGTACAGTTCTCCGTTGATGACAATGTATGCTTTAGATCGTCGAGTGATGCGTCTTGACTCTGTTATGTCTTCGGGTACCTCGCCGCGGAGTATGTATGCGAGGAAGGGTTGAGTCCAAGTTGGCTCGATGAGGAGTACCTCGACTGGTGGGTCCTCTGTGCTAGGTGCTTTGCTCTTGGCTGGTGCGGCCGATGTAGGAGTTGCCCGCTTCTTTTTGATTGATCTATGCTCGATGCGCTCGAAGAAGACACCAGGTGGCACTGGTGCTTTGGTCGCACCAATGTTGGCTAACTTATCTGCTTCTTCATTGCTCTCACGCCCTATGTGCCGCAACTCGCAGCCTTCGAAGCTACCCTCCATGAGGTTGTACAGGTCACGGTAGGCGATCATGTTATCTGCGATTGCGTCACAGGCCTTCATTGTTTGCTGCACCACCAGATTCGAGTCACCGTAGATCATCAGTCAAGTGCACCCTAGGGATTTGGCCATCCTCATGCCATGGATCAGAGCCTCATATTCTGCTTCGTTATTGGACGGGAACTCGAACCCCATTTGCAGGATGTAGCGTAGCTTGTCGCCTTTTGGTGATATGAGGATAACACATGCGCCTGCTCCTTCGTTTTTCTTTGAGCCGTCGAAGTACATAGTCCATGAGTTGGACACATCTGGTGCTCCTGGGAGCTGAGCTTCAATCCACTCGGTGTGGAAGTCAGGTAAAACTTGTGCTTTGATGGCCTTCGGGTAATCATATTTGATGTCTCTTGGTGCTAGCTCGATGAGCCATTTTGCTACTCGCCCAGTTGCGTTGGGGTTTGTGAGGATGTCCCCGATCCCTGAGGTGCTAATTACAGTGATCGGGTGCTCGGAGAAGTAATGCGTCAGCTTCCTTGAGGACATGAACACGGCGTAAGCCAGCTTCTGATAGTGCGGGTACCGCTGCTTTGATGTGGAGAGCACTTCACTCAGGTAATAGACTGGACGTTGTATGCTTTGGGTGTGTCCCTCCTCCCTTCGCTCGACTACCAGTACGGTGCTTGCCACCCTGTTAGTTGCAGAGACATATAGGTACAATGGCTCGTGTTCCCTTGGTGCGACGAGGATTGGAGGGCTTGTGAGGACTCGCTTGAGATCCGTAAAGGCTGCTTCAGCTTCAGGCGTCCACTCGAATTTATCTGCTTTCGTCATCAGTCGATAGAACGGGAGTGCTTTTTCACCTAGCTTGCTGATGAATCGACTGAGCGCTGCCACTCGACCCACTAATTTTTGCACGTCATGGAGCTTTGAAAGCCTTTGCATCGTCAAGATGGCCTGTATTTTCTCCGGGTCTGCCTCGATTCCTCGAGCTGAGACTAGATACCCGAGGAGTTGCCCGGCTAGCACGCCAAACGTGCACTTCTTCGGGTTGAGCTTGATGTGGAAGCGTTTGAGGTTTGCGAATGTCTCTCGCAAGTCATCGAGTAGTGTGTTTTCCTCTCTTGTGGTGATGACGATGTCATCTACATAGACCTGGATGTTTCGCCCAATTTGCTTCTTTGTAACGCCCCAAATTTTGGGAAGCTAGAAAAACACAGTTTTTATAGAGCCAAAAAAATCAGAGTCAACAAAAACTTTTTGAAATGCTTCACTAATGCTTGTGTTTCACTTCTGATTTCTCTGTTTGACCTTGTCTGCTTTGTTGCTTAAGTTAACAACCACTGAAAACACTAACCTTTGAATTCAACTAATTTAACATGTCATTTTAATTTTGGTGATCATGTCATGACAAGAGAACTAACCCATATGTCTTCTCCAATCTTATTTTGGCCAAACTCTTTTCAAGGATGTCTTGATTTTAAATACAACCCCAAAAGCTTACTATTTTAGAAAGTAGAGTTTCCAAAAAAAAAAATCTAAGTGTTTCCAAAGCTATGGAGATCTATTTAATATCTCCTACTTATGTTTAAAACCTTGATGTGTTGCAAGTATCAACATACCTTATTCTAAAACTCCTGTTTTCAAAACACCTTTTGAAAATGATACAAGTTGGAGATATATTACTCCTATGTTTATTTTTTATCAAGCCTTTTGAAAAATAGCAAAATATGAATTGAGGTAATTTTTAAACATCATCTTGTCATGATTATGTGTGATCACTATATCACCTAATAATATTAAATGTTATGTAAATTTTTGATTGTTGTTTGTTTGTGTTGGAATTGCTTGACTTGAGTTTGTTGTTTTATGAGTATTCATGTGGGGACTGATTGTAGCACCATTTGAGGCACATATTTTGATTTGGTATCTAAATGTTTGCTTTGCTTGTCTTGCTTGAGTGGAATGTATTACCTCTTTTAGAATTGTGGTGTTAATCTAGGATTTTCCAAAATAGCAAAAACTCTTGTTTATTTTCAGTCAACTCTTGCTTGGTTGTCATAGTTGTTTTCTTAAGTTGTTAGTCTTGCTTGAAAACTTTTAGTAGCACTTTTATAAAAATTCCTCTAGTTTAAATTTTAATGACTTTGATCTTCTTGTTTGTTAAAACTTAGCCAATCTAGAGCCCTAGATTAAGCAACCCTTGTGTCATCTTTGACATGCAACTTGACACTCTTGCTCACTGAACTTCATACTTCTTGTTTGTGCTTAGTTTGCCCCCTTTTGAGTTTGTTTTAACATAAATCCATCTGTGTGTTTAGGGCTACTCAACACAGTGACCATTGGGTCATCTTTCATCACTTGTGATGTTTCTAAAATTCTTTCTTCACTCTTTTTAGCCAGCAAACTTTTGCAACACCTCTTTGGGGTCATCCCACACTTGGGAGTGCTTAGTCTCTTGTGTTGGCTTAGTTTAGAATTGTTTAGTAGTGATAGTAAATCTTTTAGTATTAGCCTTTTAACCCTAAAACCCACCTAACTCGACCCCTCTCTCACCCCTCTCACCTCTCTGCCCAGGGAGAGCATCCCAGTCAGCTTGTCCCCACAAGTCAGCCACTCCCTCCCCCTCTCCACCACTAAAATCACTTCATCTCACCCCACCCCCTATGGGAGCTCACTCCCCCTTCTTCCCACTGGCAAGGCCGCGTCACTCGACCCCCCTGGCCCCTGCCCGCTCCTCCACCGCCCCAGCTGACCTCTGCTCGCACCCCACGTCACCCCAACTCGCCCCCTTGTCCAAAAACCCTAGAAAGGGTGAAACCCGTCCCTCACCCGACCCCGACCTCCCCATTCACTCCCCTGTCCCCAGAGCACGCACACCTCACCTCTCCACCCTCCCCACGAAGCCCTGCTCATCCTCGAGCTCTCTGCCGCCCGTGAACGTCAGAGGAAGCCCGAGGTCGCCGCCGACGAAACACGGCCGTGTCGCCTTTTTGCTCCATCATTCCTCGCCATTTTTGGCCCTGAGAACTCCCCTGCCTAGACCTAACCCTCCCCCATCTCCTTGTTTCCCCAGACCCGCCGAGGAGCTCGTCGTCGTCGTCGACCGAAGAAGCTCGCCGCCGTCGCCGCCATGAACTCCGGCCACCTCCGGTGACGACGACCACGCTCGCGCCTCTCCCTCGACCTACCCCACCATCCCCAGCCCTCCAAAGCTGCAAGCAGAGCCCCTAGGTGAGCCAACTCGCCGCCGCCATTTTTCCTGGTCGCGAGCTCGCCTTGCTGCGCATCGAGGACGAAGACCTGGGCGCCTGGGTTCAAATTTCGCGTCTGGGCCACTCTGTGCGCGCTGTTTGGCCGTCCTGTCTCGCCCCAGGCAAGGATCTGTGTAGGCCACGGCCAGATCCGGCCCACGCACGGCCCAGCCTTTGTTTTTTTTTTAGTCTTTTCTTTTTCTTGTTTCTGTTTATTGTTTGCTGTTAGATTAATTCGATTGTGGCAGATCTGTTCGTGCAAACGGCTTGGAGTAAATTTTGTAGGAATCCTCTGTGTTTTCTTAACCACGTGGTGCATACCGTTTGCTTAAATAGTATTTAGTTGGATCTGTAGATTTAATCTAGTAAAAAGTATCGTTTTCACCTTTTATTTAATAACTTGAGCTAGGAGTATCCAATTGGAGTGAATCCAATTTCTACAAAAATCTAAAATCAATACCTTTCCATAGAATTTAACCTTGCACGCAGGAGGTTTCTAGAACTAGAGTTTTAATTCTTTTGGTTTTGAGACCAGAAGCTTTTGTGGAATTATTAATCCTTGTTTGGTGTTATGTTTTGATGCAAATCCAATTTTCCTAGCTTTGTATGTTGGTTAGCAGTACTGTGATAGAAGGATATATTTTTAGGAGTATTATTCTAGGACTTGTGCCTTTTCCCCCAAAACAGCAACTTTACCTCTATTAAAAGGTCTTGTTTTTGGATTGTTTTTAATTGCTTGTGTTTAGGGTTGTGGTAGATGTTTTATCCAGAGGATGTTTATGTAGTGAAATGCTTGCTGTTTTGTTTAAATACTTTAGATTGTTGTCAACCCGCTACTCTGAACTTAACGATAGTTGCGTTTAATTTTCCGGTACGATAGAACTGCAAGAGGAGGAGCAGTACGTGGGAGCTGAACCCACCTACGAGGGAGAACAGGACCAGGGACAATTTGCTGAGCAAGGCAAGCCACCTCACCACTATACTGAAATCCTATTATTTTTACAAGCATGTCTTGTTTTCAAAATAAAATAATGCATGTTTTATTTCTTATGTGGTATTTTGCCACCCAAAACTATTTTACAAAATGTTGTTTGGCCAAAGATATATACTTGTATATAATAGGTTTTATAAACATAAGTCTTTACTTGAGAAGCCTTCTACTGAAGGCGCTATCAAGAAAATTATATTTTCTAGTAGTATATCCTATACTCTTAACTCAAAACTATAGGATGGGAGCCTGGATTTTGATGAAATGTTTTCGGAAGAAAACCCGAGTCGCTGGGAGCGATCGGCGAGAAAGAATTTTATAAAACCCATGTTGCTGGGAGCAAATGGAGCTCTTCATGAAAACCCGAAGTGCTGGGAGCCTTCGGTGAGTTTACGAAAACCCGAGCTGCTGGGAGCAGTCGGAGGTGGAGATGTTTTTGAAAAACAAAGTACAGCCCTAGCGGCCGCCCGAACAATTGACCCGTGCAACCACATTACCTGAGATGGGTAGGGCTTAACCGGAAACTTGTTTATCTTAGTACGGAGCGCCTCAAAATGCTTAGGAGAGCGGGGCTCTCTGAACCAAGTTATCTAAATGCGGGATCCAGTTCGAGTCTGGATCGCTGCTGGCTGCAAACAGTGGGCCTCCTGTCATGGCACAGTGTTGCTTGGAGAGACCGGATCGATACGATGGCCATCTCCACTGGGTGCCGGGGAGATCCAGTCCCACTGAAGAGGAGGCTCTGTACTAGGGTCGACATAGTGAAAAGCTTTGATCATGTTATCCGAAACCCCGCATACTGTCATATGAGGACCGTGGCTGATCACGGCGGAGTGACTGTTTGGTGTGGTGAAAGTGCACCACCTCTGCAGAGTGTACAACTATTCGAATAGCCGTGTCCGCGGTCATGGACGGTTGGAAAGGCCACCGATCTAGGCGTATGGGCACTTTTATGTTTTAAAAAGAAACTATTTTCGGCAAAGGAAAAAGGAGACTTCAAGGAGGTACCTGGGAGGTACGGATTTTGGGAGAAGATGGTTGGTCTCGGGGAGTCAACCAGTCGGACCCCGGAAAGGAAACAGGGGCATCCCTATCCTGGTGTTTGAAAAAGTTTTACAAAAGTGTTTTTCAAACGTGGAAATGGTTTCTGCCATTTCTAAAAGAAAGAGAATTATTTCTCCAAATGCCTTTTTAACAAAGATATAGAGATGTTGTATTCTCTATGTCTAGAAAGCATCGTTTTGCGAAAACTAAGCCCTATAGCTTTATATAGAAGCTATCCCAGTTTTTGAAAACCGCTTTTATTGCATTACCATGAAAAGTTAAGCCTTGAGGTGGTTTTGCGAGTACGTAAATGTACTCATATGGCTGGTCCCTGGATATTCAAACGTCCAGATTTACAGCTAGGAGATGTACGATGAGGAGGAGGAGTACGCCGACGACTACGCCAACTGAGTGTCACCGGTCAACTGCTCTGTGGGAATGCGTCCGGTGGGGACGAGGGCCGACGCTAGCCGAAAGCTTCCGCTGTATCGTAGTTAATTCTGTCCTGCGCGACGATGATTTGCAGACTTGGTCATGTGACCACTTTGTGTTGTAAGACTTTTATTCGTACGACTTGAATGATGTAACTCTTGATACCATGTTGGTTATGTGAATGCGATGCACTGATCATTGGGATCGTGATCTATTTTACATAACGTGGACATCTCGGACTTCGGTCTGAGGGGTCCTCACATACTTGGTATCAGAGCCATCGTTGACCTTAGGAGACCTTAGTTAGCGTGGTCGTTAGCTTAGGAAGGAAATATTTTGTTAAAACTTATTTCTACAGAAATCTATTTTCAAGATAAGCCTAGTATGGTTTCCACTCCTCACCTATTCTCCAAAAATATCTTGATCTTACCTTTCTAATTTCAAAGTATTTCAAAAGACTTTCTCTACTCTCTTGTCCCTATTCAAAACTTGTATAGGCTTGACGATTAACCCAAATAAGACCTAAGTAGCTAGAGCCAAGACGGAGACAAGAGTCCTCAGATGCATAGTCCACAAGACCCAAAATCGTCGATGACAGCAAAGCCAGGACCTCCAAATACCACGGATGTGCAGAATGCGGGACAAGAATGCAAGATCACCTTCGCTCCCTCGACTCAACCTCAACAATGTTACTCCATCAGCAAACGAGACAATCTCAAACTTTTCGGCAAGAACCCAAGGGGATCAAATGAAGACTTCAGTAACCATGTGACGCCAAACCCCATAGGATGAAGTAGGATATGACCCTTGGTTGGATTACCCGACTCTCACGATTGTTGAGTGCCCTCTTGGTACTATAAAAGTCATGTGTGCTTTTTTGCTGGTATGCTTTTTGCTTAAGTGTGTGTCTTGCTTGTGTGCTTTTTGCTGAAGCATTAGTTGACGATATGCCCCGTGTCTGTGTGTACCTCTGTAGACAGAAATAAGAACCTTAGGAATGACGTCAAACTAGGAACGGACCCGAGGACTGAAAACCCTAACTTTCCTCGAGATACCTTAGCCTTGATTCTTTTATTTTTACGCCTCCTCCTAAGACGTTTTCTTTATTTATAGATGTCGAGCCTCATCGAATCACTCAAGCAGGGCCCAACGATGACCATGACTTTGGAAAGCACCACTGAGTTTCCCAAGGCCCTGGAGAACCTCATGCGGAGTTTCGAACTTGAAGGACCCGCAGTCTACAAGGGTTTTCCTTGGGTGGAGAATGGACAAGAGCTCTGGTGGGTGCAACTCCACCTCTACAAGAACAAAGGTGATGATCAGAGCAAAACGGGATATATGATGTTCACCAACTCAGAGTCTCAGTACGCCTCCTTTATGGAGTCAGCAAGGAGCGCTGCATGGGCCGCCATTGATGAAATGGGAGACAGTCTCAAGTCGTATGTATTGCATGGCCGTGGTGTTTGTACCTCGCTGGCATGCGACAACCAGCCTGTAGTCTTCCAGCCATCCAGAAGGTTCCTGTCGACCCGTGTACTTGGGCTGTTCAGATGTGAGTTTAAACCCTTTGGGCATCCGTGTCTCGCGGACGCGTCGAGTGAAGCACAGAGCTCCATGTGGCTCGGGATCTCGATCAGAGTATGAGTCGCTACTGTAAGATCTGCGTGATCTGCTCCTGGACCTGCGCCTACGCGAGCCGCTTCTTTCCTTCGAGTGGTGGCGGCGACCACTGTGATTATGCTCTTCCCGACGCGCGTCGACTAGGACACGGTCTCGACTCCCACCTGGAGTTTTTGGAATTTGGCGTATGGCCTTCGCCGCTAAGGCGAGTGATTTGATCTGCTGGCGATGCAGTTTTGCATTGGGGTCATCAGCTGGAGGTTTGATTGCCTCTAGGTACGCTGCAGCGGTGAAGAGGGCACCCGCAGCTGTTTTGGGTACTGGCACTCCTTCTTCGTCGTATGTCATGAAAGAGTTGCCTAAGTTGCGGGTGAGCGCCGCCCTTTCGTCTGGCGAGAGGTGCGACAACCTTGATCTGGGTCCTGTGTCTGCTCGCCCCGTGGAGCTCAGGGAGAGCTGTCTTCTTCGCGCACTCGACAAGCTAGCTTGCTTTTTGCGTTCTTCGAGTGATGCTCTGACCTGCCGCAGTCGAAGTGATTCCTGCCAGTTGAAGTACTGGAAGGTCAACATCTCCTCTTGTGTTGCGTCTGCTGGCATCATTGTGCACTCCTTGATGACTTTGTCTGCTTTTGCCGCCATCTCAGCAGTGATTGTGAGAGTTGTGACTACGTCCGGCATAGTTACTGTGCACAGGAATTCTGTAGGCCTGTGGCTGGCCACAGCATCTGATGATTCTGCGGCGATGGCGACGTAAACCTGCTGGGGTATCACCCGAGGGTATGTATGTGTATCTTCCAATCCCGTCATGGACTCGACCTCTTCATCGAGGCTCATGTCTGAGTCGATATGCCCGTCGAGTGGTCCGTCTGAACGGATCTCGCAGTTGATGCTTTCATCGCCTATGCTCATCTCGGCGTCGACGAAGTTGTTATGAATCTCAGAGTCGAGGTTGTTGTTGTTGGTGCAGATCTCGACGTGGTTGTCGATATGAGTTTCGAGTTCGTCGAAGTCGCTGAAGGAGATCCCGTAGTCGAAACTATCCTCGAGTGGGAGATCGAGCTCGGGATCGTTTGTGCGGTATGCTGATTCGGCTTCCTCGCCCTGAAGTTCTTCGATGAGCTCGTGCATCTCTCGTGTGGACATGGTTGTTGCGGACGAGCAAGCTTGGAGGATCGACGATGGTATGGACGCGGTTGAGGGATCCGCAGTCGAAGGAAACGCAACCGATGGAGCCTCGGGTGCGGAAGTCGCGAGTTGGCGTGGATCCGTCAAGTCCTGCACACCAAGCTTGTTGACGAAAAAATCGAACGAACCAACGGTTAAACCCAAACCTGACTCGAGATCGGAGAAGGCCTCCTGGAATCCTGGCGAGTGTGGCTCGAAATCCATCAGAGGATCCGATGCGCTTTTTGCGGGTGAAGCTGGCATGTCGCTGTTTGTCGAGTGAGCCGTCGAGTTGCCGTGTGCTGCCTGAGTCGGCGAGTTCTGGTTTGTCGATGCAGCCGGCGAGTTGCCGTTTGTAGATCCGATCGGCGAGTCACCGTTTTCCGATGGAACCGAAGAAACCATGAGTCCAGCACTATTCTTTCCCACAGACGGCGCCAATTGACGAGGTGTACCCTCATCAAATCCCATGGTTAAGGACCTAGGGTTGAGATTATGGGGAGAGAACGTGGTAGTACTGGTAGTTTCGTCGGCTGACAAGCAGAGGCAAAGATTTACCCAGGTTCAGGCCCCTCGGGTGGAGGTAAAGACCCTACTTCCTGCTTGTCTGTTATTGATCGCTGGAAATTATGAGGTTACAAGGTGGCTCCGGCGAGATGACGATCTCGCAAGAGCTTTGGTGGTTCGAGTATGGCTTGGTCCTAGATCGGCACCCCTCCCAGCCTTTAAATAGGCTGGGTCTCGGGAGTTTGTAACCGACCTAGTTTACACATAAGGAAAGTATAAACCGACTATGTCTATGTCTAAACTTGGAGGGTACTCCATCTTGTTGGGCCTCTCGTCTTGGGCTTCGAGTTGTCTCTTCACTTATTGGGCCTTTAATCATCATGTGCACCAGGTACCCTCACAGTAGGGTACCCGAGATGTATATCCTTGTCTGTGCTCCTGTGTGTCGTTGCTGCGAGGCATCTTCGCTAATCAGTTGGAGGGAGCGAGCAAGCGAGAGAGAGAGCAGATTCTGTGGCGTCTTGAGCTAGCAAGGATTGGGGTTTTTAAGGAGAAGTGGGCGGTGCCACTACGCCATGGCATTTACTCGCCTCGCTTCGAATTCGAAGAAGCTTGAACGCGACCACATTGGAAACGGACACATCGAATGACCGTTGCCATAGAACCACATATCGGAAACGGAGGCACATTGGGAACCGTTGCCAATAATATGGGTAACGGAGATAATACTTTCTCCGTTACCTATGTTGACGGGCCAGCCGTGGCCCAGGTCAGGTTTGTACGCACCGGCCGCGCGGGAAGCGCGATTCTCGATCGCCTAACGCCTGCCGTTTCCATAGAGGGGTATCCGATGTGTCGTTCTGTACTAGTGCTAGCTACGGCTTTCTCGAAGTCGCCTGCAACAACATGACCAAGTAGAAGAAGGAAGGTGGTCTCGGAGCCACCTACCATTTGGGCGCGGGCGTAGTTGGTCAACGTCGACGTCCCGGGCCTGAACACATTGGCTAGACCCTCTACAGTCGCGGGTGGCGTGCCCTTCGGGAAGACAAGCTGGTGAACGGCTCTCAGGGCACCCGCAGACTTGTTCAGAGCCTCCCTGGTCTGGGCGCATATTTTGTCAAAGGCACCCGCCACGTCCTCGAAGGACCCTTCGTTCATAGCAGGTGCAGCTCCGACAGCCCCTGTCAGATCAAGGAAATTCAGAACCAACTCACAATATGTTCAACTCATATAGCACATGGTAGAGTCATTACCTCCCATCACCTGGGACAGCGAGCGCAGCCGCTCCGTCTGCAGCGTCTCGCGAGCGTCCATGTCATTGAGCTTCTCACGCTCAGCCGCAAGTTCCTTCTCGAGCTCCTGCACCCGAGTCAGAGCTGCCGCTCGCTCACCTGCAGGCAGTGCGATGTGGATTCTAGCGCTACTTTTTTGCATAAACCAACAGATATGAGGGGAGGATACTTACTGTTTGACTGCTCCAGCTTGACCCGCATCTGGTCACGCTCCTGCTCCAGTTGCAGATAGGCCTCAACCGATTCCAGCATCGTGCGGAAGAACGGCTGCAGAACAACACAACAAGCATAAGCATCTGAGCCTCTGCCCGACTGTACCTAGTTGCATATAGCCTTGGAGGCTACTCCCATCAGGAGCGCTGTCGCGCACCCGATAACATATTAGGCATCACAAAGTACTTACGTGGTCACGGCGCTCCGGCTGCGTCGCACCTGAGGAAGAAGGCGCGTCTTCCTTTGGTCCGACGGGCATGCTCGCCGGCGCAGTTCTCTCCACCCGAATCACACCTTCCGATGATGAAACAAGTGTGACCTCGGGAGCGAGGGGCGCCGCATCCTTCTTCGACATCGTGTCCTCGACCGGGCTGCACAGCATCAATCAGACAAAAGAAGACAAAGGCAGAAACAATCATGAAGCTCGAACAAACAAGCAAAAGTTTACCTAGCATCTTCATCGTCAGAAATCAACAGGGCCGTGTAGTCCAGGTGCGTGGAAAATTCCGGTGCATTTTCGGGAGGCACCGCACGCAGTGGGGTCACAACCCTATCATCTCTAGCATCAGGTGATGAGGAACCCGAATCCTCGTCGTGCTCAGCATAAAGAGGGCTGCTAGCTGCAGTCGACGCCCTCTCGTTCGCGCGTCGCCGCTTGAGCGGCAGCTCATCCTCTTCCTCCTGTTCGGATTCCTCCACCTCGTTAGTGGGTGTGTGTGCAGAGGCAAGAGAAATATCATTGGCCTCGTTGTCGGCGAACAAAATCTCTACCTCCGCAGTCTCCCCATCTTCGGGAAGTGCAGGCAAACGCTTGGCAGGCGCCCAATTCTGCACATACCAGATAAACTTCAGTTAACAAGCATACATTTCCTGACGAAATACTACAAGTCAAACCATACCGTTGGCAGTGGATGATCGCTGTCGAACGCGTTGACTGGGCAGTCAAGCGGGCAGCTGTCCTTCGCGGTCAGCTTGGTGATCGACCGTACCCGGGTCTCTACCTCCCTTGTTGATGGCAAGGGCTCTTCTCTCGTCAAGCGTGTCAGGTCGTGCACGCCTGAAACACCCACAAAGGGTGCGCTCGTACCCGCAAAGGCTGCACGCCCCTCTTGATGAAAGTCGAAATCAAATGAAGGCCGCTCACTTCGCGGCCGACAGTTTTCATAAGGTTGGCGATCTTCTCCATCAAAGGCTTCGCCTCGGCCTCCTCCGCATCAGTTGTTTGGTGCAACCAGGCTCGAGTCTTCACCAGAGGCGCGTTGGCATCAAAGGCCGGCAGCCCTTCTTGCTGCGCGCTAACATAGAACCATTTCTTGCGCCAGTTTTGCGCTGACTCGACCTGTTGGATGTCGAAGTACTCGACCTCCTTGCGAGCCTGGATGTTGAAGCCGCCAACGGCATACACGCCGTCCGAGCCGGCGTTCCTCTTCACATTGAAGATCTTCTTCCAAAGACCCCAATGTGGATGTACCCCCAGAAAACACTCGCAGAGCACAAAGAAAACAGCAATGTGCAGCATGGAGTTGGGGGTGAAGTCGTGCAGCTGAACCTTGTATGCATACATCAGCGCATGCACGAAGTCGTGAACAGGGAAAGAGAAGCCCCTGTTCATGAAGTCGTGGAAGCACACACGCTCGCCCTCTCTGGGTTGAGGGCTTACCTCGTCGCCTGGAATACGCGCTGGTAGCAGTGCGGCGGAGGGCAGCCACCCATCCCGCCGGTATCCGTCTAGCTTCAAGGCTGTCATATTGGACCTCGTCCAACACCCAGCCTTCTTTTTCAGCGGCGCCGCACCGCCTGCGCCCGGGGCAGTGACAATCGGCGCAGTAGAGGCCGCGGCGTCCGCGGCGGCCTTCCTCTTCACCGTCTTGGCCATGGCTACGACGACTATGAAAGCAGAGAGCGAGGAAGGAAGAGAAAGAAGCATATACAGAGGCGGTGGGGAGCAGATGGCAAGTAGAGATAATTTGCCCCGCCGGTCCCGTTCTTATTCATACAGGCCACAGATCTCCACCGTTGATGAAAGATCGTGCGTCGCAATCCATATCTAACCGTACGCGTGGCAGTCATGGAGGGCAACCGTCGCCGGCCACTCCGCCCACTACGCACGGGAAACGAGGAAGCCATCATCACGTTGCCGTAAAAATCGCGTCAGAACGGTCAAATTAAGTCCAAACGGCACCGTCCTCGGTCAGCACTGCAAACTGGGGCCCACACGTCATGTCCCATCTATCACAACACAAAGCACGCCACCGGGTGTCAGATCACGCAGTCGCCAAACACGCCATCCCTGACGTCACCGCAAGCATAAAATGTTCAAAAACACACTCGAGTCCCTTCATGGGTCGACTCTGAGGCAGAAACGAACTAAGCAACCTGGTCACTCGACCGTTCCATCGACTGTGTCATATAACTCCCATCGGGAGCGATTCAAAATTCTATTGACTGCTGCAAAAGTTTCAAAAGTTTTGAGATTATCCTCAATTGCAAGCAATTAACCACAATCTCGGGGGCTACTCCCATCGGGAGCGCTGTTCGCGCACGCGATCGAATAGAACTCGGAAACATTAAGTTGTCCAAAACCGTCAGTCGAAGCTTACTCGACTCAGATCGAAGCTTACTCGACTTGGCTGCTTAGCCACATGCAAATTCCAGTCACAAATCCCCGAGATTGCGTCCGCCGCATATATACCTCGGATGCTGCACGCACAATGTAAAGGTAAGACCCGCCGATCCGTCGAGCTGGGCCGGGGCACGCTACCACAGTGTAAGCCCTGCAACTTTCCATGTCAACAGACATGAAGAAAATCCTAGCGGACGCGTTAGGTAGCAAAGCTATGCTGCAGGCCGGCTCTGTAAGACCTCCGCGGCCTGAGTCGGACCTGACCAACTTGAGTAGGCTAGTAAGGTTTTACCCAGAAGTGCAGTTAACTGGTCCCGATCCGTCGCGTGTACCAGGCCTACTATGTCATAATCCCTAAGCAAAATAGCAAAGCATTAGTCGATACATATTTCGACTCAGCATGCACCCTCGAGGCAAGCTCGATTTCAGAACAAACAAAACCTTAGTCGATGTATTTTCCGACTCAGCGGTCTTACTCGAGGCATTCTCGACTTACATATATCTATCAGGCAAAGAGCTAACACAGACATTGCAAAATCAGCCTACAAGGTGCGCAGCAAAGCGAGTAAATTACGACGTGCACTTACGGAGGAGCCCCTGCCCGATTCTTCGAGTCTTCCAAGCACTCGGGGGCTACTGACGTGGGTGTACCCTTCGGGTGCTCCACCATGAGGGTACCTGGTGCATGTACAAGCTAAGGGCCACAAAGAAGCCCGTCAGGAGTCTACGATCAAGGCCCACGAAGGGGGCCCGAGAAGATGGCGTACGCTCCAAGACTAGTAAAACCTAAGTTGGTAGAAACATACATTACCTGTAAACCTAGTCGGTTGCGAATTCCTGAGACCCAGCCTCCTATATAAAGGCTGGGAGGGCCGCCGATCTAGGACACGCAATACTCAGACCTCCAAACCCTAGCGAGATTGCCATCTCGCCGGGACACCATTGTACACCTCATATATCAATAATCAGACAAGCAGGAAGTAGGGTGTTACCCTCCGGGGGCCTGAACCTGGGTAAACCTTGCTTGTCAACCGACGATATTACCACCTCTACCACGTCTCACCCCCTTAATTTCAACCCTAGGTACCGAACCATGGGATTTGATGTGTTAACACCATGTCAGTGGGTACCTCCCGCGTGGCTGCGAGGCTGCTGTTCTTCGTCCCGACGCTGTCGTGTGCTGCCACCTTTCAGTCCGCTTGCCGGTATCACGAAGCGACCGACGAAGATGACTCAAGATCGGGGTGGCACATGTTGGTGGATGGCGATGCTGGGTGGTGGTGTCCCTTGTGTCAGGGTGCTCTTGTGGATAGGTGTCGGGAGAAATCCCTATCAGCTAGTCTGACCATGACGTGGTGCCGCCGGCGTGTGGCACTATTCCTTCCTGGAGGACGTCGTGGGAATCTCTTGCCCACTGTACTCTGCGTGCCGGGGGAAACCCTAGGACCTCTGGTCCGGGTAGCAGCGCCGTGTCGACGATGCTTCCCTTCCTAAAGGGGCTGCTTGGCACGGGGCGCTTCGGGGTGCCTGGATCGTGGTGGGAGAAGATGGAGAGGGCGCACCGGTGGCGGGTCATCTTCGTTTTGTCACTTTGCTTTAGCCTTCATTTCCTTTTTCTTGGGCATGTATGTGTTGTTGCCCCAACATTCTCCTTGCCCCATCTTTCTGTTTGGTTCGATTGTATCGGTGTGGTTGCTATATTAATATAGCGGGGCGAAAGCCTATTTCTTCAAGAATCTCGCTATGCTCAGAGTCCTCCTTTTTTCCTGGGCAGACTACTTGTTCTAAAGCATTTTCGCTAAATTTTGAAATCAGCTCCAGCTCAATCCAATAAATTAGCACATACTCTTGGAAACAAGGTGAAAATTTGATACTAGCAAAACTACATGCCTCAGCATTTCAGCAATTTACTCTTGGAAAATGCCAAGGGGCAGCTAATGGTTACACCCAATATGGTTTATACTGTTCATGTGCAGATGATGATTGAATTGGGCATCGATGTGCATAAGCCTAGCCATCATCCATACCCAGTGGCAGACCCAGAAATTTAGGTTAGCCGGGGCGAAAAAATTGACGACTAAAATTTTTAGGAACAAAAATGCAAGTCTACTCAACAAAATAAGGGTGAAAAAGTTTTGTTTTCAAGATCCATTAAATATAACCACTGCGAACATGAAAACAGGAGCAGTATATGCGTTTTGTGCTCAGATTTTTTTAGTGGAAGGTCGTGGTTTTTTTTTAGGGGAGGTAGTGGTTTGAAAGTCCACGGACATGGGAGAGGTGCCCATTTCTCTTAATGGGCCATTTTCACTTAAGACAGGACACGCAGTCCAGGCCTATTTTCTCTTCTTTTCCCGTACTCTTCCTTGACATGACAGAAAAAGCTTCCATCGATAGATCCATGGCGAGCATCTGCGCTCGGCCGCTGGAGGCAAGGTAGGAGTACCCTGCTGCGCCACAGGAGACCCGGGGCGGCCGCCCCTGCTCGCCCCTACGGTGGGTCCGCCACCATACCAACAAACAAATGAATGTACATTGCAGCATACAATACCCTCGCTTTTTATACCTAAGATTTAGATTTAAAGCCAAGAAAAGTACAAGTCTGACCTGCATAAATTAGAGAACTAAATTTGATAGGCATGACATGACGAACTGCAGAAACAAGCATCTGCCCATATACATTAATGAAAGAAAACAATGGCTGTCAGCCTTACAAGCTTCAGAAACTAACACTAAACTACATGCATATCATGGATTGACAGACACCTACAAAAATGGTTAGCTTGGAGGTGAAATGATCAAGCCATCAACTGATGATACGCCACTTGAGATAAGATGGAGCCCAAGGTGGTATCCATGTTTTCCATGCAAGCATCACTATGTGAAATATCCCATAGTATGTAAATGTGATCAACATAACAATTTGTTTATGTTCTCACAAGATTGTACCGGTGCAAGTGTGGTTGTTGATTTTCATCTCAAGTTAACTTATGTCTTAACTGGTTGGGAAGGACAAACTCATGATGCCAACATTCTGCATTTCCCAAAGTTCTCCATCCTTGGTCAAAAGTATTATGAGGAACGACGAGTTTAGTGTGCACTGACGGGAATTCTGAGGCCCAGAGTCTCTATTAGAGTTTTCTCTTTTTTAGGATTTTTTTTGAACAGCAAAAGCCCCCGAAGGACCTAGAATCTGCATTAAGTCTTCCTTATGTGAATTTAGTTGCGACCCAAAATATATCAATTCCTGCCAACGATGACAGTATGACTTCAATTCAATTGATTCTTAACAAACTAGTATTTGCAATTTGTGAGGGCTGTTCTCTCTATGTAAGAAATCATTGATTAAGAAGAATAGTGAATTCTTGGGCAACAACGTAGATTTATGGAATCACTTACTGTTCTTTTTTTGGTTTGGCATAGAAAAAAGAATTTATCACACAAATAGTCAATTTGTTAGAACTTGCTTAGTAGTGAATTGGGAACAAGAAGAAAAAGAGAAGGTTGGTGCTTCCTTGTTGAGGTAAGAGCAAATGGTCTTATTCACGATTTCCTAAGAATTGAGTTAGTTAAGTGCAGTATTTCATATACACGAAAACGGTATGATATGACAAGTGCAGGACCGATTCCCCATAGGCTAGATCTATTTCAAGGCGAAGATTGAATCATTTAGCCAACATCAACCCCCTTTAAAGTAAAGATATTATAATTAAAACTCCAAAAAAGTGTCGATCTCAAAATGGCATGTTTCAATTTCCCTCAAAATCGAATCAGTCATTTCCTTCAAGAACGAAATTGTGAAGACGAAATTCGGAAAGTATTTACATTTGTGACGAAATCAGTGGTCAAATCAAACCATATACGGAATATTTGTTGTCTTGGAGATCGACACGTACATAGTTTTTCAAGCAAGCATAGCAGGCAGTGTTCTCGTGTGTCCGATCAGATCCGGCAGCCTCCCGCCGTCCGCCCCATGCCGCCGTCACCCTCCGCCCCGGCGACCCGCACCTGCGCCTCTGGTGGCGCCGCCGCGGCCGGGGCGGCGCGGTCGCCGCCACCTTCGCCGTCGCCCTGCTCGCCGCGGCGCTGCTTCTCTCGCTCTCCTACTACGCCTCCCTACCCCTCGCGCCTCCCCGCTCCTCCGCCCTCGTCCCCCTCACCCTCCTCCACCGCGCAGAGGAGAAGGGCGCGCGTGAGTACCTCGTCTCTCAGTTCTTGTTTCACTCGCACTTCGGGTTACTGCACTACTGCTTGCTGCTGTCTTAGCCAACTAGTGTAGTGGTTCAGCTCGTGCTTCACTGGAATTCTCTGGGTTTGAGTGTGTTTCTGCCGTGGATTTCATCTGCGATGCAGTGTGCTTGGACGGAAGCGCGCCAGGGTACCATCTGCAGAGAGGGTCTGGGACTGGATCTCAGAGCTGGCTCATCCACTTGGAGGTACGCACCTTCTTCAGTCCAGTGCAGATTTTGATGTAAAATCGTGCTCAGCTTAGCCTGGACAATGCAAGCTTTATTTTGATCAATGCTCAGCTGAGGCTGGACAATGCAAGCTTTCTGAATTCAATATTTAGGGACCGGAATTTACTGATAACAGGGAAGAATTGGTGGTTGTTAAGGAAACTGTTTCATGTTTCCGTAATCATAAGAATCTGTGGATTACGATAGTGTTGGAAAAAAAAATTAGGCAGCTGTTTGGATATTTTCAAGCCAATGCAACCTTATTGTTAGGAGCATATTAGTATAAAGCGATGTGGCTTTCCGTGGATAATGGCACCACAAGGTTCTTCATCGCCAGTGAAAACTAGTGTTATGGCACCAGAGGGATCATCACCTGCTAACTTATGTGTTCAACTCAAAGTTTTAAATAGCGGGCTATATTCCATTTAGCGGCGGCTCCGACAGAAGCTATGAAAGGCTATAGCGGAGCTAAACCCATTTAGCGTTTTTCTTAAATAATGATAATATGTAAAAAATAAAAGTACAATCAAGTATCATATAAAAATATATCACATATAATTGACCTACACATTCACAAATATCTTAAAACCAAGTATTAATTAGAAATCTCAGCTCAATAACTAAGCTTTGCATCAATGCGCCATATATACAGTAAAAACAGGAAGGAATAATAAGGTAGATGGATGACTTTATGGTACTAACTTGTGTCCCTTCTATGCCTGTAGCGGTTTAGCGGGTTAAATGAGTCCAAATTTTGTGCTACAGCGGGATTTAGGGGCTATTAGTGTCGTTTTCAATTTAGCGTTAAAAGTGTGTAGCGTTAGCGGAAGGGCTCTACAAAAGTTATAGCGAGGCTATAGCGGAGCTATAGCGGGTTATTTAAAACTTTGGTTCAACTGCCAGTTTCTAGTACGCACTGTAGTTTCTGGCTGTAGATTGGTTCTCCCAAACTCACAATACTCAATTATCTTATGCTCTATGAGCTTCAGGGTGGAGGCTGGTGCCGAAATTTGAAGTCATGTGCTTCACGCCAGAAATCTATCTTGGGTTCTTCTCGCTACATGGAACGTCAGGTTGAGTTTGCTGGGATGTTGAGTGACGATGAAGATCAAAATCCAGGTAACTAAGTTTCATCTGAATAATATAGATGAAAGGGCAAATCCCAGTTTTGTACTAAAGCTAACATTTCATCTTTAGGTCGGTTGTCCGTTTTATTTAATGATGTGCAGAGTGGCACCGCAGCTAATTTGTTTATGTCTAAATTAATGAACAGTTCCACCAGTAGCACAATCTTAAAGTAGTATTTCTTCATATTTCCTTGGTCTATTTTGGACACAATAACATATTTTACTGTTATGTATATACCTAGCAGAATGTTCATTTAATCATTTTTATTTGAATTAAAAAAATATGTTAATCTAATTCAATTGCTCTGTTTGATAGTTCAAATTGTGTGAGTTAAACATTTGAGCTGATGAGTGCGGTTCGATTTCATATTATTCTAATTGTCCATTTGCACTGATGAGGTCGATTTAATTTCTCACCAAAAATATGAGTAAAGTGGTCATCTTTTGGTACAGTATTGCAACACACTTTTCGGTCACCTATAATTCAGAAGTTCTCACCGGACATATGTTCCAATGTGCAGATTTTTACCACTGGAATAAAGTGAAAATACGGTATTGCGATGGGGCATCATTTTCTGGGAACGTCAAAGACGAGTTTCAGGTTTGTTTGTCTATTGCCAACGGTTGCTGATTAATCACTTAATGGGTATATTGAGTGTTCTGTCATTCTTTGTAGAATGGCACAAAATTCTTCTTTAGAGGACAGCGTATCTGGGAAGCAGTTATGGATGAACTTTTACTGAAGGGGCTTAGACATGCTAAACAGGTCATTCTTGCAAGCAGCCCTGCTTTGTTATTTTCATGTGGACTTGTGATTCAAATGTGAATCAATCACATATCTTAGATGTAAAATCTGTTTTTTGTTCGTCATGGATACATGCATTTCATTTTAGGTTAACTGCTACAAGTATGGAAGGTTGGATCTATGTTGTTGTTTTATTGGGTAGTCAGTTGGATCTATTTGATTGTTGTATTGGGTAACCAGGTAAATATTGTTTTACTGAAATGAAGCGTAATGTTACAATTACGAGAGATTTGTGGCACTGACAAATAAATAACTGGATCCACCACATTGGGTAGCCATTCTCTGTTTTTGTGTTTACCCACTGGATTTGTTCTGTTGTATGTAACAGTTAGTGAACTACCGTAGGTTATGTAAGTATCTTGATTAGTCCTCTTTCTTCCTATATGTACTTGCATGTTTACAAAATGACTGGATATAATTCAGCAATATATATTAATGTGACATACCCATTACTTTGTTTTTACCCTGTAATCAATTTGACTATTCTACTGATGGCGTGATGCTGATATGCTATTTCCAGCCTTCAGGCTTTTCTAACAGGGTGCTCTGCTGGTGGGCTAGCCACTTTCATTCACTGTGATGATTTTCGTGCACTGCTGCCCAAAGATACTAGGGTTAAGTGTCTTTCGGATGGTGGTTTTTTCCTTGATGTGTATGTTTTCAGATCACCTTTGAATGCTTTGGATGTTTCCTCAAAAGATTATTCTTTATACAATTTGCAACCCCCAGCCTTTATTTTGCTATGCCAGCTTTTCACTTGCATAAATGAAGTAATTGTTCGATGTCCTCCTCAGAATACTCGCATCAGTCAACATTCAAATGTCAGCTAGCACACTCCAAACATTAAAACAAAAAATCAAGTATACAACTATACATACTTTGAGATCTTAAGCTAAAGTCCTACTGAATAAACACTGGTAAGTGAGGATATTTGTTCACCTAATTCTGAAAGTCTTGGATGAATCATCCCTCGATCCACCAGAGTGGTGCATTGGCTTCATTTCTAACTTTTCAGATCCTAGTGCATGAGCAGAAACATTGCATGCCCTTGTAAGTTTTAACTCTTATTGTAAAAGTCAGGATTAAGAAAGCTTCAGTATCCTATTCTCCTTATAACTTAACCATTTTATTCCATAAGCCCATAAAAGAAAACTTTGTAGAATAGAACGTGTGCCGCTTTGCTATTGTCCTCAGGTCGTATCTAACTTTATATGGTCTTTCCTCCATTACAGAGAAGACATTTCCAGGCAAAGGACCTTGCGGGCTTTCTACAGTGACGTCGTCCGTCTTCAGGTTGCTTTCTCCTCAAAGAATGCCCATTTCCAGTATTCAAAATTTCTTTTCTGAATGCTTTGTTTCAGGATCTGAAGAGGAGGTTTTTGCACTGCAGTTCAAGCATGGATCCAGGCCAGGTTAGTCTCTGTATCCCTGACAAATGACCGTGTAAACCGCGTATTTGTATCATTAATCTTGCAGTCCTGCTACCGCTGAAGTTGTGTTATGCTAAACGCTGTCCTTGAACTCTATGCCAGTGCTTCTTTCCACGTGAAGTTGTAAAATACATCAGTACACCAGTATTTGTCCTTAATCCAGCATATGATGCATGGCAGGTATCCTCATCTGTTCCATCAGAGATATTCTACCGTTGTATTGAATTATCAGCATTCAACACAGTAATGTTCGTTTCAGGTACAACATGTGTTGGCACCAGTAGCATCGGACCCTCAACGTTCATGGCTAGACTGTAGGTTGGATATTAGCAAGTGTAGCCCTAACCAACTTAAGATTCTCCAAGGTTGATTCACCTTGCATCTTATTATACAGTATAATTTAACATTCCCGTCTGTTCAGGATCTTTTTACATGCTTTGATATGTCAAATCAATTATTTACAGGTTTTAGGAAAGAACTGCATGACGCTATCAGCGAAGTCAAGCAGAAAAAGGACTGGGGTATTTTCATCGACTCCTGCTTTGTTCACTGTCAGTCTTTGAACTCGTTGACTTGGCACTCTCCATCTTCTCCTAGAGTCAACAACAAGGTATTACTTCTATCCTCTGGTAAAATAGAGATTAGAAAAAATAACAGAAGAAAAGTGCGACTGCACTATAAGAAGCAATATATTCGTGTCAAGTTGGCAACCTCATGTTAACTTGTGTTGTACAATTATGTTGACCATAGTCTGACCTGGCATTTTAGAGACTAGTGACCTATGTTTAAATAACTGAGGAACAGGAAGTAGGTTAGCTGTTAGATCATAATTTTTACATTGGCCCTTTATATGTCCATATGTAGTAGATTGTTTGCCTGACCTTAGCTTTGATTCTCTGCATAGATTGGTTACTGAACTGATTATGATGGTGGTGATGACAGAATTTTCTCAATCCTTTTTCGGTTTACCCCTGCAAAAATGAACTATCGTTCCCACTTGTCTGACGCTGATATCCTGGTGAACACACAGACCATTGCAGAAGCAGTCGGAGACTGGTTCTTTGACAGGAGGGAGGTGAAAGAAGTAGACTGCGAGTATCCCTGCAACCCGACGTGCCACAACCTTGTTTTTGCTAAGCCCTTCAAGGGATGAAGTTGTGATTCTTACTTCTTTTTTCTTTTCATCCTTTTGCGGTGCTGTAAAATTAGCAAATTGTGTATACAAATTTTAGACAGTGGGCCAAAGGCCGCAGGAATTTTCCAAAGAAACATGGAGACCAAGTTTTCATGTTGGGGTTAAGTTAATTATACCTGCCAATTGCAATGTGGCGCTTCACTGGCTCGACCCAGTCAGTCGACGATTCGAGCCAAGCAGCGCTGTTTATTCACATCTAATGCCGCTGCTGCCTGGGGGTCGATTGAGGTCGTTTTGCATGAATGATTCTATCTATGATATTTCATGTGTATAATTTTGTTAGGTTTACTGTAGTATATGTGTCTTACTTTGTACCATCTTGGATGTGATTATATTGTTATGGTTATTAACTCCTACTGTTGGCAAGGGTATCCATGGGTGTTTGTGTGCGACATTAACCTTTTTTTCCCCAGTGGAATGAAAATTTACGATATTCGTGGATAGTGGCAGGAGCTCTAAATATACTTGTGTCGAAGCTAGCAATTTTTCCTCAAAATAATTTTCTTTTGAAAATTGCATCACCTAAATGTTGTTTCATTTGTGTACTATTGTCTGTTTCATACTTTCATCTTTAGGCTGTCTGTTCAAGTCTCAAGAAATCTGATTGCGTTATGTTCAAATGTTCCACAAAAGCGACGCTGTTCTGTTAGTCAAAGTTCTGGCATCATCCAAAAAACTAAAAAACCGTTCTGGTTGCATGTCTTTTATCGAATCTCGTGTGATGTACCTTGCCACCGTGCATCACCTCGCCCCTGCTGCAGACGCCAACACCAGCACGCACCGCAATCGCCTACGACTCTCCTTTGTTGCTCCTCCACTCCCAACAACCTCGCCGCTCACCGTGGGAAGGGGAAAGTGGTCATTTCGAGGGTGTTGCATGGAACTATCCCATGATTTGGGGATCAATGCTCTGTGCCAGATATTCAGTCATGGTGTGGGAAATACTTGGACACAAAAAAAATGGTTGTGACGATCTGGTACTTGTGGTTTGAACAAAGGCAGTTTTCCATGGTGAAGAGGTCTAGAACAGCAATGGCTAGCTATATGTATCTTAGTGGCAAACGTTGCGAGAAAGGGTGATAAGAGTACACTAGGAAGAAGGATGAGAAGTGGCAGAAATTGACAAACAGGAGACTTGCGATGGTTGCATTTAATAAAATGGAACCAGGGGGGAGCCCTTTATTTCTAAAAAGAAATTGACAAACAGATTTGTGAAGATCAATGTTGATGCTTCCTATCATCCTAGTTTTGAAGCTTGGGAACGTGATGGTATTCGATGGTGATTCCTGGGGCTCGTTTGTTACCGAAGCCTAAAACGTGCACAATTAGATGAATGTCGGAGTGGAGGAAGCAGCCGCAACGAGGAATAATCTACTCTCAGCACACCAGATTGGCCACAACAAACTGAAATGTGAATCGGATAGCCTGGAAGTTATACCGTTGATCCATGATTCGAAAGAGCTTATTATTCTCCCGTCGTGGTCAGTTATTGTTCAGTGCTCCTCTTTGACGACTTAGTTTGATGAAGCGTCTTTCCAACATTGTTCAAGAGATGCTAATCGTGCTGCCCATGAATCTGCAAGGCATGCTTATGATTCTAAAACGCAACATATGTGGGAGTGTAACCCTCGTACCTAAGTTCCTCCGAAAAACTCATGTAAATTATGTTATGGTTGATTAATAAAGTCGCTTGTTCCTTGAAAACAAGAGCTTTTCCTACTTTGAGCAAAAAAACAACACCTCTCTGGTGCATACATTTATTAGTTTTTATAATATGTATGTAAAGAGATAAGCGAAAAAGCTACCTGATCAGGATGTTTAAGTGAAATTCTCCACCCCAAAATTTAAAGTTGCAGAACTTCTTTGGCTCTATGGATAACCATGACCAAATCTTCCTTAAATTTCTTCTTGCATCTAAAGAGAAGGGGTCTGATGCCTTTAAAAATAAAATCATTCTCCAAATAGACCAAACTGCTAGAATAAATACTTCCATGAAAAAGGTTGTCGAAAAACCTTGAAAGAGGCGAGGAACGCTTCTAAATGTGAATTTGGAGGTGACTAGCTAGGACAGAGTTAAACACATTGAAGCAATCTGACATGAGAAAAGTGAACTCTGGTTTCCAAACTGCAAGCTCCAGACATGGCGCAAGAATAATAAGGAATGTATGAATTCTTTTTCCGCAATAACTTCCACGTGAGCCTATTATGCAGGGAAGCCAACAAAATATTGTATGTCTATTTTGTTACAGCTAGAGTTTCAGACAAGGATGTAAGCGGATAAGATAATTTATGCGCTGAATCCGCTTTTGAATTCGTTTCAAAGAATCCATATCAGGTCACAAGAAATCCGATGGATAAGGATGTCCGATTTCGAACTGACAACCGGATACGGTATCGGATATGCTATATCAAATAGTATCTGAATATGCATTATGTGAAATGAATTATGATTAAACCGAATAATTAAAGTTTCGACCGAAAACATAAGCTAATACAACACACTTAGTAGTTAGTGAGTTGTCGAGTGCGTCCGTTAAACAATAGCTGACTTACATAGTCATTGTCTCGACTATGGAGTACAATCTGTTAGTCGGCCTACTGGGTTATTGAATAATAATTTTCGGTTGTTTGTACTTATATAATGGACGACCGTTAGCTGATCCCTTCCGTGTGAACAGACGAAGTGAATCAACTCAGATAATGTGCTATGATTGATTAATGAAGTTGCTCGATATTTACAAATGTTTTTGCCCACTCTATAGAAAAAACAACAATTATTCCGTCAACTCATGAAAATACTCGGCTACTACTACAAATAAACAGTTAAACCACACCATGTCGCCAGACGTGAAGCCATTTTTTTATAGGGAGTGTCTAGGACACAGTCGACTAAGACCTAAGTTAGGTCTCAGTCATCGTCTTCCTCAACTCCGACGACCCCCGCCGCCACGTACCGCCGGCCATGCCGCCTGCTGCCGCCACCCGCGCCCGGCGCCGCTCCCGCCTCGCCTCGGCGCCCGCCCTCCTCCAACCCCGGCCCACCGCCAGTCTGCCGCCGCCCCGGCCATCCCGCTAAGCCCCGCCCCCTCTTCTCCGGCGACCCCGCACCCCTGCACCCCCCAGTTAAGTCACTCCTCGCCCCCGCCGCCTCCGCCGCGGCTAGCCGCGGCTGCGGCGGCTATGGCTCGGCTTGGCTCCGCCGCCGTCCCGAGGAAGAAGAAGATAAGTTAGGGTTAGCACGAATCTTGGCGCGTTGATGGAGGGTGGATGTTTTGACTGAGACTTAAGACTTAGCAAAACCGTTTTTTATATATACATTCGATGATTGCTTCCGTGTGAATAGGCAAGACTAATCACCCCTAGCACGTACTGTAGCTAGCTCGTGAGTCGTGATTGATTAAGGAACATATATAGTTGACTGCACTAACGCTGGCGTGTTCCTTTGAATGACACGGCGCGACGTCGTATCTAACGCGCCACACCCGTGTAACTCGTGCCATCGGACGGCTGAAATCTTCCTCCCTACGGAACCTCAACCATATATACCCCATTGTCAGAGACACAGAGAGAGAGAGAGAGAGAGAGTAGACCGAGTAGACGCCATTGAGTGGTGAAGAAGCTACGATGAAGTCAGAGTCCCAGTCAACCATCGTGCTCACCGTCGACGACGCTGGGCTCGCCAAGAGCGTCGGCGTCCGCCGGCACCGCGCCCGCGAGGTATGTTACTCCTGATCGACCGATCTTCGATGTCAAATACTTTGTGCACCGGTTGTTAATTAATCCTTGCGTGGCTGGTTTGGTGCGTAGGGGATGCAGAAGACCGGCACGCCGCCGGCGGACGGGGCGGAGAGCGTGACGGCGCAGCCGGCCGGCTACACGATCACGTACAATTTCCTCACGAACCCGCCGAGCAGGTTCACGCACCACGCGCGCGTCGGCCGCGACCGCGCCACTGGTCTCGTCGACGCGCGGGGAAGCAAGGCCGGGCGGTCCGCCGGCCGGCGAGCGCGCACCGCCGCCGGACACGGTGTGGTCAACGTGCCACCGAGTGATCAGGGGGCGACCACCGAGAGACGCGCGGGCGGCGTGGCAAGCGTCGAAGCGCAGCTCATGGCCAGCTGCCGTGTTGTTCAGTACAATGACACAAAGTACGACGGCTGCCCACCGGTTGGGCACCTTCTCCGGTGGGCCGTCGCCACATTGGCTGCGGGAGCGCTGTGGGTTTCCGGTATATGCGGACCGGACGACGAAGTGGCGAGCGTCACAGCGCAGATCATGGGCAACTGCCGTGTTATTCAGTACGATGAAACAGAGTACGACAACTGCCCGCCGGCGGCGCGTCTTCTCCGGCGGGTTTCTGGTCAACCTAGATGGTCGCACGCGGTGGAGCAGAGCCGTGGCTAGTGTCGAAGCGCAGCTCATGGGCAGCTGCCCGGTGATTTGCTACGATGACAACAGAACACGACTGCTGTCCACCGGTCCGGCGTCTTCTCCGGTGGGTTCCTGCTATATACGGCCCGCGCGGCCCAGATGTGCACCTCCCAGGCTCACAACTTTTTGATTGAACATTATTCGAAATTTCCTCAAAAAAGACATTATTCAAAATCTTCACAGTAAAGAGAATTATTCATTTTCCTCTTGTATTTTGTGCATTGCCACTATACTTGAGCTCAGAGTTTGTAATCTTGTTTTTGCGGGAGTATGTCTTTGTAACTATTTTTGTTTGTTGGTTTGAGATTGCTTATAAGCTAGTCGTGTGATGTCTATTTTTATAATTGATCTAGTGGACATGGATTTGATTGTGTAGCGTATGTGACAATAAACGTGTACTCGAGATGATTGAACAAAATTATCTAATGTTATTTCTGCAAATTCTGTGTATCCTTACCTCTACTGCATTGGTGGCGGATAAGATCACCATTACGCACCAAAATAAGGTCCATTCTATAGCTTAAATGAGGTATCTTTGGAGTTGATTCAAAACTTCTCTTGTCTTGAATCAATACACTCATTTTGTAGATTCAATGTGAATAAACTTGCTAGTCTTACAGATATTTATCTTGCGAATTTCTCTAGTTATCAACATCAGCATATACAAGATTATCTTGAGTTGTTCATTACTCATACGTGGATAATTGAAGATTTCAAAGATTGTCTTGATATTTGAAAGGCACATCATGTTTTCTACGTTTTGTCGCCTATGTGACCTGGCATTGCTTTTACCCGTGGCGAGGACAACAATTGGAAGGCTCCTTAATGATGTGCTACATCGAGCGACCGATATTCGAAGGTTTTACCGATAAAATTACGAAAGATTTTCGAAATAAAAGGCAGAGCTTTGCCATTGTTTAGGACTTATGTCGTACGTCATTAAAGTTTCATTATTGGCCTCTTTTTAGGTTTACTTATTCAATATGTTTCTATTTTTATTATACTAAGTGATTATGCTAGAAACATATATAGTATAAATATATCAAAACTATTTTGGTCTTTGCAACACATTTTGTAAAGTTTGTTCTACCTCAGATTTTTTTTCATCCAGCCACAGACGTGGATGATCTTCAAATGAAAGCTGCGTGAGGCATCATTTATAGTTTTTTTTCGAAACGGAGAGCAAAGCCCCGGTCTCTGCATAAGCGTGGTGCACACAACCGTTTTATTGCAAGTTTCAGAGTTTTAGATTCAAAAGTTTACAGCTTATAGGTAGGGGGCGAACACGCAGGCGTGAGGAGGGATGGGCGAACGTGGCACAAAGTGGCCATGTCGCCACCCACGTTGGCTCATGGATCCATATTTATCTATATTTGATGATATCTTCCGTGTGCATAGACTATATACTAATCAAGGGAACATACACGCAGCTAGCTAGCAGTGATTCATTAAGGAGCATAGTTGACTGCGTGGTGGCGTACGTGTTTCTTTGGATGGACACGGAAGCGGAGCCAGACACCATGTCGGTTCTCCTGCAAGCTTCGACGCTTCCTCCTTGCGAAACCACAACCATATATAGAGTAGATGATACCTCATTGTAAGAGACACACAGAGCGAGAGAGAGCAGATGCCAATGATGTTGGTTTTCTAGCCTTCAGGTGCAACGTTGCGAACTGGCGACGGAACGAAAATACTGAAGACTGATTTGGATTGCTACAGGCCCGTCTCGAGCCTGTTCTTGCTCTCTTTATTTCGTTGTAATTTTCGTTATTTTTACAAGCCACCCGGCCGGGGTTTAAAACTTTAAATACACGTCCGAGCACTAGACATTAGAGTAGGAGTAGGAATCCTAGTTCTAGTAGGACTCGTACCGTTTCCTAATCTTACACCTACGTGAGCTGGGTTAACCAGGTTAATTCCTACAAATGAAGCGTGAAGAAGCTATGAAGAAGCTCCGACTGCTAGCAGCAAAAGAGTCCGAGTCCCAGTCGCAGTCTACCCAGTGGCGAATCCAGAAATTTGTGCTAGGGTGGGGCAACTAGAAACTTTTTTTTCAGTACAATGAAAATAACGTGCAAATGTACTTGTATATAAATTGGTGTAACCAGAACATAAATAGATTGATATAAGGTCTCACAAGTAGCAGAATTCATCGAAGTGATATCTTCACGTGGAACTGAAGTTTGCTCATCTGAAGACCTAGTGCAGAAGATGCGAGCTTCTTTGCTGCATGTTTCTGAAAAAGAGATGCGATATCTCCCGTCCTCTTCATGTTCTAATAGTTCTACAATGTGTAATTGCAAATCAATTTGTCAGATTATCCAATTACATCATCGGGTGGGTGGATGTTGCAATTTTGCAACTAATAAGCTAATCAGAATTTCAAAAAGAGAGCAGTAAATGCCTAAACCGGAAGAGAGGAATTCTCAATGGAGTCGATCGGCGGCCGTGACCTTGCTGTGCTAGTTTGAACCGCAAGTCTATAGCGTTGCCTGCTCGTCCGCCTGTTGTCGCCGACTCGCCGCCGCGTCTTAGATTATTTTCTGGTTCTTTGGAAGTTCTGGACTGAAGGCTAGGGCTCGTATTGGGAGAACATCCGATCGGATCGAACTCCAGTATACAGACTGATTTAGGAAGTTATTCGCTAGCGTATTGCTTCCTGGGCTGGGCCTAGATATGTCATATAATTATTATTTTCTGATTTATACTACTCCCTCCGTTCGGAAATAGATGTCTTATCTATCTCAAAATTTGGATGTATGTACATGTCTAGATATATCCAAATTTTGAGATAGCTATGACATCTATTTCCGAACAGAGGAAGTACATAGTAGGGGTATTGGGCCAAAATCTTAGGGTGGTCCTCGCCCCACCCTTCCACCCTGCTGGATACGCCCCTGAGTCTACCATCCAGGCGGTGCAGCCCGTCACCTGCTTGGTCCTCACCATCCCCTTCAACGACGCCCGGCTCGCCAGGAGCGTCGCCATCCGATGGCACCGCGCCCTCGAGGAGATGCACAAGACGGGCACCCCGTCGGTGGAAGGGGCGGAGGGCGTGACGGCCCAGCCAGCCGGCCACACGATCAAGTACAACTTCGTCATGAACCGTCCGGCCACGTTCAAGTACCGCGGTCTCGTCGACATCGACAAGCGGGGAAGCAAAGCCGGGCCGTCCGCCGGCCGCCGAGCGCGCACTGCCACCGGACACGGTGTGCCACCGGGTGACCTGGAGCCGACCGCCGACAGCCGCGCGGCCGCCACCGTCCGACGGGCAGTTGGACGCGCGCGCCGGATCAGGGGCAGGGTGAGCGTCGAAGCGCAGCTCATGTCCAACTACCATGTTATTCACTTCGATCCAGCAGAATACGATGGCGGTCCACCCGTCCAACGGTTTCTCCGGTGGTCCGTCGCCACCTTGGCCGCTGCGGTCCGGTGGGTTTCTGGTATATGCGGCCATCGTGACCCAGACATGCGCTGCTGAGGCGGCGGCCCGACAAACGTGTGCTCTTGACGAGGTATTTTGCAGGAAAGATGACATCGCAACAATCTTTGCCAACAGTAAGTCCACAATTCAATCCGTTTTTCCATGACCAGAGTAAGCACATGATACACGCTTTCATTTTTTTAGGAGTGTATCGACAACGGCAAGATTGCCGTCGAGCACGTCGGCGCCGAACGGCCGAAGACCAGCTCGCAGACACCCTGAATAAAGCACTTGGTCGCACTCAGTTCCAAATATGCAAGAGGGCACAACAATTAGATTAATATGTAGAATTGTTGTTTTAATTGCGTTGCTTAGCCACAAAGAGCATGTGCTAGTTGAAGCGGTACCCTTGGTACCCTTCCGGACGAGAGCTCCCAAGGCAGCTATTAGGTTTCCAGTTTCCTCCTGCCTCCCGTCTGCGCCGCCGCCGATCTGCCCCGCCTCTGTGGCCTTCGGGCCATGTACGCGCGGTGGATCTCGGTCGGAGGGCTCTGTTTTCAGGTGTTAGGGTCAAGGTTTGTTGCGGCGGCGCTCAGATGGCGGCGGCGGCGCCTCGTTTCAATAAGGTCTCCCGGTTTCATTCCCATCTCGGCGGCAACGTCGAGAAGCCTGTGGGAATGGTGTGGTCTCGAGGATTTCTTCTGGCGGTGGCATTCTCCGGATTGTAAAGGAGCTTCATCGGCAGTTCCTCCTTCTTCTTCGGCTCCGGGACGGATGTGGTCTTCTAGACATGTTCGGCGACTTCCCGTCCGCAACCAACAACGTCAGGCCAGCTCAAGGAGGAGCGGCAGCGGCGGCGCGCCGTCGACACGGTCTGGAGGTTGAAGACGAAGGGCATCTCAAGAATTTCGTTGTAATTTTCATTTTTTTGAAACTAGCAAGGTGGCCCTCGCAAATGCGAGGGCATTGTCTTAAGTCTACTGAATATGTTCATGAACAATTTTGGTTCATAGTTACTCAAATTGGAAATCCCCAAATCATTGAATCCTATAATTGTCATAAATATTATGGTAGATAAAATATCGCATGTGGGAAATCTTTTATTCTATAGGAGAGTGTAGGTATTTTGACATATTCACAAAAAAAACGTGCCAAATATTCTACATGTTTGGTTACTTTTAACCGTAAATAGTGCTATTTCAGCATATGTTTTACTCTCTTTTCTCCATCCCCCACTCATCATTGTACTCTCTCACTGACACGTTTTTTTTCATGGCAACAATGACTACATGTACTTAGATGGCACATAGTTACATGCACCATCTTGGATGCCTATTTTTTCTACCATATTGTGCGTGTTAAAAGTATGATGATACATTGATTCTTAAGTAGACTTCCTTTTTTGATATAATTAGTTAAAAGTATGATGATACATTATAAGATAGCCCCTCTTTAACTTCTGAATTCCCTTAGCCTCGAACCTAATCTCTGGATTTTCTTTTCACAAAAAAATAATTATTTCATTCTCTGTCGAGCTCTGTTCACCATCGACATTACATAATCCTTTGATATCGTATGAAATAAAAACATAATGGGTTCGTCTAAATCTTGTTGTTTTCCTATGGACAGTCCATGGAGTCAATGGTTATCATGTCTTTTCCTTCTATTATATTGATCAAACCCGCGTCATATGTTATAACTAAAGTGGATTGCTCTTTTTCCAATGTATCTGCCGAAAGTGAGCCAATAGTGATAACTTTGTCAATCTCAAAGCTCCTTGACTCAAGTAGTCAATGGACGATGTAGTGTAAGTATGTGTGTGTATATGATAGTAGTGTGCTGGTGAGTATATCTATATCATACTCAATGTTTCAAGAAATTATAGTAGTTATCTGTTGCATACTTTCATCTTTAGGCTGTCTGTTCAAGTCTCAAGAAATCTGATTGCGTTATGTTCAAACGTTCCACAAAAGCGACGCTGTTCTGTTAGTCAAAGTTCTGGCATCATCCCATGATTTGGGGATCAATGCTCGGTGCCAGATATTCAGTCATGGTGCGGGAAATACTTGGACAAAAAAAAATGGCTGTGACGATCTGGTACTTGTGGTTTGAACAAAGGCAGTTTTCCATGGTGAAGAGGTCTAGAACAGCATTGGCTTTATGTATCTTAGTGGCAAACTTTGCGAGAAAGGGTGAGAAGAGTACATTAGGAAGAAGGATGAGAAGTGGCAGAAATTGACCTACATATTTGTGAAGATCAATGTTGATGCTTCCTATCATCCTAGTTTTGGGGCTTGGGAACGTGATGGTATTTGATCTTTTATTCTATAGGAGAGTGTAGGTATTTTGACATATTCACAAAAAAAACCGTGCCAAATATTCTACATGTTTGGTTACTTTTAACCGTAAATAGTGCTATTTCAGCATATGTTTTACTCTCTTTTCTCCATCCCCCACTCATCATTGTACTCTCTCACTGACACGTTTTTTTTCATGGCAACAATGACTGCATGTACTTAGATGGCACATAGTTACATGCACCATCTTGGATGCCTATTTTTTCTACCATATTGTGCGTGTTAAAAGTATGATGATACATTGATTCTTAAGTAGACTTCCTTTTTTGATATAATTAGTTAAAAGTATGATGATACATTATAAGATAGCCCCTCTTTAACTTTTGAATTCCCTTATCCTCGAACCTAATCTCTGGATTTTCTTTTCACAAAAAAATAATTATTTCATTCTCTGTCGAGCTCTGTTCACCATCGACATTACATAATCCTTTGATGTCGTACGAAATAAAAACATAATGGGTTCGTCTAAATCTTGTTGTTTTCCTATGGACAGTCCATGGAGTCAATGGTTATCATGTCTTTTCCTTCTATTATATTGATCAAACCCGCGTCATATGTTATAACTAAAGTGGATTGCTCTTTTTCCAATGTATCTGCCGAAAGTGAGCCAATAGTGATAACTTTGTCAATCTCAAAGCTCCTTGACTCAAGTAGTCAATGGACGATGTAGTGTAAGTATGTGTGTGTATATGATAGTAGTGTGCTGGTGAGTATATCTATATCATACTCAATGTTTCAAGAAATTATAGTAGTTATCTAGTATAATTAAAATTTTAAATTTTATACTCGATCATGCCACTAGTAGAAACATGGCCTTTGGTCCAGAGCCCCATTGGGCTCTAGTCCCGGATGGATTTTGAACCGGGACGAGAGGGGGGACTAGTCCCGGTTCAACGGCTACGAAGCCGCACGTGGGGAGCTCTTTTGTCCCGGGTCGTAACTGAACCGGGACTAGGGGGGGGGGGGGGGGGGGGCGCTCTAGTCCCGATTCTGTTGTCCCGGGTGCCCAGCCGGGACTAGAGGTCCTCCCGACCCGGGACTAGTGGCCTTGTTTCTACTAGTGTGCATACATATACATGACTACACTTTTCACAACACGTCCTACCAAGGTTAGGTAGTTACCTTTTTTTCAAATGGGCACGTCTTTGTTCCTTTACGGGTCCAATTTTAATTTAAAAGAAACAAAGAAGGAAAATAGTGAGGTCTCCACATGATACATTAAACTGGGAACGATCAGGTATTCCATTCACGTGCCATCAAAATGGGTCTTCTATCTCTAAAAAAACCGGGATTCTTTTTTTGAAAAAAAATCAGGCTTCCGATCCATTCCACGACGGACTCTACCGAACATTTTTTTTCTCTTGAGCAAAATACGGATCGGTTTTTATATATGCTCCTCACGCTAATTAACATACAATATGACCACTTTAACACATACCTTGTCAAAACTCTATTATGGTGACACGTAATTTTCATTTAATCCTAGCCACTAATTCCACATCTGAATATAGGAATTAATTTAGATGATGTGGATCAAACATGGTGTTTATATTTTGTACCATGTATCTTGCTTTTATTATATTATAGATAGATAGATGTATATATGCTTATGTTTAATCGTGCTTTGCGTACGTCTTGTGTGCTAAGGTTATAAGCAACTTCATAATAACTTGTACGTCACGAGACAAATATTTTGTCGGAGTGTTCAGTCGAGAACTTTGTGTGTTTTTTTATCTGATGTTATATTTTAATAATCACAATTATTTAAACTTAAATTCTTTAATGCTATCTTAAGGAAATAGCCTTATACTTCTCGGAAAAACGTTCTCTTGCATCTTTTGCTTCCCCACCAAACCTTCATTCTAGACTCGCCGTCTTTAGAAGCATCAGTTTGTTATGCTTATGACAAATCGTAACACTGGCTAGTTATTTCAATTACTTTACCCCACCATGCATCCTCTTAAGGAGGTTTCAGAGCACCAGTCAAAGCTCGTGACAAGAAAAGATCGATGGTCGAGTTTTTGTGCATGAAGTCGGTGGATTCGAGTGAACTAGTTGTACATCTTCTTCTGATCCGTTTTAATTTATAGCATTTATTCTCTATACATTTTTTTTGTGTATCTATTGTGTTTGTTATATATGATTGATTACAATATATGTGAGTCATTCAAAAATTTATTCAATTTAACAATTCTCCATAAATTACTCGGGGCAAAGATTCAATGTCACTTGTTATCTATTGTCTTCTAAATATGTGTTCTTCTCTTACGTACTCTGGAGTGACAAACATGCACAGACTATTGTTTTTGGGTTTTTGTGCTTCAGGTTTTGATCTTCCTAGCACATGGGCACCTTTCTTGGATCTGGCTATTTTTTTTCTTTATGGATCTGGTTGTTGCTTGGGCGTGGCCAGATTTTTTTTACGTGGCAGGTGGGTAGTCGTGGTGGTTTATGAGTACCAAACTACGTACATATTTCGTTTTAATCTGGCTGTTTTCTTTTATTTGATCGATCTGGTTATTGCATGGGGTATGGCCAACTTTTTTTTTTGACGTGGCAGGTAGTCGTGGCTGTTTATGACTACGTACAAAATTTCTCTCATTAAATCTTATCCACAGAATTTAGATCTAACCATAAAAAATAATTAGATTGATGTGGCTTAACGTGGTGTCTCTGTTTAACTCCCTCATTTTGCTTTTAGTATATAATAGATAGATAGATAGATGTTTTGTACTGTTCGGTGTTTATTTTAATGACAGGGTCCTTTTCGCAAATTAGAGTGTGGACGAGTAATTAACAACAAGACAAGATAAGCTCCAGCATGTTAGGTAGTATTCAGGATACGTCGGCTTGACATCTTGGCTTGCACTAGTCAATTTTTGTTGTAGGTGAGCTGGTTTGTGCAACTCACAATAGAGTAGTAGTATAATTATAAGCCCGTTGTATCCAATTTAGTTATCAAAGTATTAGCAAGCGAAAAAAAACAAAGAAAAAGCAAGCAAGTTTGAAACGGAAGATTTGTTGTTTATGCTGCCTTGGGAAGTGAGGGTCACCTGGGCGTAACTGCGGGCTGCGGCAACTCGTCAACCTTGTGTACGATTCGCCAGAAACCTTGGATCGATCGAAACACAATGCACTTGGACGAGCCTCCCAGCGTTCATGTATATACCCAAGTATATATGGTGTTTCGATCGAACCATAAACCGCACACCGCCATCCTCCGAGCTAGATAGAGGAGTCCATGGCGGGCGGGGGACGAATAGAAGGAGCTGACGACATACTTGAAGGGCAGAAGCTCGCTTCCGGCGTCTTCGAAGAGGAGCACGATGAGCAGGATCACGACCCACGGTGCGTCCCGCGCCTCAGTACCGAGTCCTTGGGAGCGGGGGATGCATGAGAGTTGTTTGAGGATGCGGTTAGCTGAGATCTTTTTATTTTGACGGTGGTTAGCTGAGATTATTAGGGATACGTGAGACTTGTTTGAGGGTGTGGTTAGTTGAGATTATAACAAAATAGAGCGCGGTGTGTTGGACTGTTGCATGCACGTGAGAAGGTTGTTACCATCGTGTGAGGAGTTGAGGAGAAGTTGTTGCTGCGGTGGCAATTTTCCCGTAAATAGTTAGACGTGTGACACCATACCACGCTCTCGCCTTTAATAGTAAAGATAAAGCGATGTGGCTTTCCGTGGATAATGGCACCACAAGGTTCTTCATCGCCAGTGAAAACTAGTGTTATGGCACCCAGATCATCACCTGCTAACTTATGAGTTCAACTGCCAGTTTCTAGTACGCACTGTAGTTTCTGGCTGTAGTTTGGTTCTCCCAAACTCACAATACTCAATTATCTTATGCTCTATGAGCTTCAGGGTGGAGGCTGGTGCCGAAATTTGAAGTCATGTGCTTCACGCCAGAAATCTATCTTGGGTTCTTCTCGCTACATGGAACGTCAGGTTGAGTTTGCTGAGATGTTGAGTGACGATGAAGATCAAAATCCAGGTAACTAAGTTTCATCTGAATAATATAGATGAAAGGGCAAATCCCAGTTTTGTACTAAAGCTAACATTTCATCTTTAGGTCGGTTGTATTTAATGATGTGCAGAGTGGCACCGCAGCTAATTTGTTTATGTCTAAATTAATGAACAGTTCCATGAGTAGCACAATCTTAAATTAGTATTTCTTCATATTTCCTTGGTCTATTTTGGACACAATAACATATTTTACCATTATGTATATACCTAGCAGAATGTTCATTTAATCATTTTTATTTGAATTAAAAAATATGTTAATCTAATTCAATTGCTCTGTTTGATAGTTCAAATTGTGTGAGTTAAACATTCGAGCTGATGAGTGCGGTTCGATTTCATATTATTCTAATTGTCCATTTGCACTGATGAGGTCGATTTAATTTCTCACCAAAAATATGAGTAAAGTGGTCATCTTTTGGTACAGTATTGCAACACACTTTTCGGTCACCTATAATTCAGAAGTTCTCACTGGACATATGTTCCAATGTGCAGATTTTTACCACTGGAATAAAGTGAAAATACGGTATTGCGATGGGGCATCATTTTCTGGGAACGTCAAAGACGAGTTTCAGGTTTGTTTGTCTATTGCCAACGGTTGCTGATTAATCACTTAATGGGTATATTGAGTGTTCTGTCATTCTTTGTAGAACGGCACAAAATTCTTCTTTAGAGGACAGCGTATCTGGGAAGCAGTTATGGATGAACTTTTACTGAAGGGGCTTAGACATGCTAAACAGGTCATTCTTGCAAGCAGCCCTGCTTTGTTATTTTCATGTGGACTTGTGATTCAAATGTGAATCAATCACATATCTTAGATGTAAAATCTGTTTTTTGTTCGTCATGGATACATGCATTTCATTTTAGGTTAACTGCTACAAGTATGGAAGGTTGGATCTATGTTGTTGTTTTATTGGGTAGTCAGTTGGATCTATTTGATTGTTGTATTGGGTAACCAGGTAAATATTGTTTTACTGAAATGAAGCGTAATGTTACAATTACGAGAGATTTGTGGCACTGACAAATAAATAACTGGATCCACCACATTGGGTAGCCATTCTCTGTTTTTGTGTTTACCCACTGGATTTGTTCTGTTGTATGTAACAGTTAGTGAACTACCGTAGGGTTATGTAAGTATCTTGATTAGTCCTCTTTCTTCCTATATGTACTTGCATGTTTACAAAATGACTGGATATAATTCAGCAATATATATTATGTGACATACCCATTACTTTGTTTTTACCCTGTAATCAATTTGACTATTGTACTGATGGCGTGATGCTGATATGCTATTTCCAGCCTTCAGGCTTTTCTAACAGGGTGCTCTGCTGGTGGGCTAGCCACTTTCATTCACTGTGATGATTTTCGTGCACTGCTGCCCAAAGATACTAGGGTTAAGTGTCTTTCGGATGGTGGTTTTTTCCTTGATGTGTATGTTTTCAGATCACCTTTGAATGCTTTGGATGTTTCCTCAAAAGATTATTCTTTATACAATTTGCAACCCCCAGCCTTTATTTTGCTATGCCAGCTTTTCACTTGCATAAATGAAGTAATTGTTCGATGTCCTCCTCAGAATACTCGCATCAGTCAACATTCAAATGTCAGCTAGCACACTCCAAACATTAAAAAAAAAATCAAGTATACAACTATACATACTTTGAGATCTTAAGCTAAAGTCCTACTGAATAAACACTGTAAGTGAGGATATTTGTTCACCTAATTCTGAAAGTCTTGGATGAATCATCCCTCGATCCACCAGAGTGGTGCATTGGCTTCATTTCTAACTTTTCAGATCCTAGTGCATGAGCAGAAACATTGCATGCCTTGTAAGTTTTAACTCTTATTGTAAAAGTCAGGATTAAGAAAGCTTCAGTATCCTATTCTCCTTATAACTTAACCATTTTATTCCATAAGCCCATAAAAGAAAACTTTGTAGAATAGAACGTGTGCCGCTTTGCTATTGTCCTCAGGTCGTATCTAACTTTATATGGTCTTTCCTCCATTACAGAGAAGACATTTCCAGGCAAAGGACCTTGCGGGCTTTCTACAGTGACGTCGTCCGTCTTCAGGTCGCTTTCTCCTCAAAGAATGCCCATTTCCAGTATTCAAAATTTCTTTTCTGAATGCTTTGTTTCAGGATCTGAAGAGGAGGTTTTTGCACTGCAGTTCAAGCATGGATCCAGGCCAGGTTAGTCTCTGTATCCCTGACAAATGACCGTGTAAACCGCGTATTTGTATCATTAATCTTGCAGTCCTGCTACCGCTGAAGTTGTGTTATGCTAAACGCTGTCCTTGAACTCTATGCCAGTGCTTCTTTCCACGTGAAGTTGTAAAAGACATCAGTACACCAGTATTTGTCCTTAATCCAGCATATGATGCATGGCAGGTATCCTCATCTGTTCCATCAGAGATATTCTACCGTTGTATTGAATTATCAGCATTCAACACAGTAATGTTCGTTTCAGGTACAACATGTGTTGGCACCAGTAGCATCGGACCCTCAACGTTCATGGCTAGACTGTAGGTTGGATATTAGCAAGTGTAGCCCTAACCAACTTAAGATTCTCCAAGGTTGATTCACCTTGCATCTTATTATACAGTATAATTTAACATTCCCGTCTGTTCAGGATCTTTTTACATGCTTTGATATGTCAAATCAAATATTTACAGGTTTTAGGAAAGAACTGCATGACGCTATCAGCGAAGTCAAGCAGAAAAAGGACTGGGGTATTTTCATCGACTCCTGCTTTGTTCACTGTCAGTCTTTGAACTCGTTGACTTGGCACTCTCCATCTTCTCCTAGAGTCAACAACAAGGTATTACTTCTATCCTCTGGTAAAATAGAGATTAGAAAAAATAACAGAAGAAAAGTGCGACTGCACTATAAGAAGCAATATATTCGTGTCAAGTTGGCAACCTCATGTTAACTTGTGTTGTACAATTATGTTGACCATAGTCTGACCTGGCATTTTAGAGACTAGTGACCTATGTTTAAATAACTGAGGAACAGGAAGTAGGTTAGCTGTTAGATCATAATTTTTACATTGGCCCTTTATATGTCCATATGTAGTAGATTGTTTGCCTGACCTTAGCTTTGATTCTCTGCATAGATTGGTTACTGAACTGATTATGATGGTGGTGATGACAGAATTTTCTCAATCCTTTTTCGGTTTACCCCTGCAAAAATGAACTATCGTTCCCACTTGTCTGACGCTGATATCCTGGTGAACACACAGACCATCGCAGAAGCAGTCGGAGACTGGTTCTTTGACAGGAGGGAGGTGAAAGAAGTAGACTGCGAGTATCCCTGCAACCCGACGTGCCACAACCTTGTTTTTGCTAAGCCCTTCAAGGGATGAAGTTGTGATTCTTACTTCTTTTTTCTTTTCATCCTTTTGCGGTGCTGTAAAATTAGCAAATTGTGTATACAAATTTTAGACAGTGGGCCAAAGGCCGCAGGAATTTTCCAAAGAAACATGGAGACCAAGTTTTCATGTTGGGGTTAAGTTAATTATACCTGCCAATTGCAATGTGGCGCTTCACTGGCTCGACCCAGTCAGTCGACGATTCGAGCCAAGCAGCGCTGTTTATTCACATCTAATGCCGCTGCTGCCTGGGGGTCGATTGAGGTCGTTTTGCATGAATGATTCTATCTATGATATTTCATGTGTATAATTTTGTTAGGTTTACTGTAGTATATGTGTCTTACTTTGTACCATCTTGGATGTGATTATATTGTTATGGTTATTAACTCCTACTGTTGGCAAGGGTATCCATGGGTGTTTGTGTGCGACATTAACTTTTTTTCCCCAGTGGAATGAAAAATTACGATATTCGTGGATAGTGGCAGGAGCTCTAAATATACTTGTGTCGAAGCTAGCAATTTTTCCTCAAAATAATTTTCTTTTGAAAATTGCATCACCTAAATGTTGTTTCATTCTGTGTACTATTGTCTGTTCATACTTTCATCTTTAGGCTGTCTGTTCAAGTCTCAAGAAATCTGATTGCGTTATGTTCAAATGTTCCACAAAAGCGACGCTGTTCTGTTAGTCAAAGTTCTGGCATCATCCCATGATTTGGGGATCAATGCTCGGTGCCAGATATTCAGTCATGGTGTGGGAAATACTTGGACAAAAAAAAATGGCTGTGACGATCTGGTACTTGTGGTTTGAACAAAGGCAGTTTTCCATGGTGAAGAGGTCTAGAACAGCATTGGCTTTATGTATCTTAGTGGCAAACTTTGCGAGAAAGGGTGAGAAGAGTACATTAGGAAGAAGGATGAGAAGTGGCAGAAATTGACCTACATATTGTGAAGATCAATGTTGATGCTTCCTATCATCCTAGTTTTGGGGCTTGGGAACGTGATGGTATTCGATCTTGATTCCTGGGGCTCGTTTGTTACTGAAGCCTAAAACGTGCACAATTAGATGAATGTCGGAGTGGAGGAAGCAGCCGCAACGAGGAATAATCTACTCTCAGCAAACCAGATTGGCCACAACAAACTGAAATGTGAATCGGATAGCCTGGAAGTGGTCATTTCGAGGGTGTTGCATGGAACTATCCCATGATTTGGGGATCAATGCTCGGTGCCAGATATTCAGTCATGGTGTGGGAAATACTTGGACAAAAAAAAATGGTAGTGACGATCTGGTACTTGTGGTTTGAACAAAGGCAGTTTTCCATGGTGAAGAGGTCTAGAACAGCAATGGCTAGCTATATGTATCTTAGTGGCAAACGTTGCGAGAAAGGGTGAGAAGAGTACGCTAGGAAGAAGGATGAGAAGTGGCAGAAATTGACAAACAGATTTGTGAAGATCAATGTTGATGCTTCCTATCATCCTAGTTTTGGAGCTTGGGAACGTGATGGTATTCGATGGTGATTCCTGGGGCTCGTTTGTTACTGAAGCCTAAAATGTCGGAGTGGAGGAAGCAGCCGCAACGAGGAATAATCTACTCTCAGCACACCAGATTGGCCACAACAAACTGAAATGTGAATCGGATAGCCTGGAAGTTATATCGTTGATCCATGATTCGAAAGAGTTTATTATTCTCCCGTCGTGGTCAGTTATTGTTCAGTGCTCCTCTTTGACGACTTAGTTTGATGAAGCGTCTTTCCAACATTGTTCAAGAGATGCTAATCGTGCTGCCCATGAATCTGCAAAGCATGCTTATGATTCTAAAACGCAACATTTGTGGGAGTGTAACCCTCCTACCTAAGTTCCTCTGAAAAGCTCATGTAAATTATGTTATGGTTGATTAATAAAGTCGCTTCTTCCTTGAAAACAAGAGCTTTTTCTACTTTAAGCACACAAAAAAACAACACCTCTCTGGTGCATACATTTATTAGTTTTTATAATATGTATGTAAAGAGATAAGCGAAAAAGCTACCTGATCAGGAGCTTTAAGTGAAATTCTCCACCCCAAAATTTAAAGTTGCAGAACTTCTTTGGCTCTATGGATAACCATGACCAAATCTTCCTTAAATTTTTTCTTGCATCTAAAGAGAAGGGGTCTGATGCCTTTAAAAATAAAATCATTCTCCGAATAGACCAAACTGCTAGAATAAATACTTCGATGAAAAAAGGTTGTCGAAAAACCTTGAAAGAGGTGAGGAAGGCTTCTAAATGTAACTCGTGCTATCGGACGGCTGAAATCTTCCTCCCTACGGAACCTCAACCATATATATGTAGATTACCCCATTGTCAGAGACACAGAGAGAGAGAGTAGACGCCATTGAGTGATGAAGAAGCTACGATGAAGTCAGAGTCCCAGTCAACCATCGTGCTCACCGTCGACGACGCTGGGCTCGCCAAGAGCGTCGGCGTCCGCCGGCACCGCGCCCGCGAGGTATGTTACTCCTGATCGACCGATCTTCGATGTCAAATACTTTGTGCACCGGTTGTTAATTAATCCTTGCGTGGCTGGTTTGGTGCGTAGGGGATGCAGAAGACCGGCACGCCGCCGGCGGACGGGGCGGAGAGCGTGACGGCGCAGCCAGCCGGCTACACGATCACGTACAATTTCCTCACGGACCCGCCGAGCAGGTTCACGCACCACGCGCGCGTTGGCCGCGACCGCGCCACTGGTCTCGTCGACGCGCGGGGAAGCAAAGCCGGGCGGTCCGCCGGCCGGCGAGCGCGCACCGCCGCCGGACACGGTGTGGTCAACGTGCCACCGAGTGATCAGGGGGCGACCACCGAGAGACGCGCGGGCGGCGTGGCAAGCGTCGAAGCGCAGCTCATGGCCAGCTGCCGTGTTGTTCAGTACAATGACACAAAGTACGACGGCTGCCCACCGGTTGGGCACCTTCTCCGGTGGGCCGTCGCGACATTGGCTGCGGGAGCGCTGTGGGTTTCCGGTATATGCGGACCGGATGACGAAGTGGCGAGCGTCGAAGCGCAGATCATGGGCAACTGCCGTGTTATTCAGTACGATGAAACAGAGTACGACAGCTGCCCGCCGGCGGCGCGTCTTCTCCGGCGGGTTTCTGGTCAACCTAGATGGTCGCACGCGGTGGAGCAGAGCCGTGGCTAGTGTGGAAGCGCAGCTCATGGGCAGCTGCCCTGTTATTTGCTACGATGACAACAGAACACGACTGCTGTCCACCGGTCCGGCGTCTTCTCCGGTGGGTTCCTGCTATATACGGCCCGCGCGGCCCAGATGTGCGCCTCCGAGGCTCACAACTTTCCACCACCTTGATTGAACATTATTCGAAAATTTCCTCAAAAAAGACACTATTCAAAATCTTCACCGTAAAAGAGAATTATTCATTTTCCTCTTGTATTTTCTGCGTTGCAACTACACTTGAGCTCAGAGTTTGTAATCTTGATTTTGCGGGAGTATGTCTTTGTAACTATTTTTGTTTGTTGGTTTGAAATTGCTTATAAGCTAGTCGTGTGATGTCTATTTTTATAATTGATCTAGTGGACATGGATTTGATTGTGTAGCGTATGTGACAATAAACGTGTACTCGAGATGATTGAACAAAATTATCTAATGTTATTTCTGCAAATTCTGTGTATCCTTACCTCTACTGCATTGGGGGATAAGCTCACCATCACGCACCAAAATAAGATCTATTTATGCAAATATTGTGTTGTGTCATCTACTTCTTGGAAGACCATGGTGCAGCGCGCGCGAGGTGCAGTTTACTTCGTGGATAGAAGTTATACCACATGTAAGTATGCTCTCACTCGGGGCAAAACGAAATATAATTTTCTCACCATGGATACGGCTCAGTACAAGGCATTCATGGAGAGAAGAAAGGTTCCAAAGAAAAAGGAGGCTGAAGCAAAAGATCAAAAGCAAGAGGATAGAAGTCGATGTTGTTATACTATACCTATTCATGTGCATGTTCAATCTACTGATGCGCCCAAACCACTACAATTTCTATTGCACCTATTTCGTCTGCAACTCTCGTTTTTATGACATTTCTGTTGTGGACCTTTAGCTTGTTGTTCACATTCTTGCTGCAGGGCGGGGGGGGGGGGGGGGGGGGGGGGGGGGGGGGGGGGGGGGGGGGGGGGGGGCGATGATGTGGTCCCCCTATGTTTGATGTATATATGCTTGATGCTCATATGTTTGTTGTTTCACATGTTACTCATACCATAGTTAAATGATACTTTGGCGATCACGTCCCCTGAATAGGTCCAAGAAAACATGAGGTTTTCATCATGGAGTTTGCTATCTCCAAACGAGTCTGGATGGGGGCCACCTGCAAGCGTGTTGAAGATGGTGGTGCACCAACAAAGAGTCTAGATTAGTTTAGTTGTTTTTCTCATTTTTAATCCAGTCCAAACCTTTTTAAATTCTAGGGCATGTGCTGAGCGAAGTTGGTTCGGTTTAGGTTTGAGTCTAAGCCGATTTTGATCCTGTCCAATCCGATTAGGGTTTAGGGTTTTGGAGTCGCCTATATAAAGTCCAGCCGCAGAACATGTAAGAGGTAAAAAATTATTTGAGTTAAGGTTCTGAGGAAAAGTCCCATGTCGTGGGACACCATATGGAATGTTTGTTTCCTTGATGATCCGTGAGGGTATGGCTGCCATTGCATGGAGTTGATCTTGATTTATTAAACACTGATTTTCTGGGATTTACGGTAGATCTTGATCAGATTTGATTCCCTTTAGTTGTTTATCGCTGTGAAAGATCGGGCCGCCCCTTATCACCACGTGAGAAGAGTAAACTAGGATCAAGACTATGATGTGCGAGAAATCGACAAGCAGATTTGTGAAGATCAATTAATGTTGGTACTTTCTAATGTGATGTTATTAGATCATGATGCCTATGGCTCGTTTTTTACTGAAGCCAAAAACATGAACAATGCGATGAATGCTTGAGTGGAAGATGTTGGCGATATGCCCATGAGGCAATAATAAGTTATAATACATGTTTCATAATTAGTTGTTATGTTTTTATGCTACAATTGCTGTGGTTTCTGAATACAGATTTTGAGAAAAACCCATACGCACGTGCAGAAACATGAACATAGACATGTACCCTAGTCTTGTCTCTTAGACTAACTTATTGATTACTTGATGACTATGTTTTCCTGTTCAAGGGCAAATGGTTGCCGACATCAATGAGAGCACATTGTCAGCAGAATAATATGGCCGAATAGACCCAACTAGATGACATGCAATGAGATATTTTCATCATGATGTTATTAGTATTATACAGAAAGGGTGACGTGCTTATATGTCCTTATACCATGAGGTTATTAGAATCGTGCAATCCAGAAAGGTTACTTTGTTCCATCTAACATCACATCGTAACAGGGTGATCACTGATACATCTGAAATATATCTATAATTTTTTATTGTTCCATGCTTGTTTTATATCAATGCTACATGTTTTTAATATAATTTTGTGGCACCCCGCTCTGGCACATATTTTCAGAGAGGCGGTCGCCCCGTGCGCCAGCCCAAGATATCTGGCCGCACGTTACGACAATGCAACATAGCGGGAATCATTACACAATCAGGCACAAAGTGCTACAACGGGTTTACAAGGCCATCGAGGCATTACAAAATATCAAGCCAAGCATGGCTCAACTTAGAGTTTTAACTGGCAGCGGAAGACATAAATGAGGCAACGGCTTGGAGCGGCTCCACTCCACAGGCATCTGGCTGGGCTACTGATCCTAGCACGCTCTTGCTCCATTCTGGCTAAGGTAGGTGATGAGTCCTCGCCAATATCTGGCCACAAACACAAGGCCCGTGAGTACATTTGTATGCACTCAGCAAGAATCGCCACTCACTACAAACAATCCAACAATCATGCAACAAGATATACATTGGAAGTAAAATCCTACAACATGGCAAGGTGTACACTAGATACATGACATAAAAGTAGCATGGCATTGACAACCAAATATGTCGTAAGCAGACAACAGGGGTATCACCAGTACAGAGTCCAATCCAGGTGGGGTTGGATCGTGTACCAGCAATCATACAAAGGGCTTACCTGTGACGAGTAACCGGGTGTACCAGTTGGTACCAAGTAACATAACAATACCTGTCAGCACAACTAGGCCCAATGGCCTTGCTACATCTGTCAACTGCTAGGCCCACTGGCCTCATCCTTTCACTTGGGCATGCACAGTTGATGTTGGCTCAGGCCTAACTCTAGGCTCCAACGATCACACCGTCACCCCGAAACACGGTAACCATCCACAGCTCGAGTAACATTCCCTGCAACATCTTATTGTTCATTTAGTGAAATCAGGTTGTTCATCTTTCTTTCAAACATGACTTATGTTTAACCTCCTGACTCGACAAAGACAATAGTGTGACCGACACTGAACTGTTGTTCCATAACCTTGGAACGAGGCTAGACATCCAGATTTGACACTCTCGAGAGGTTGCAATACTTCACTCATCTAAGTGGATCATTAACAACCGGTACTTTAGGATCCCATCCATAAGACGGTCTGATACACTCACTCAACCGTTCACGCCATCAAGACACTCCCTATATAGCCACCGACATAACTATATGCCTTATGCAGAAGTGAATCCGGCACGTCCCAACCCATGAGCGACGCCTAGCTCCGGAACCTTCGCAAGACTAGCCCCGACCAACTATGGTAACCGACTAGACTTGCCAAAAATGGTGGCATCAAAGGAGGCTGAATAGGATTACGTAGGTCAAGGCCCGCCCATATGAGCGACAGTGGTAGTGCTTTCGATGTTCAGATTAGTGGCACTATGGACTGACCCTATCGAAGTTTGGAGGTGTGTTTCATTTAATCAAGTTTCATCATAACATGTCCAAACAACAGGGGATTAGTCCAACACAACAATCACAATATCAAAATATTATATCATCAAACAACAAGACATTAGCAACATCATAACTCAAGCAAGACAACAACCACAACAACGTAATAATATATCATCAAACGACAAAACATTAGCAACACAATACTTCAAGAAATAGTAGTATCCATGTCCAAACTTAGCGGAATAAAAGAACGTCAACCGGAAGACTACGGCGGCGATTCCGCCGACCAGCGCCTTCTCGTTCGACAAGGAAAAGGAAACGTCAACCGGCAGACTACGGCGGCGATTCCGCCGACCAGCGCCTTCACAGATCAACTACAAAATATAACATAGTGGGTCAATCTGACGACTGTGGCGGTTCCTCCAGCCAGCGTCCTCGCAGATTAATTACAAAATTGGTGAGGCATGTAGCCTCCAAACAATGAACCGAAAAGCATTCATAAGAAAGAAAGCATCCATTCCACTCAAAGATTAACCCGACGTGGTGTCAGTAATCTTGGCAAAAAGAACCAAATGGAAAGCAAATGTCCAAGCGTCGCAGTCCAGGTGGGCTTACGCCAACCACGTTTGACGGAGGGAGAAGAAGCAAATAACTCTTTGGGCAAATGCCCCCAACTCCGAGGATCATAAGACGACATTCGTCCGCGCCTCACCTCGACGAAGGAGAAGAAGCAAACAATCATAGGAACGCAGGTTTTATAGTTGTTTATTCAGAGGGTTCGACAAAGCCACGCAAGTGCGAGGCGCACAATTAGTTCACACGTCATTGTAATGCACACATGGATCATGAATGAAACATGGCAGGAGCAATATTCTAAGTAACATATTGAACACAACAATAGCAGACCGACATAATATAAACCGAACGCCGACAAATATAAACACTCGACATGGCAATGAGCAAATAACAAACAATATTGCGGGACGGCTCATAGCAAGGGGTTAGCTTGCCTCCGAAGATCGACACCGTTTTGCTTGAAGGTCACGGACACGTCACGGGTCAGGGTCTCGGTTTGCCGGTACCGCGGAATACCCTATGCAGGCATACAAGGGGACTGAGCATACAAGTATTTTACAAAAATGTAAAACTTATACTACTGGACAGAGCTTCTCAAAAAACGAATTTACAATTTGATTCACCTCAAACGGAGCTACGGATCCAAAGATACGGCCGTGCGACAGTTAGCTAACTGCTGCTCACTCGGAAAAAAACAGAACAGGCCGCTTCTGAACTGGGCCGGGCTGGTCGCGTACTTCACGGGAAATACGCCTTCGCTTCAGAGAAGCGCATCCCCGCGAAAGGCGCCTCCACTTAACCTGACAGGTGGGGCCGGGACCCACCTGTCGGCCTCTCTCTCTCCCTTCTCCTTCTTTTTCTTTTTCTCTCCTCTTCCTTCCTTCATCGACCGCACGCCCGCAGATGCAGAGACGCCGCCGAGCGGTGGGGGTCGATGGTGCGGTTGTCTTCGGGCACCGGGGCGGTCGCCGGCGGCCAGGACGGCCTCGCCGCGCCCCACCGCTCCCAGCAGGGCGGAACCCGAGGCTAGGGCGCCTCCCGCGCGCCTCCTCCGGCTCGGCCATGGTGGCAGAGCTTCGGCACGGCGACGACAACGGCCACTGGGCGCACCGGGAGGCCGGGGGACGAGCTCCATGGGGCGGACTCGTAGCGCCACGCCCGGGAGGGTAAGCCGCGGTTGCCGGGGTCCACGGGAGGGTGGCCGTCCGAGCTCTCCCGAGCTTGGCCATGGCGGCAGCTCGCGGATCTCTCCCCTCCGTTGGTTCCAGGATGGACTGAGGGTGGTGATGGGTGGCTAGGAGGCAGAGGGGAGAGTGGTGCGTCGAGGGGAGGAGCTCGGCTACTTCTTCTCAGGCAGGGGAGGGGAGATACGGGGAAGCTCTATATACAATCTCCACGGCACTGTATCGTCGGTGGAGGGGATAGAAACGACTATGGTTCGAACCAAAGGAGCAGTGGTTGATCCAGCTACAGCTGGGGTTCGGTTGGGACAAGGGGAAACAGTGGAGACCCGGTGCACAGGAACGCACAGTGCGCGCGCTAGCGTTCGGGGCGCCCACGAGTGGCATCGACGCGTTCCCGGTGACTCGGGGGTCCAAACGGAAAACGGTTTCCACCGCTGGGTTCGTAACGACGAGAGCGACACAACAAAACAAGAATCCTTCCAGGATTCCAAACTTTGTAAAATAGGATTTTCAGAAAAGCAAAGATAGCGAAGGTGCTCGATGAAATGACCAGGGTCTTCCGCATCTCAGAAAAATCCCCAAAATTCACAGTAGGTATGGAATGAGGTAAATAGATTGTCTGTGGAGTTTGAGCTCTATTGGACATCCGGAGGTTGGTCAAATAAATTGGAGGTCCAAAAATGCCCTAATGGCATGGGTATGCCTAATGTGCTTCCCCAATTTATTTTGAGCTGATCTCATGAATATGTGGTTATATAAGGAAGGTTGTCAATTTGGCAAGGTATCAATACCAAATGATTTTTGTAGCTAGGAGTTGCTTTGGAAATTGTAAATAGGCATGAAAGGAGCTTTACAAAGGAAGTACCTCAAATATTGCTTAAATGAGGTTGGGACAATGGAGTGAAATGTTCAGGAGGTGAAATCATGCACATTCCCAAAATGACACAATTTCTGGATGAGTGGAAGGTGTGTAGATAATTTCTGGATCAAAAATGGCATATTAGAGAATATGAATAAACTTGGAAGTATTGCATGGGACTATGAAATATTTTTCCACGAGATGGATGTATATGTATGGTAGGGCCTCTGGTAAATTTGGTAGAATTTTATTGGCTAAAGAAATTGAATTTCCTTTGTTGGGCTTGATAGAAGAGTTTTTAGAGATAAAAGGAAAGGACGGATGTCTCCAACGGAAAACGTGGGCAATAATTTTAGGAAGGAATAACACGGATCAGAAATCCTGGGCAGTCTTCTAATAGGGCAAGACCAAGGTCAAATCAAAGACCAACAGGTTCGAAGAAAACATTTTAAAACCCGAAAAAGTTTTCCAGGTGTGAGAAAACACCACTAAAATTAGGGACGAATTTTTGGGGTGTTACAAATTTTATATCATTTTAGGGAATTTTCCCAAACTAACCTGTTAACAAGATGCCCAGTGCCAGTTCCTGTTTTCTGCTGTCTTTTTGTTTCAGAAAAGTTATTAAGGAAATATTCTCCATTAGACCTGAAAATTCACGGAGGGCATTTTTATCACGAAGAGAATACGGTGTCCAAAGGATAGCCAGAGGGACCCACTAGGTGGAGGAGGTGACCCCTCGGAGCGGCGTAGGATGGGGCCGCGCCTAGAGGCCGCCTAGGTCCCCTGGAGCTCCTCTGGCGTCGCCTCTTCGCCTATATATTCATATTCGTCCAGAAAGCCTAAAGCGCCCAACAATTTCCATGATACATACCCGAGGTCGCCGTCAACTCGAAACCCTTTTCGGGAGGGTTCTGAAGCTCTTCTCGGGACCCTACCGGAGGGAAGATCATCACCAGAGGGCTCTACATCGCCATGCCTGCCTCCGGAGTGATAAGTGAGTAGTTCATCCTTGGACTACGGGTCCATGGCAGTAGCTAGATGGTTGTCTCTTCTCCTTGTGCTACCATGTTTAGATCTTGTGAGCTGCCTAACATGATCAAGATCACTATTTTGTAATGCTACATGCTGTGTTTGCTGGGATCCGATGAATTTTGAAATTATGATCAGATTGTTCATCTACTTGTTATCATATCTATGTTTTATTTAAGATCTTGCATGCTCTCTGACCCATGTGGTTACTCTGGCCAAGTGATTGTATGTATCTCCAAGAGAGAGTTTAGTGCTAGATAGTAGGTTCATGCCTCCTGTGTGTCTGGGATCGAGATGATAGAAACAACTAAGACCGAGGATGTGATGTTGAAACTAGGGGTAAAACAGCGGGGTTTATTTCTTTATGTTGATAACCATTGCTTACATTATGCACATTTCTTATTGCAGTTGTCTGTTACTTGCAACTTAATACCTTTGGGTGACAGGATGGATAGTGATCCCGGGGTGGATTATTAGTCATAAATGCAACTGGATAGCGGTATATGTATTTTGATGTAATGCTCAATTAAATATTACAATAAACTTTATCTTGTCATAATAGCATTGTCATGCCCTCACAATTTTTCAATTGCCTAGCTGTAATTTGTTTACCCAACATGTTTACTGTTTTATGCAGAGACACCACTAGTGAAACTATGGCCCCTGGTCCATTCTTTTACATTGTTTACAACTCGTTTCCTTTGTGTTTAATCATTACTTGCTCGTTGTTCCTTTTTACTTTCATCATTGTTTTGCAGAGCATAAGTTTAATCTCTTTGTTTTAGCAAGATGGGAAGATTGAAAACCTTCCTGTATTGTTGGGGCAAAGTTGAGTGTCTGTGTTGTGTGTAGGTCCACGTCAACCTGCTGGCGCTAGGGGAATTGACACCATGTTCAAGCCTTCCAAGTCTTACTGGTTCGATAACCTTGGTTTCATAACTGATGGAAAAGCTTCCGTAAAACTGCACTACATCACCTTCCGCTTGGGGTTCCCAACGAGTGGTGCTATTGATCCGTCCATTTCATATAGCATTTTGCCCATTATTTTTCATATATTTACATTGGAGTTTTGGCATTATTCTATATTGGTTTCTACCTTTTATATTTATTCCAACTCTAACCATTTTCCAATGGTCCTTTCACAAACCATAAGTTTTTATTATGATTTTACTTGTTTTCCCTTGTCTTTGGGTCTATGAATGTGTACGTGAAATTTACAAATTATGATGCAAGAAGACATAAGAGGGGACATCATATGCAAGTCAAGTGGAGTGTTTTATGAAGATTATTTTTCCACAAAGCTAAACTGAAGATCTAATAACATGCGGTAGTGCTCCTCGTTCATACGAGCTCAACGAGCCCAGAACACCCAAAACGGAGTTCGTATGAAGAAATGGCGTCCAAAACAAGTTAAGGATAAACAACACCTCGGTACAGCCTCGGAAGAAATCGAGTTCCGTCAGAAAGCGATCGTACCACGCGTAACGAACAACTGCTACGGTGGTAGCCACCGTAGCAGCCACCATACCACATGGTTTCGGGTCCGCGACATCAAAACAAGCATCTTTTATGAAGGGTCGAACCCCTAATTCGGTACGGTTGGTTCAGAAAACACCGAACCAACCTACGGGACTATATAAGGAGGGGAAAAGCCTTGCAGAAGATGAATCCATCTCTGCAGCCTCCTCCAGGAGGGCTGCCGCCGCCCCTCCACCATTTCACCACAGAAACACCACCTCACCATCCATTGGAGATCAAGACAAGGCTTGAGACGAGGAGGCCAAGGCATCTACAACAACACCATCATCATCTACGCCACCGCAACCATAGATCCATCCATCCATCTCATTGTAATCTTATACTTTGTTGTTGTTGATTTATTCGTCTATTCATATTACCAGTCATCCATAATTCATATATTGATGCTTATGATGTCTTGTGTCTCCATACTTGAGTAGTTTATTTGGGGATATGAATGAACCCTAGTTTCTCTATTACTTGAATGAAAGATTTGTTAAGTCTTGAACTATATATTGTGTAGTAATAATCTCCATGCTATTATGAGAAGTGCACCTCATAATATATTGCCTACGTGTCATGAAAGGTTGTTAACGTTGGTGTGAGGCAGGAGGTCGCACTGGGGTATACAGTGATCAGAAGGTTACCTCTTTGCCGATCATCAATGTGGGAGTAACGAAGATCCAAAGTACCTCAATCGCATCCATGGGGAGACCCTTAATTATTAGACCAGTGAGGCACATAGTTTATGATCTGGGCTAGTAGTGGTTGTGCGTGGTGTGTTGCCTAGAGTAACTCAGGGCACACCTTTATATGGGACTCTGCCTGTACACAAGATATACTAAAGAATAATAAACCTTTCAATCATTAATATGAGTACTAGTGGTGACTTCAGACTCCTTCAGACTCCCCTGTAGCGTCTTTGTTAAGTTCTCTTCGTTTTACTTTTAGTTCTGTTTTACTTTGTTTAGTTTACTTTTGTTCTTGTTACAATTTACTTTAATTACTCTTTTATTATTGTTTCCGTATCAACTTATAGAGTAGATTTCCATTTTGGGTGCGAACGTAGTTGCGTGTGTAGTTACACTATAATTACATGGTAACAACGTAGTTGCGGGTCTGGTAGTGCCAACCAGTAGTGCTCTTGTGGGTTCAATACATGGAAAATACTTTCCACGAAATGATACTTCCAACAATCTGTATACTTGCAGGCACCAGGTATAGTCCAACCGCATCAATCACAACATCAGTTTCTGTGTAGCACGGAACGTGTGTATTGATCTTGATGTTCCTAGACTGGGAATCGCTCCTCTGACGAAAGAGAGGTACAATCTAGGCCCACTCGGTATAAAGGTATCCAATATGTTCTGCAAACATGTCATGATATTGGGGTTCGTGTATATGTGGCCGTCGCAACCCAGATGTGCGATGCCGATCCAGCGGTCCGTAAAACTTTTTCTATTGACGAGGTAGAGCAAATCCACATGTTTCACGAGCTTCGAGTTCATAATCTTGCTTTTAAAGGAGTTTCTCATTGCAAAGTTATTATAGTTCGTCTATTTTGGGAGTACATATGTGATGCATATACAACTTTCCATAATACATGTGACGAAGACCATGATTTTTTCATGGAAATTGTTAGACCAATTCTCAGTCGGAAAGCAAAAAGCATCTAGAAATATTATTTGGAAATTACGAAGAGATTGAGTACATATCTTCCATGAAGGTTGTAGAACTTAGATAGGAATGCTTCATGGAAATTTTCAAAAACATATGGAAATAGATATATGTAAAGAAAATTCTAGATATAGATGTTGTACATTAGAGCTTTTGGATGGTTTATTTGGCATTAATCAACTACATGTATATGATGCATACAATACAACATTCTAGAATTAATACATGTATGTGTTCTCTTATGAAGACCAAGAATTTTTCATGGAAAATGTTAGAGCAATTCTCCGTCAGAAAGCAAAAAGCCTATAGTCGAAATATTCAGAATTTACAAGAGATTGGCAACGTGACACATCTTGGATTGCCATTTGATACAAATGAAACACCCTGACCCTCTGTCGTTGACAATGGAAGGATCGGTATGGCCACCTAGAGGGGGGTGAATAGGTGCTACTCAATTTTTAGCTCTTTTTCGAATTTAGGCTTGACACAAAGGTAAATTATCTAGATATGCAACTACAGTGAATTTACCTATATGACAAGTTAACACTAGACTAAGCACAAAACAAGTAAGAGCTAGCGAGTAAGGAGTAACCGAACGGGAAGCACGCGGAGACATGATGTATTCCCGAGTTCCTCCTTTTTAGGGGAGTACGTCTCGTTGGAGGGGTGTGAGTTTCAATCTCAAACGCCACAAATGACCTCACCCTATTCTCCGATGAATCTTGCCCAAAAGCTCGGTTCACCTTCCACTATCGGAATCCTTCAAGGCGGAATCCGGAGCCCTTACAACAAACTTGAGGCTCAACCCACGAAAGGATTGGGGGCTCCCAAGCACCACAACACCTGCTACACAAAAGTAACAAGCAAGTAAGTACAACAAGATGCCTAGGTTCTCCTAGTGGAAACCCTAGGCTCGAATCCCTCAAGTGAATGAGGGGGAAATGAAGAACGCTTTGGTGAAGTAGTAGATCCGGGCCTTCTCCTTCAATCCTCCAAAGATCAACGAGTTTGGGTGGAGGGATTAGGAGATCTAGTGATTCTTGAGCTTGCAATAATGGTGGACTTCAATTCTGGACGAGCTAAATGGCTGGAGGTAGGTGGAGGGGTATTTATACCCCTCCTCGGATTCTTGCCGTTGGAAAGTCTGGGAACCGGATAATCCGCTTCAATATGGAACCGGATAATCCGACTAACCGGATTATCCGATTACTTCAGGAAAATCCGGTTCAGAAAATCCGGCTCCCTGCAGTACCCTTCGAGTTCTGGTCCTTAGCCATTTTTCACTTTGCTTCGCCAGAACCGGATAATCCGATTGTCATCGGAATTTCCGGTTTGGAAATATCCGGTTACCTCCAGTAGCTTCTGCATTCTGGTCCTTAGCCGTTTTCTCACGTTGCTTCGACTGAACCGGATAATCCGGTTGCCCTACCGGAATATCCGGCTACCAAAAGTCTGGCTGCTCTTTTCTTCTCTCTTTTTGGTGATAATGCACATAAGCTTTTATATAGCTAACACCTGCATCACTTAGCACCTGATTAAGATCTCACTAGTGTTGTTAACTAACACACAAAATATAAGGGATCACGAAATGTCCTTTCAGACAAGTGGGCCCTAAGACAAGATGTCAGTGACACAATGGTGTGTCATTTTCTAGAATTTCCCCCTATTTGCCATGAAGGTTGTAGAGTAACTTTAGTAATGTATATATACTCCATGTCAATTTCAAGAACCATGTGGACATAGATATATGTAAATAATATATATACTTTGCACTATAGGTTTTGAATGGTTTGTCTGGCATATTAATCACTACAAATAGGAGTGCAATGCCCTCTCTCTCATGTAACCAACTAAGAAAACTAAAAGATAATAGCATGTGCCAGAGAGCTTAGGAATAAACACTATACTATAGTTGGATATCTTAGCAATCCGTCAGTGATTTGGACATTGTAGATTCGTTTTTTTTTGGTCTAGCAAGTATCTATACATGGGAAAGTTTGGCCCGGGGCTGCCCACTTAGTAAGCAGACACCGAACAAATTGTGCCCTGTTTAACTGCAAAACCAAGAGATGGCGAGGAGGAGAGGAGGGTAAGAAACACAGGATGGAGGCGGTGTTTCTGCTGCAAAGAGTGGTCAATGACAACACATACGCTTCGGGGACCTCTCCCAGAGTGGACTGATGTCAAGGTGCAAATATTTTTTTGGCGAAAATACTCAGATGCAAATATTTTTCAAACAATTCGAGTGGTCGAACATTAAAAAAGGACCACATATGAGAAAGTTTTAGTGAACACCACATAAAAACGAATCGGAACCGAAAACATGGGCAAGGTCTAGTTGAAAAATTTTATTTCTCTTTGCAATAGCCAATTCTCAGTTTAACAAAACCATATTCTAAACAATATTCTAGATGGGTATTTAAGAAAGACGATAGGTATTTTGGGTAGATTATGGGGGTGGCCGAAACCAACTCTATGTATGCAATGGATTATCTTATATGGTTCTACTTTGGCTTGGTATATTTTTTGATATAACACATTATGATTGTATTAGTTTAGACAATGTATTTGGTTAACGATTTGTGTACATGTTTGCTCACTTCGAGAAATGATAGTTGAGACTTGTGAGCCCCTCTTGGATTATGGTAATTTGCACAGAAAATGATATCGAATGCGAAGAAGTATGGATGAAATGATAACAAAATATGGGAATTGAAGATGGGAGAATACCATCTCATTGTTGATTATTTTTATAGTGTAAGCACCTTCTATATTTCTATATACTCTATCTATTACCAATGATTTTTTACCATTCTCGTTTACATGAGCTATCTTCAAATTTACTTTACAACTTCTTTTGTCTTGACTCAAGAGACTCATTTAGGTCCAATGTGAATAACATTGGTCATCTTACAAAGATTTATCTTGAAAATTTCTCAAATTATGAGCATCAATAAGATATCCACGATGGCTTCTTAATAACTTGATGATGTGCTACATCGAGCGAGTCAAAAGTTTTGATCGATTAAATTACTGAAGGTTTGCATAAATAAATAAATAGAGCATTGCCATTGTATAGGACTTCTATACACCATTAAAGTTTCATTTTTGGTACTATATTCTTAGGTTTAACTTATATTCAAATATATTTCAATTTTCATTCTACTAAGGGTTATGCTAGAATCATATATATATACTATTAATATCTCAGGACTATTTTTTCTCTTTGCATGAAATTTTCTAGAGTTCGTCCTGCCTTAATTTTTTTTCTGCCGTCCATTTTAAAATAAAGGCCACGTGAGGCATCAATTAGGGCGGGCCAACACGCAGGCGTGAGAAGGGATGGGTTTAACGTGGCACAAAGTGGCCATGTCGCCACCCACGTTGGGTCATGAATCCATATTTTTACATATTTGATGATCTCTTCCGTGTGAATAGACTATAGACTAATCAAGGAAACATACACGCAGCTGCTAACAGTGATTCATTAAGGAACATAGTTGACTGCGCGCTGGCGTACGTGTCGACGCCGTATTTAACGCGCCACACCCGTCCATTGTTACAGACATAGAGAGAGAGAGAGATTGCAGACGACAATGAGGCGTGAAGAAGCTATGAAGAAGCTCCGACTTCTAGCAGCAAAAGAGTCCGAGTCCGAGTCCCAGTCCCAGTCTACCATCCAGTCGGTGCAGCCCGTCACCTGCCTTGTCCTCACAATCCCCGTCAACGACCCCCGGCTCGCAAGGAGCGTTGCCATCCGATGGCACCGCGCCCTCGAGGAGATGCACAAGACGGGCACGCCGCCGGTGGAGGCCCAGCCAGCCGGCCACACGATCAAGTACAACTTCGTCATGAACCGTCCGGCCACGTTCAAGTACCGCGGTCTCGTCGACATCGACAAGCGGGGAAGCATGGCCGGGCCGTCTGCCGGCCGCCAAGCGCGCGTTGCCACTGGCCACGCTGTGCCACCGAGTAGTGACCTGGAGCCGACCGCCGACAGCCGCGCGGCCGGCCCTATCGTCCGACGACGGGCAGTTGGGCGCGCGCGCCGGATCAGGGGCAGGGTGAGCGTCGAAGCGCAGCTCATGGCCAACTACCATGTTATTCACTTCGATCCAGCAGAATACGATGGCGGTCCACCCGTCCAACGGTTTCTCCGGTGGTCCGTCGCCACCATGGCCGCCGCAGTCCGGTGGGTTTCTGGTATATGCAGCGGCCCTCGTGACCCAGACATGCGCTGCTGAGGCAGCGGCCCATTAAGCGTGTGCTCTTGCCGGGGTCTTTGGCGAGAAGAATGAGTTCGCAACAACCCCTGCGGACAATAAGTCCGAAATTCAGTTGTGCAAAAATCCTTTGTTCCATGAGCGGAGTAAGCACATGATACACGCTTCCATTTCACCAGGGAGTTTGCCGACAACAACAAAATTGCCGTCAAGTACGTCAGCACCGAAGACCAGCTCGCAGACACCTGACTAAGCACTTGGTCGCATTCGGTTGCAGACTATAGAAGAGAGAAACTAGTGTCGTCAACGGCACAACAACTAGATTAGGATGTAGAATTGTTGTTTTAATTACGTTTCTTTGCCACAAAGAAACATTTTTTTCAACGAAGTCAATATATTAATATCGAAGAGATACCAATTACACTTAACCTCTGTAACCATGAAATGTTTTAATGACATTAGGATGCACACAACTCTACAAAAAAAAAGATCCCACTGCAGTCATCAATTTCTTGTAGCTACAACACAAACCACCACCAAGACAACCCGGAGTCCAAATTCTCCAAAATCAGCGCCCGTAAGAAGAAAACAGTGCACAAGCGTCATCGTCGCCCGATCGTAGATCTTAGCTTTTCACCGTAGAGAAAATCCACACTCACAAAACAATGCCTTCAACAAGGTCATTGCCAGACACAACCAATTAAGGTCAGATCTTGGATTTTCACCCTGAAAGATAAGACTTTGTACTCCTCATGTGCTGCTAACCCCGCCTGCCAATGCCGCTGCTACAAGGCATGAATCACCAAGCAAAGTCCTCATCGACTCGAAGACACGATCCGTCATTACTAGTCCTCAGACCTCAGCTGCCATGACATTCTCAGCCCTTGTCGTCACATGATGACAACAGACAACCAAGTTTCGCGTCAGTCCATACCGAAGCTTCACGGCCAGAAATATTGATGCACACGACCGAACCTCATCTGATACAGCAATCTCCAGGCATGAGACGCCCAATGGAGCTCGCGGCAAAGAAACATGTGCTAGTAAGAAATTAGAGTGTGAACAAGTAAGTAATAACAAGACAAGTAAGCTCAAGCATATTAGGTAGTATCCACCCCAGGCTCTCACTAGCAGTAGGTGGTGCAGGCTCTGGGTTCCTTTTATGCCGTAGTTTTTTCTTTTCTTTGCATCTGAATGCTACCTTGTTTGGCTGTATTTCGTTATCTGATGATAATGAAATTTGATCCCGTGGAGATCGCGTTGAAAAAATTAGGTAGTATCCAAGATAGGTCGGCTTGACATCTTGGTTTGCACTAGTCAAGCGTTGTTGTAGGTGAGCTGGTTTGTGCAACTCACTAGTAGTATAAATATAAGCCCCCTTGTATCCCATTTAGGCATCAAGTAGCAAGTGAAGAAAACAAGAAACGCAAGCAAGTTTGAGCTGCATCAAAAGCGTATGCTTCCATTGCCTTGAGTAGCAGGAGTTATGTAATATCATATGATATTAGTTTGAGCTGTGCACCAAAAGCGTACACTACTCACCTTGCTTCGAATTTATTAGTTTGAGCTGCATATTTTTTATTTAATATTGCATTGCCGTGAGTAGCAGAAGTTATGTAATTAATATCATGATATTAGTTTGAGCTGCACCAAAAGCGTACGCTAAAAAACACCTAACGCAAGCAAGTTATCTAATATCATGTACGTTTGTGATCAAGATCAAAATATGCAAGATTAAATAAAAAAATACAAGACATACAAGAAGCGGCTTTATGCGAGAGAGAGGGGGGGGGGGGGCGGGGGGGGGGTATTGGATGCCTTCTTGTATAGACACTTGTTTCCTACGAAACATGCCGTTTCACCATCTCAGACTTATTCTGCAGACATCTCTTCTTATAACCAACATCTCGACCAGACGGGAGACCTTGTATAAATAACTGAATTCTTGATGAATGAAACATTTAAGTACATTCCTTCTATTACATGTCGTTTTCCATTGAACTGTACCACCCACACGTTGGGACATGAGTTCATTTTCATATATTTGATGATCATCACTCCCACATGGTTGGCTGATCTCTTCGGTGTTAACAGATTATTATGCAAACATACACCCCCAGCACCCGGACTAGCTAATCAGGATTAATCAAGGAACAATCCAAACAATACCCTCAACAAGAAACGGTGAGAAAACACAGTCATTGTTACATACAACCAATTAACACTACAAGAAATATGCTCACTAGTGACCTTTTGATAGTGATCCTGGAAAAATTGGTCATAGATCTATGACCAATTTGAACCATTTGGTCATACACTAGTTTGTAGGCTCTAAATCCAAAAATGGAATGACCAAATCTTGTCAGAATGGTCATACTCTCCTTACATGAATTGGTCATAATCTAGAAAGCGCTAGCCTATGGCCTTTTTTGTAGCCGATTATGACCATCTTAAATGGTCATTCGCATTAGTGGACACCCAACTCAGCAGTCTCGCCTACGTGTCATTTTCGCTTACGTGTCACTATTACTGGACAGCTAACTCAGCTGTCTCGCCTACATGTCAGTGCTTAGATGTCATTTTTTCTTATGTGTCACTCTGACAGGTAGGACCCATTGACAGGAGGAGCACACACGTTGACTTGTTGACTAATCTGACTGGTGGGACCCACAGATATGACAAGTGGGACCAGCTAACAACTTACCATGACATGTGGGTCCCGCACCACGAACCTGAAATGTGGGTCCCATCCCACCCGAATTACATGTGGGACCCACACCACCCCATCTTACACGTGGGTACCCACACCACCCCATCTTACACGTGGGTCCCACCCAGCACAACTTACATGTGGGTCCCACGCCACCCTAGGGGCCGCCCACCCCATCTTACATGTGGGTTCCACGCCACCCACATGACATGTAGGGCCCGCCCCATGTGGTCCCACGCCACCCACATTACAAGTAGGCCCACCCCACACCATCTTACATGTGGGTCCCACGCCACCCACATGACATGTAGGGCCCGCCCCATGTGGTCCGCCACCCACATGACATGTAGGGCCCGCCCGACCCCATCTTACACACGGGACCCAGCACGGCTGGCCTGACATACGGGACCCACCATGGACTCAAACATGGCTCAAATGGAGCAAAGCCTGTGATTCGAACCCACGCCCTCAGGTGCTCCAAACGCACACCTAACCAATAGGGCACCAGCCCATTTGTGTTATAGATACAACCACGGCTCTATTTATTGAAGAATTCGTTTCCTGGGTTTGGGCCTAGCTCATCCGAGGCCTCATAGTCTTTTTTTTTTTCTTTAACATTTTGCTCTGCCAAGTGGACGAACGGCCCATGTCGTTGCTCTGGCTGGCCGGTGGTGTGGCTCTTGGCCCACGAACTTTTCTGAATTTTCCCGAATTCTAGAAATTGATTAAATTTTGAAAATTCATATAATATTCTTCGTAACTTAGAAGATTACAAATAATATGTAAAACTGTCCACAAAAATGTAATATATCCATTTATATAACGTTCATACATGTTGAAATAATTTAAACTAAGAATAGCTTAGAAAAACGAATTGAATGGTTAAAACGGCTGACATAACTGTTCGTAAATAGGGATCGAATTTGGCAAAACTTTTGTTATATATCTTATGAAATAGGTAATTTTGTCTCTAAAAATATTTTTTCTAAAAAATCATGAGCAAACTACGAAGCATCTGTAGTTCAAATTTGACCCGCTTCAAGTTGAATCGGCAGAAATTTGTCCTTTTCACGATAGGTGGGTAGAAACCTTTTTACACCCAACCATTTGGTTATTTGTACATAACATATGGTCTAATATTTTTAAAAAATGTTGTGGTCTAATTTTACAACAAATATTTGGTAGGTTCTTCACACAAAAAAATGTTATGTGTTCTGTATGTCCAGTTTCACAAGTTTTATTATGAGACTTGTCATCTGCATTTTTAGTTTTGTTTCCTTTTTAACATCTTGCAGCAAAGACTAAGTAAAGCCATGACTCTTCTTTTGCTTATATTGAAGGCTATTAACGCTGCTGTGCCAAGTGATGAAAGGATGATCCGCTTACAAGAAGCTGCAGTAGGCGTCGACCGATGAGAACATGGAGGATATTAGCAAAGATGCTTCCAGGAATAGTACTGTTTATTTGAAATGAGATCCAATGTTTATTTGTCAACTCCCAGGTTTTGTTGCCCGTGTTAGATTTCATGTGACAGATAAGAGGCAACTGAAGCCCGAACTTGCTCATGTGACAAATTTTATACTTGTATGTGTGTTATATGTAACAGATATATGTTTACTTTTATTTCAAATATTATTTTTCTTTTCTGTCAGTTTCGTTTCAAATATTACTATCATATCGAAATCTGAAATAATAGTCCTGAAACTGGGACCCACAAAGCAGATCCTGGCAACTGGGACCCACATACCATAACCTGGGCATTGGGACCCACATACCATAACCTGGGCATTGGGTCCCACATATCAGAACGTGACAATTGGGACCCACTTATCAGAACATGACAGTTGGGTCCCACATATCAGAACCTGACAATTGGGACCCACTTACCAGAACCTGACAGTTGGGACCCGTTTGCAAAAAAGAAAACAATTGCCACGCAACAAAAGTAAAAAGGCCAAAATAATGGGCTTGGCCCATGTAGTCGATCCAAATTAAAGTGAAAATTATTCCATATTGTTGGGCTTGGCCCATGTAAACCATCAAACTGGATCGGGCTGATTCTGCTGTATGAACATTTCAATTGGTCACCATTTTGCCACGTCAGCCATGCCACGTCGAATCTGACGTGTACATGCCAGATAGCCAGTGACCAAAACAATTGGTCATAACACTTATGACCTTTTATTTTAGTCATAACCGTCTATGACCATTGCACACAAAAGGTCACGTACTTCCGTTAGTGACTGCCAGCTTTCGACCAACTGTTTTGGGTCACAAAAAGGTCACAAATGAAACTACGTGACCATTCAGTGGCCAATATGGAGAGTCACTAGTTAGCATATTTCTTGTAGTGTAAGATTAGATTTAAGATTTTCATCCTGAAGCACAAGAACGAGTCCTCGTGAAAGCAGCTCCAAAATGAAGTCAAATGTGCTGTCGTCACCACTTGCTGGCAAATAAAGACCATGTTAGCGCACATGGACATGCCACGCAACCGATAATCATATATTAAGAAATCCTTTATTCTAGTATTCAACCCGAACTGATCATTATTTCTTCATCCTTGAGTGTATAATTGGGATGTTATATACTAATCTCGCTTATATAGGAATTTTATTTTTGAGATTTATCAAGTGAGTAATCAAAGAGACAATAAGAAATATGTTGCATTAGTTTCTCCTTATTTTATATTAGGTTTAAATGAATTTTAGCAACAAATTATACACACTACTCTCCTCATATTTTTCCGAAAGTTTTTGGAGGAGTTATTCAGTATCAGGTACGTTTGTGATCAAGATCAATATTTGCAAGATTATATAAGAAATACAAGACATGCAAGAAGCAATTTTGTGTAAAGGGGAGTATTTTTGTGTCCAAACCGTCATAAGGATGCCTTCTTCTTGTATGGATACTTGTTTCCTACCAAACATGCCGTTTCACCCATCACCATCTGAGAGACTTCTTCTGCAGACGTCTCTTCTTATAACAAATATCTCGACCAGACAGGAGACCCTGTATCTTGATCATTGAAACATTTGAGCTCAATCCTTCTATTACACATCATTTTCCATTGAACTGTCACCACCCACGTTGTGTCATGAATCCATTTTTAATATATTTGAAGATCATCACTCCGACGAGGTTGGCTGATATCTTCTTTGTTTGTTTTTTAGAAATGGAGGGTAAACAGATTATTATGCAAACATACACCCCAAGCACCCCGGACTAGCTAATCAGAATTAATCAAGGATCACAGTTGACTGCGCTCTCTGGCGCATTTCTTTGGATGACACGGAGGCCGAGCCAGCCACGGCGCGAACGCGCCACACCCGTCCACGTCAGTTCTGCTTCAACGCGGGCCATCCAACGTCTGCAACCTGAGAGCTAGGCTTCCTCTATACGAAACCTCGACCATGGTACTAGATAATACCCCATTGTCAGAGAGAGACACATAGACAGACAAGTAGACAACAGGGGGTTGGTGAAGCTATGGGGTCCGAGACCGAGTCCCATTCGGTCATCGACGGCCGAGCAACCTCCCGCACCATCCACGCGGTGCAGGCAGTCACCGTCGTCCTCACCGTCGCCGTCGACGACGCCCGCCTCGCCCGAAGCGTCGTAATCCAATGGCACCGCACCCGCGAGGTACGCATGTAGAGACGCACGCCGCCGGGCTCGCCCGGTCTTCTGTCGATGCCAAATGTTTTGTCCACCGGCTAATCAATCCTTGCGGTGGCTGGTTCGGTACGTAGGGGATGCAGAAGACGGTGGGCACGCCGCCGGCGGACGGGCGGAGGGCGTGACTACAATCACGTACAACTTCGTCGCCGACCGGCCGGGCACGTTCACGTACCACGCGCGCTACCGTCGCGACCGCGCCACTGGAATCGTCAACGTGCGGGCATGGGAGGCCAGGCCGTCCGCCGGCGGCCGGTCGCTCGCCGACCCCGGACGCCGAGCACGCGCAGCTGCCGGACACGGTCTGGTCAACATGCCACGAAGGGACCAGCGGCCGACCGCCGACAGCCGCGCGGGCACCACAGTCCGACGTGCCATTGGATGCGCGCGCGGTGCCAAGGGCATGACGAGCGTCGAAGCGCAGCTCATGTACAACTGCCCTGTTATTTACTACGATGCCGCAGAATACGACGGCGGTCCACCGGTTCAGCAGCTTCTCCGGTGGTCCGTCAAGAGAGTAGCCGCTGCGGTCGTCAACGTGCGGGCATGCGAGGCCGGCCCGTCCGCCGGCAGACCTGCGAGCACCCACCGTCCGTCAGGCCGCACACAGACCTGCGAGCAGGGGCAGGGTGAACGTCGAACCGCAGGTCAATGATGCTGCAGAAGCAGAATACGACGGCGGTCCACCAGTCCAGCGGTTTCTCCGGTGGTCCGTCTCGACATTGGCCGCCGCGGTCCTGTGGGTTTGCGGCTCGCGCGATCCAGATGAGCTCCGCCGAGGCTCACAACTTTCCACCACCTTGAGTTAACATTATTCCATATTTCTTCAGGAAAAAATATTCAAAATCTTCACCGTAAATACATTACTCGAAATCTTTATCCTAAAAAAACAGTTTTCACTTTTTCCGGCCTTTTGTTCTCGTTGCCACTACACTTGGACTTCGAGTTCGTAATCTTGTTTCTGCTGGAGTATTTCTCTGTAAATATTTTTGTCTCTTGGTTTGGGATGGCTTATTAAGCTAGTCGTGTGATGTCTCTATTTAATGATTAATAATCAAGTGGACAAGGAATTATATGTGTAGCGTATGTGTCATATGTTTTCCATATGATGGAACAAAATTATCTATTGTTGTCATGCTATCGTAAGATTTGTCTGATGTTTTCACGGAGATAAGTTAGAAAATTTAGATGACAAAAATCCACTAGAAAGTTGAATTATTAGGTGGTGGAGTTAAGTTAAAAAAATGATCATAACCAGTAGAATTTTATGTTAGATAAAAAAATGTTTCTCTTTTTCTTTATTTATTTTTGTATCATAATAAAAATCATTCATATTCTCCTTTTAAAATTATTGGATATCTTCATTTGAGGATCGTGAACATTTATTTTTATTTCGATTTTAATTAATTTTACACACACACAATTCTATTTAAGTTACATAGTTTTAGGTTCATTTTTGTTAACACATATTTTTTAAAATAAACATCATACACATGAATATTTATTTTCATACAAGTTAAAATTATTTTAAGTATATGCATAAATGTTTTTAAATTAATGAGTACTTTTTTATTTCACCTAACATGGAAAGTTTGTATTATTATATAGATTCTATGTAATGAGTTATTTTTAAAGATTTATACATTTTAAGTGTTCGTGTTAATGGCCTGGCCCAGCAGCAGATACATGCCTAGTACGAGGAGTACGACTGTTGACAAGTAGTGCTATCCTAAAAAAAAGAAAAAAGTAGTGCGTCCTACGGCAGCAACAATGAACCTAAATTCAATTGCATGATGATTATTTTTCGATAAAGGAATATAAATATCAAGAAGATATCAATCACACCTCTCTGCAACAACATATTGCTTAGCGCTAGTCTGGACATCAAGGATGCACACAACCGAAACACAAAAAAGAAAAGAAAAACAAAGACCCGTCGAAACAATGAGTCTCGTAGTAGCAACAACACCACTACATAATTGCATGATGATCATAGATACAAGTATACAACTCGTTTCATGTGACGTTACATGTCATTTTAGTTATTCTTCCGTCGAACATTTCACCTTCGAACATCGTTGTATGTTTTTGTGTAAATATCTACATCACCAAGCCTTGTTCCTTGTTGCGGCTACTGGAACTTGTGGTTAGACGTAAACTTGGAGAGTGTTTGTCGATCTCAACCTTCTGGAAGTATAAATCAGTGGAGTAGACACGCAAACGACAGATGGTTCGTTGATCTGCACCCTTTGGGAGCATTGTGATTTCTGGTCAGCGACTATCGATCTCTAACTAACGCATCACCATCAATAAAAATCCCACTCCATGATTTAGACAGGCGACTTCATCTTTTGTCAGCTTATTATGATCTGCGTCACCACCCAGATATTTTCTCCAGGCCATTATAATACACCACAGCAAGTATAGGATGACGAGCGAGTTCCACAAATATTCTGGTCAATCACCTGAGGCGGACACGCTTAGCTTCGTGCTTGCTTTCATGCTCTCGTCAAATAATTGAAAGCTAAAGCCGTTCTTGGACTTATATGAATTGCATCTTGCAGTGAAAAAAAACTTGGTTAATGGCATGTCGTAGATCCCACAATATCACTGCAGGTACGATGCAAAACAGAGGTAACATTACAAGCAGTAACAGGATAGTGACAGAGCAAGAGGCAGTGATCTACAAATGTCATCTACTCATCCAGGCTGCTGCAGCGGCAGCCTATTCCATGGAGATCCAAGGACCACCATGCCGCTTGAGCGCGCTGCCAGTAACACCAGACATTAAGAGCCAAAAAGGGCGTGATCCATTACGCACAGGAGACACCGGAGACATTGTCACATGCCACGGCATGGCAATTCAGAGATGGACCGTGAGGCAGCAGCAGCCGCATCACTAGCAGTGCTCACGCCTCTGCATCATCATTCAGCAGCACCAGAATCCATGATGATGAACAGCTCCTCTCACTAGTCTTTCACTTTCAGAGCACTTGCTAAGCTTGGCCTGGCGATTCCAAAAATATATAGGATATGAGGATACTTATTTAGTTCCTACCTATAGCTTCCATGGAAAGGATCACCCCGAAAGCGCCCAACAAAGAATTGGATTTTTCATTCGGGTTTCCCAAAGATGAAGGACGTTTGAGCTTCATAGCTGCATCACGGATCGTGCTCGGGCTTGTCCATCGCACCGCTGTCACCGCTGCCGGCCATCCGGCTCGAGCCACGGGCGATCTTCGAGATGGCCGAGGACAGCCCTTTAAAACTGCTGCTGCCGCCCTCACTGAGGTTGTGGGAGCGCCGTGACCGCCTGGGTGCTAACTGCGGGGAGGCTGGCTTCTCGGGTTCGTTGCCTGTCCTTTTCTGGGCCACCACCAGCCGCGAGATGCTGCCGCGGCAGAACGGGCAGGCCGGCGACGGCAGGGTCAGCGTCGTCGGGTTGGGCTTGTTGTGGCAGCACAGCGCCAGCGTGCAGGGCGCGCACATCTGGTGCCCGCAGTCCTGCACCTCGATGGTGCACGCCTGGTCGAAGCAGATACAGCACAGCTCTGAGTCGCTCACCTGTGCGCAATTGACACATTTGTCATTCACTAGGCAATGATATGAAATTATGCATCTAAAGTGTTTATAAAAATTAAGCATTTGATATACCTCCGAGCATGTGTCATCGTCGATGTTATCTTCGTAATGTGAAGGGGATTGTAACGAGTACTTCACGTCCTTCAAGATCTTTTTCTCCCTCTCCCTGTTGGCTTCCATCAGAGCAGCTTCCAGGAGAGCCTTTGCTTCTGGGTCGAGCTCGCTGATGAACTTAAGTGGCGAAGGCCAAACCATGGGTTCTGCCGAAGAAGGGTTCAGCAATGCTGCACATGCCCCATGGTTGCGCTTCTGTGCAACAGCATATGGTATTCTCCTAAGGGATAACACCATTTGTCATTAAGATTTCAGCAGGGCGACTATAGGCAATTGATCAAAAGAACATATCAAAGCTTGCTGATAGTTGCACGGCACGGTGAACTTTCCAAATGTGGATTCAGTAAATGCTTAGTGAGTTCAATTGTTACTAGTTTAATTGTTTCTACTGATTATGGTATTCCCCTGAGGGATAACAACATTTGTCATTAAGATTTCAGCAGGACAACTACAGGAAATTGATCAAACGCACATATCAAAGTTTTGCTGATAGTTGCACGGCTCGGTGAGCTTTCCAAATGTGGATTTAGTAAATGCTTAGTCAGTTCACTTGTTAATTGTTACTAGGTTAGTTGAGTTCTACTCTACGGACACAAAGTATGAGCTCCATGACAGGGATCTAGTTCTCACCCAGCCGAGTCCCTTTGGAGCCGATCAGCTCCCCAGGCGAGCAGCTTCCGGATGCAATCCAAGCTCCCGCTGCGAGCGGCCAAATGCAACGACGTGCTGCCGGGGAAGCTGCAGCAGCAACACATGAATCAGCATTGCCTCAATCATATTACCAATTGAGCTGATCCAAATGGCAGGGCCAGCACTGATCAGCTAAATTACCCGTATGATCCGGTCAAAGCCGACACAATGGCACCATTCTCCAGCAGCACCTGCAAACACGCCGGCCGGCCCTGCCTGGCCGCGAGATGCAGCGGCGTGGCGCCGTGGTCGTCCCTGACGTTTACAAACCGAGCGAACCCCCTGCGAAGCTTCCACAGCAGCAGGTGAGCAGTCTTGCAGACAAGCCAACCAAAGCTCTACAGAGCCACCGACTGAGCAAGATCTCACCATGAGTCGGCCACCGGCGTGGTCTGCGCGGCGGAGAGGATGGCATCCAGGCAGTCGACGTGGCCGTAGTAGGCCGCGTGGTGGAGGCAGGTCCGCGCGTGCACCGAATCGAACATCAAGATCTGACGCACAGCCAAGCTCCATGGTTAGCGAGTGGAATTTGCAAGCGGAATTGCACAAGAAAACTTGCAGGTTTTGCTCACATTTGCGCCGGCCTGGAGGAGCCTGAGCACGCAGCCGATCTTGCCGTGCATGGCGGCGAGCATCAGGGGAGTCTGAAGAAGACAAGATGAGAAAAGATGAGATTTTTCAGGGGCCAGGTTGGGAGTTACGCTAGTGAGATTTTGAACGGGGATCTCGCACCTGCTTGTGCCGATCCACCGCGTCCGGCTGCGCGCCGCGATCCAGGAACATGGAGAGCGCCTGCGAGGAGGAAGAAAGCTCAGGGACCAGTAGTAGGAAGCGGATGGGATGGATCCATGGCGGTGTCCGGCGAGGGGATGCTCACCTCGAGGCGGCCATTGGCGGCGGCGATGTGGAGCGGGGAGAGGCGGTCGTAGAGGGAGGCGCGGCGGGCGAGGGAGCCGTCGGCTGCGAGGAGGGCTGCCAGGGCGTCGAGGTCACCGAGCTGCGCCGCGCGGAAGAAGTCGTGCTCGTCGCCTGTGCGGGCGCAGCTCACCCCGTGCCCCATGGACGTGTCCTCAGCAACCTACTCCTGGGTCGATAGCGCCGGTGCAACGGCGGCGGGGGAGGCTCCGGCGATGACTCCTCCCGCCGCCGGCGAAGTGGGGTAGGTGGGCACGGGGCAGTGGGAATGGGGAAAGAGAGGCGGAGAGTCTCTACGCCTTTTTATTGAACCTTTCTCTCTCATTGAGCTTTGCTTTTTTTGTTTCAAAAAAAAGAGAGGGAAATATCTCGTGATTTCACTCAAGGTGGTCGTTAGGATCAACCAATCATGTGATGACAAAACTAATCCCAATCATACATAAAAACAAATCATTCTGGTTAAGATTTTCTTTTATTAACTAGCCCAAATAATTATACTTTAAAAATAAAACTCAAAAAATCTATTTGATTCCTTTTCAAAATTCTACATGGAAACAAAGTCTTCCCTTATTCTACCTTATCATTTTGGAAGCTTCCGAAAAGTCACTTTGGCTTGGGCTTTATTTATAAAGCGAGGCGAAAATCTGTTTCGACAAGTCATTTTGGCTCCCGAGCTCCAGTGTTCTGTATATTTAAAAATTCAAAAAGTATATTTAAAAGTTTTAAAAAATCTGAAAAACCGGATGTAACCAACGATGCATCCTACTAGCATGTAAAAATCATAATATGATTTTTCTCTATTATGGGCTACAAAAAATGACAAAATCTTGTATATTTAAGAGATTTTAAAGTGTGCACACAAATTTACACACTTGTCATTTTTGTGCATCTTAAAATACAACTGAAATTTTCCAGGTATGTGGGATACATCGTTCAAAAAGTGCATGATATTTCCTAGATTTTTAGAAACTGGTAAACATGATTTTTGAACTTTTTAAAATGAAGTGAGCACTCGAGTCCCGGAGCAAGAAATCTCCACTCCAAAAGCTTGCTCTTTGTATCTCACTCTCTTTCTCTTCCACGTGAATCTCATCTTCTTACGTGGACCTACCTATTCTCACTAGGCAAATCTAAAAGATCCGCCTCTTTTGGTTGCTGCCATAATATATATTATTAGAAAATTATATTCCAATTTTTATCACAAATTTTAAAGAAATCATCCAGTCCAAGAAATATTACCAAAAAACTCTTGCCGTTTCTGAACTATGAGGCCAAAATAAATTTCAAACCTGGTCAATTTCAGCAATTACGGATTCTAGACCCAAGAGAAAATGGACATAATCCTCAATTTAGGATGACTCCAACGGGCCGACGCATCGAGTCCGCGTCAGTCCGTCCCTGTCCGTTTTTGCCAAAACCACGGCCCAACGGGGCGACGCAAACGGATCAGGGTCCGTTTTTTCTGTCCGCCGCGACCCATTGTTGGCCCAAATTTGGGCCACCGATGCGTCGGGCGCGGACGCGCGGCGGAGTGGAAACGCGTCCGCGCGCCCACGCGTTCGGTCCTCCCAGCGCCCACCTGTCAGCGACACGGCGCCGGTCAGCCTCCCCCTGGCTCAGTCCTTTTTAATGCCAGGGGATAGGGACGGCCAGGCCCCACCCAATCCACTGTCCCACTCCGCTCCCTCACCGGCGATCGAAACCCTAGCCACAACCCTCACCGGCGACCGTCTCCGCAATGCCGCTCCGGTGGCCTGGACTCGGCAAGGCCAAGAACGACGGCGAGGCGGGGTCGTCGTCTGGCCGCCGCCGCCACTTCCGCACGCCCTCCCCGACGCCACCATCTTCCCCGGAGCTGGAGGCCCCCGCCGCCTTCGAGCTCGCGCTGCCGGGCGCCCAGATCGCGCGGCGCGACCGCGTGTACGTGCGCAGGGAGGACTGCGAATGGTACTGGGAGCACGCATGCCCGCTGCCATGGCCAGATGTCAAGCTCCGGGAGCATTGGCACCTGAACCCGTAGCGGATCCCGGTGCCGCCGATGCCGCCAAACGTCCGCGCCCGGGATCTGGAGGATGAGCGCCGCCGCACGCGCCTCCCGGCCTCCCTCCGCAACGACCCCGCCTACGCCGCGGCATCCCCCAACTGGGACACATGGTTCAGCGGCGAGCACAACCTGCGGCGTCAGGCTTTGTACACGCGGGCACCGACGCCGCCGCGGTCTAGCCGCTGGGACCTGCCTCCGCACATGCGGCAGCGGACGCTCCACCAGTGCCGCGGTCCACGCCGTGGTCCACGCCACGGTCCATGCGGATTGGCTCACCGCCGCCGCCGCCACCTGCCGTGAAGATGGAGGTGGAGGACGAGCTCGCCGCCGCACTCGAGGCCTCGAAGAAGACCATCATCGAGGACGAGGAGAAGCGGTGGGCCATGGTCCTCGAGGCCGTCGCCCGGGAGCAGGAGGAGGCCCTGCAGGCGCAGCAGGCCGCGATCCTCGAGGAGCCATGGTGGCAGCAGCCCATGGACGTGGACCTTCCACCGGCACCGCCCCTTCCAGCCAGCCTGCTTGGGCAGAGCTGGACCTTCAATGGCGGGAGCTGGGAGGTCCAGCTCCCGGAGCAGGACGAGGAGCAGGAGCAGCCGCCGGCCGCCGTCCCACCGCGAGGCGGGCCACCGGCGCACCTCTGGCAGCAGCCGGAGTACGTCATCCTCGATGGGGACGACGATTAGTAGCCCGCGAAGGGCAAGTATAGTAGTTTTTTTATTTTTAGATAATATGTAAAATGGCCGTTTGTGGCCCACCCCCCTACATATGAATGAAAATGGCCCATATATGGCCTTTTAACTCTAAAAAAAACTTGCGGCGGACTCGATGCGTCGCCCCGTTGGGCGCACTGCCAGGAAAGGGCGAACATGGGGGACGCGCGTCCGTTCCCCGACCCAAATGGACAAAACGCGGACCAAACGCGCGTCCGTTTGGGTCGCCCCGTTGGAGTCATCCTTATAGGAAAGTACAATCACAATCGAAACTTAAGAGACTGCAACCAAAATTTAAGAGAAGACACATAACTCCCAAAGGTAAAGTAACATTGAAAAAGAGGCCGAGCTATCATGCTTCAGAATGACTGGACACTTACATAATTTATGTAAGGAGGCAATCATGCAATTTATAGTGTGGAGAAATCATTTTATTGGACCTATTCGTGGGGTTCGGTATGGTTTGGTATGGTGTTGGTGATTTTGCATCATTGCACGTAGCTTTTGTCATAATTCTTCTCCAAATGGTAGGTCCAAGTTTGAACCTCTTCACCGATGGAAGCTTCAATTCCCTCCATTTTCTAAGGTAGTACCATGTTGCAAATATGTGCGTTCGTGTCAGTACACTGGCGTCTCGTCTCCTAACCCCTCCCCACCTAACCCTAGCCGCCGCCTCCAAATCCTCGCAGCCGCCGGAGCTCCGCTGGGCAAAGCCCGGGCGGGTGATGATGGTGGCGGCGAGGCCTTCCTCCGCCGCGACTCTAGGGTGCGGCCGCAGCGGAGCTTCTCAGCGGGTGCCCTGGCTCTCTCGGCAAGAACGGCGCCGACCCCGCCGACGGCTTCTCTCCGGTGTTGTGGCACGGCGGCGCGCTGCTCCTATGATGGGCAGCGTCATGCGGCGTCCAGCAAGGCGTGGTCGACGACGGCCGGGCGTCCTCGTGGCTCAGTTCTAGGCGTTGTGCGCCTTGGGTCTGGAGCTCCAGATCCTTCGGTGTGGGGCACCTAGGGCCTGGGCCTGGCACCGTGCGGCGAAGCAGCTCGCAGGTGGAGTGCTAGGTGGACAAGCCAGTCTGGATCAAGGAGGGATGTGGAACTGCGGGTGATATGGGTATACATCTCGGGTACCCTACCACGAGGGTACCTGGTGCACGTGGCGACTAAGGCCCAATAGCGAAGAGCCTACTCGAAGCCCAAGACAAGAGGCCCAAGAAGATGGAGTACCCTCCAAGATTAGACATAGGCATAGTCGGTTTAGACTTTCCTTACGTGTAAACTAGGTCGGTTACGAACTCCCGAGACCCAGCCTATTTAAAGGCTGGGAGGGGTGCCGATCTAGAACGAAGCCATACCAGAACCACCAAAGCACTCGTGAGATCGACATCTCGCCGAGCCCCCCTTGTAACCTCATAACCTCACACGATCAATAACAGACAGGCAGGAAGTAGGGTCTTTACCTCCACCCGAGGGGCCTGAACCTGGGTAAATCTTTGCCTCTGCTTGTCAGCCGACGAAACTACCAGTACTACCACGTTCTCACCCCATAATCTCAACCCTAGGTCCTTAACCATGGGATTTTATGAGTGTACACCTCGTCAATTGGCGCCGTCTGTGGGAAAGAATAGTACTGGACTTGTCGGGGGAATAATTATCCCGCGACTTATTCAAGCAAAGCGCGACTTATTCATAATCGCACCACTATTGGGCTTGCACAAATATGGGCCGACTTAAGATCATGAGGAAGGATCCAGAAGCTCGAAGATAACTTGACTTGGAAGACAAGACATATGATTATTCTCCAAGTAGGACTCCGGCTCATACTTTCCTTGAGAGAGAAGTTTCCTTGTAACCTTGCGAGCCACCGTCTTTATAAGGTGGACTCTAAGGACTTAGAACCCCAAGCAAAAAAGGCTCTCATACATCCAGAGAGAGGCGACTCGACACATCGATCGCCAAACCCCTTGTAACACCATATTCATATCAATACCAATCTAGGATAGGCAGGACGTAGGTCTTTACCTCGTGTCGAGGGCCGAACCTGGGTAAAAAACATTGTCTTCTCGTGCCCTGCGATCTTTAGCTCGGAGACGCTCGATCGCTTAATCCCCAACTCCACGAAGTCATCTCCATGAGATCTGCGTGACAATCCCACGACAGTTGGCGCCCACCGTGGGCCTGCGGTCAAGAGCGTCACGTTCCACGCTGGATCTATGCCAGGGACGGAGGATCTCGTCGGCAATTCAAGCTCGGCGATCTGAACAATCTCGGCGACTTCATTGCCGCGCCGTTCCAAGCTCGGCGATATCAACATCTACGACAAGGGCAGCAGACTACGTCCGTGCTGCGACTGACCCCGGCGACGTCTCGGAAATCATATCGACGATCCGTTCGGTGGAAAGATGGGTAATCGAGTTACCCAGTAGCCGGTAAAATTTCGTTGAATTCCAACGGCTGGATCTCCCAGGGCGACTCATACGCTAGCTCACGTCGGAACCCTGACGAAACTCCGCGCGACTTTGGGAAAACAATTACCGAGGACGACTCAGACATCAATTCGAAGATCCCTCCGGTGAAACATTGCGGAACACAATCTTGAAACCCTCCAAGAAATTTGAGGAAATTCCAACGGTTAGATCTCCGTTGGCGACTCATGCACTGCAGCAACTTTCGTGTCAACGCGGGGTCGCGAATCAAAACAAAGGCAAATATCAGATCGGCACGATCCAGTCCTCGTCCGAGTCAAACTCGATCAGGAGTCCAAGCTCGCTACGACGTCATACCAAACATAGAAGGAACAAAGGAGGAAAAGGCGAATCAGTCAAGCCACCACATCTGTACGCAATAGAAAGAAGAAGCAGACGGCCGGTCGTCAACCGGATCAATCCCAAAGAAGGATCGTGTCCGATTAAAAGTGCTACTGCCAGACCACCATCAAGTACATGAAGCCCAGCTCCAGTTAGTGCCACTTATTTAATTCAATCATGGGTCAAGGAAGTCAGCTGGCGTGTTATTTCAGACAAGGCAAAATCCTCGTCGCTACTTCCATGGAGACAAATGTGCAAAAATAAAAGGAGAAGAAAACGAGCGCAAACCAAGTGCTACTAGCTATTACTGCATTGCATGGAAAGCTTACGTGAAAGAAGGAAAGGGCAAGGAGTGATCAGCTCAATTCAACAACGTGCGACTCAATAGATCAGCACGCGACTTCAAAAAATCAGCCGCATCATCGCCGATTCAACAATTGTTGCTGTACAGCATATCACGGCGACTCAACCGCTTAATGAGCCGACTGTCCGCGGATCATACCGCGTCATCAACACCAGGAGATTAAAAACAAGATAAGTTTCTATTATGCTCAAACTTTTGCAGCCTTTTACTTTTATCAGTAAAATTAAAATTCATCTTCGAGTTCATCTCGGGGGGCTGCATATTTAGGTTATTATGCCTTTTATTAAATGTTTTTGCGACTCATATTATATCATGTCGTAGACTTTAAATTCATATCAGCTTTTGTAGATTTAATTACATCTACTTCTCAATACATTCGTCAAATTAGAGTTCTTTATAACTCGCATTGCAAAGTCTAGCTATTTACAGCTTGCACTGAATATCAAGACCACCACTACATTCAAGCATTGATATTTGGCGATTCATTTGTCATCCTATGACTTATCATTATATCAATTTATGACTGATCGTTATATAATTTCGTGATTTATCATCATATCATTTTATTAATCATCATCGACTTATTGTCATATCAATTTATGAGTCGCATAGCGATTTACCCCCATATCATTTTATGAGTCGCAAACAACTTATCATTACATCAGTTTATGAGTCATTAATGAATCATTATCTTATCAAATATTTGAGTTAAAACAGGTGACTCGCTGTACCACATCTACAGCTAATCAGAGCTGGTTATCATCAAAGCTAATTAGAGCTCGTCACGGCTATTGCAGCCGTTAAACGCAATAATCCTGGTTATTCTCGCCTTAAGTCAGAAGTATCTTTGCACTATGCGGCCAAAGTACTGGGGTGCGGTGTCAATCGAGTGTGATCGCCTATCATGGCCGCCAGCGACCCTGAACACGCATTTTTTACCTGGAAAATACTGAGCCGCGCGAAGACCTACTTAATGGTAATAGAGATACTTCAGAAGGACTAAAGTAGCCGCGTGTGGCGTCAATCGAGTCTGATGCCTATCCTGGCCGTTCTCGACCCTGAACACACATTAGATTTGGGAAATACTGAGTCAAGTACCATATGCTATCATGCATCGTACAATATGCTATCATGCATCTTATCAATTGCTATTATGCAGCTAGTTGCTATTATGCAACCATTTGCTATCATGCAAAATACAATTTGCTATCACGCAAAATATCATGCAACATATCATTTGCATCATGCAACATATAATTTGCATCATGCAGATTATACTATGCTATCATGCAGGGTACCATATGCTATTATGCGGAGTACTAACGTTTTATCATAATTATTACCAGCCGCCAAGGCTAACATATTATCATCAAGTTATTATCATTGCTTCCTTGGGGGCTTTGCCTTTTGATTAAACAGGAACCTATAACTCGGCCATACGAGTTTCAATTGGCATGGCCAGATTTTTATCTGCAGCCACATTGAGTGGAATTTTTAAGGACAATTCCTTAATTTATATCTAGAGTTTTTGATTGGGATTATATTTTTCCTAGCGGCTCAACTAATATTTCACAGTTCGGAGTTTATAAGCGATTTCGCTCTACTCCAAATATCATTATTTTCTTACGGCAACAATATTTGCTCAATCTGTTGCAGGATCAAATTGCAATGATATGCCATCAAGCAGGATAATGAAATCATGCCTGCTTAATGCCTGGGGGCTAGGACAATTAAATTTTTATCCAACTTGTGATATTTTTGAGTCCCGAGCAGCATGACCATGCATACAACTCGGCCCTCGGGGGCTACACATCCACCATATATGGCGGTCTTTATTATACTCATATACCATGATTATATGCAGATTTCATTTTTTGCAGCACATGAGAATATATATATCCATTTACGAGTCAAATAAGCGACTCGGAAATCTTTAAATACAGGTTGTGGCTATATGCCCTTGAGCCGCCATGTTTTCAACATGCGTTCAGATGGCTCGTCATGATAACATGACAGATTATTATTCTAATGATTGACCAGCTTATTTATGCTTACGGTTTTTTATGCTTCGATGTCTATGACTCAGCACCTTATACACATTTGACTGATATATCTTGACACTCATAAGTTATTATTCTTATGATTTCAGCTCAGTCTTACACCCAACAGGAAAAGGGGGTTTTCACCAAGTGCTTCGCGGAAAACTTACCGCGATTCTGCAGTTTCAATGCAACCAAGACAGAAGTGCTCAATTGGCAACATAGTGGCTAAATAAGTCGCAAAGATAGCGACTCATCGCTTCTACATCAGCGGCTCAATAAGCCGCTACGCTCGCGACTCATCATCAGCAAGTCGCCAAGTGAAACATCGACAAGTCGGCAAGAACTACATACGCAAGCTCGCAAGATCATCATCAAGGCAGAATCTTCCGCCTGATTCTACGAATCACCCGGAAGCTTGGGGGCTAATGTCGGGGGAATAATTATCCCGCGACTTATTCATAATCGCACCACTATTGGGCTTGCACAAATATGGGCCGACTTAAGATCATGAGGAAGGATCCAGAAGCTCGAAGATAACTTGACTTGGAAGACAAGACATATGATTAGTCTCCAAGTAGGACTCCGGCTCATACTTTCCTTGAGAGAGAAGTTTCCTTGTAACCTTGCGAGCCACCGTCTTTATAAGGTGGACTCTAAGGACTTAGAACCCCAAGCAAAAAAGGCTCTCATACATCCAGAGAGAGGCGACTCGACACATCGATCGCCAAACCCCTTGTAACACCATATTCATATCAATACCAATCTAGGATAGGCAGGACGTAGGTCTTTACCTCGTGTCGAGGGGCCGAACCTGGGTAAAAAACATTGTCTTCTCGTGCCCTGCGATCTTTAGCTCGGAGACGCTCGATCGCTTAATCCCCAACTCTACGAAGTCATCTCCATGACATCTGCGTGACAATCCCACGACAGGACTCACGGTTCCTTCGGTTCCATCGGAGAACGGCGACTCGCCGATCGGATCTACAAACGGCAACTCGCCGGCTGCATCAACAAACCAGAACTCGCCTACTCTGGCAACACACGGCAACTCGCCGACGCACTCGACAAACGGCAGCACGCCAGCTTCACCCGCAAAGAGCACATCAGATCCCTGATGGATTTCGAGCCACACTCGCTAGAATTCCAGGAGACCTTCTCCGATCTTGAATCAGGTTTGGGTTTAACCGTTGGTTCGTTCAATTTTTTCGTCAACAAGCTTGGTGTGCAGGACTTGACAGATCCACGTCAACTCGCGACTTCCGCACCCGAGGCTCCATCGGTTGCGGCTCCTTCGACTGCGGACCCATCAACTGCGTCCATACCATCGTCGATCCTTCAAACTTGCTCGTCTGCAACAACCATCTCAACTCGAGAACTTAACAAGCTCATGGAGGAGCTCGAAGGTGAAGAGGCCGAATCAGCATACCGCATAAACAACCCCGAACTCGATCTCCCACTCGAAGATAGCATCGACTGTGGGATCTCCCTCAGCGATTTCGGCGAGCCCGAAACTCATATCGACAACCACGTCGACTCCGAGATATGCAACAACCTCGACTCCGAGATTCATAACAGCTTCGCTGATGCCGAGATGAGCATGGGCGATGAAGGCATCGACTGCGAGATCCGTCCAGACGGACCACTCGACGGTCATGTCGACTCAGACATGAGTCTCGATGAAGAAGTCGAGTCCATGACGGGACTCGAAAACACATACACATATCCTCGGGTGATACCCCAGCAGGTCTACGTTGACATCGCCGCAGAATCATCAGATGCTGCGGCCAGTCGCAGACCTACAGAATTCCCGTGCACAGTTACTATGCCGGACAGAGTAACAACTCTCATAATCACTGCTGAGATGGCAGCAAAAGCAGTTAAAGTTATCAAGGAGTGCACAATGATGCCAGCAGACGCAACACGCGAAGAGATGTTGACCTTCCAGTACTTCAACTGGCAGGAATCACTTCGACTGCGGCAGGTCAGAGCGACACTCGAAGAACGCAAAAAGCAAGCTAGCTTGTCGAGTGCGCGAAGAAGACAGCTCTCCATGAGCTCCACCGGGCGAGCAGATACAAGACCCAGATCAAGGCTGTCACCTCTCGCCGGACGAGAGGGCGGCACTCACCCGCAACTTAGGCAACTCCTTCATGACATATGACGACGAAGGAGTGCCAGTACCCAAAACACCGCGGGTGCCCTCTTTACTGCCGCAGCATATCTAGAAGCAATCAAGCCTCCAGCTGATGACCCCAATGCAAAACTACATCGCCAACAGATCAAATCACGCGCCTTAGCTGCGAAGGCCATACGCCAAATCCCAAACGCTCCAGGAGGGAGTCGAGATCGTGCCTAGCTGACACGCGTCGTGAAGAGCATAATCACAGTGGTCGCGCCACCACTCGAAGGAAAGAAGCGGCTCGCGTAGGCGCAGGTCCAGGAGCAGATCACGCAGATCTTACAGTAGCGACTCATACTCTGATCGAGAGCCTGAGCCACATGGAGCTCTGTGCTTCACTCGACGCGTCCGCGAGACACGGATGCCCAAAGGGTTCAAACTCACATCTGAACAGCCCAAGTACACGGGTCGACAGGAACCTTCAGGGTGGCTGGAAGACTACAGGCTGGCTGTCGCGTGCCAGCGAGGCACAAACACCACAGCCATGCAATACATACGACTCATGCTCGAAGGCACAGCCCGCGACTGGCTCAAGCTACCTCCATCAACATACGACTCGTGGGATCACTTCCGCACGGACTTCATCAAAAACTTCGAGCCTCTATGTGAGCGCCCAAAAACATTCGAGGAGCTGCGAGCTTGCGTTCAACGGTCAGACGAAACGTTGAGGTCATACATCAGACGATGGACTGAGATACGCAACTCAGTCGGAGTAATTTCAGAAGATATGGCCATGGATGCTTTCATAATGGGACTCGCCAGGCGAGACTTCAAAGAAGCACTTGGTCGCAAAAAGCCAACCTCTGTGGCTAACCTCTTGATGATCGCGACTGAGTGGGCAGACGGAGAAGACATGGCGCGCACACACGCGGGTCCTCACCCCGTGACAATCATGAAAGTGGCAGTCGAAGCCGCAGAGACTCGTACAGAGACGACCGAAGGCGCAAGCGTTCAAAACGTCACTACGACGACGACAGACCCGAATTCATGGCGGCTGGGTTCTCCACACCCCGCAATGACCAAGACAGAAGCGACCGACGGTCAGAAGATCGACGGGACAGTCGAGATGATCGACGGGACAGTCGAGATGATCGTCGGGACAGTCGAGACGCGGCCAACGCAGTGATAGCTACAAGAGGAAAGACTGGCGCAAGTCAATCCGACGCACAATCCGAGCGATCATTCGAAGAAAAGATGGATGCTGATTGCAGATTCCACCTGTACAAGGGGGAAGACGGAAAACTGCGCTCCAATCACTCGATGAGAAACTGCAGGGAGTTCGACCAAATGGCGACTGATTACATAAATCTCAGAAAGGCAGCAGCCACACCCGCACCTGCTGCGCCTCAGCCAAACAATGTGCCTGTCTGATGGCACCACCTCCACCACCACAGCCTGCCGCAGGCGGAAATCTCGCGGGTGCCATACAGCCCGTACCTCGGGTGGACGAACCTCAGTACCCTCCGCCCCAAGGGCAGATGTACATGATACAGAAAGGTCGCCCTTCCAACAGGGAGCAAAAACTTCGCACTCGACAAGTAAACATGGCGGTCATGTCACCTCCTGCTGTAACTGAATTCTTGAAGGGATCTGAAACTACAATAAGCTTCAGCAAGAGGACCACCCTCCATCGGTTGTTCGTCCAGGGCACTCTGCTCTGGTACTCGACGCACAAATTGGAGGCTACGCCATGTCCAAGGTCTTCATGGATGGTGGCAGGCATAAACATCATCTTCGCAGATACGCTCCGCAAAATGAACAGGTCAGTCGAAAACCTGCCAAGATCTTCAAATACCTTTCACGGTATCGTTCCAGGGAAAGCAATAAGCCCAGAAGGCACCATACAACTCGACGTAACGTTCGGGGACAAGAACCACTTCAGGACAGAGTCGATTGAGTTCGAAGTTGTCGACTGGAAGTCACAATACCATGCTATACTTGGACGCCCGACGTTCGCTCGATTCATGGCGGTGCCACACTACGCATACCTCCAGTTAAAGATGCCTGGACCAAAAGGAGTAATCACAGTCAAGGGAAACTTCCAAAAGTCTGACTCTTGCGACCGAGAGTTTAGCAAAATCTCTGAGATGTTCGGCATGGAAGCAACACTCGCCGATCTAGCGGTCTCCAACGATCGAACACTTATGCCAGAGCACAAGAAGGTGGCAGTCGACAGAGCATTCAATGCCACCAATGACACAAGTCGCATCAGGTGCACCCGACTGACCCGACCAAGACAGTCAATGTCTCGTCGAGTCTGCCTATCGCATAGGAAAGCGCGCTCGTCGAATTCCTCCGTGAGAACTGGGATATATTTGCGTGGTGTCCAGCCGACATGCCAGGTATTCCCAGGGAATTCGCCGAGCACTCTCTCCAATTATTTCCAGATGCTAAACCAGTCAAGCAAACAATGCGCCGCATATCCGGCCCAAAAAGAACCGCAGTCGAAGCCGAAGTCGACAGACTACTCGCAGCAGGTTTCATCAGAGAATCAAGAAATCACAATGGGTGGCCAACCCCGTACTCGTAGAGAAGAAGAACACAGATATCCTTCGGATGTGCGTAGATTTCACAGCACTCAATAAGTGCTGTCCAAAGGATCACTTTCCACTACCTCGAATCGACCAGATCGTCGACTCCACCGCCGGGTGCGCTCGCTTGTCCTTCCTGGATGCTTACTCGGGTTACCACCAGATAAGGATGAAGGAAGAGGATGAAGAGAAAACGGCGTTCATAACCCCACTCGGGGTCTACTGCTACACAACAATGCCTTTCGGGCTCAAGAACGCAGGCGCAACCTACCAGCGCATGATGCAAGACTGCCTCAAGAAGCAAATTGGGCGAAACGTCCAGGTCTACGTAGATGACATCGTCATCACCACAAGGGAGGAAAACACACTACTCGATGACTTGCGAGAGACGTTCGCAAACCTCAAACGCTTCCACATCAAGCTCAACCCGAAGAAGTGCACGTTCGGCGTGCCAGCCGGGCAACTCCTCGGGTATCTAGTCTCAGCTCGAGGAATCGAGGCGGACCCGGAGAAAATACAGGCCATCTTGACGATGCAAAGGCCTTCAAAGCTCCATGACGTGCAAAAGTTAGCGGGTCGAGTGGCAGCACTCAGTCGATTCATCAGCAAGCTAGGCAAAAAGCACTCCCGTTCTATCGACTGATGAAGAAAGCAGATAAATTCGAGTGGACGCCAGAAGCCGAAGCAGCCTTCACGGACCTCAAGCGAGTCCTCACAAGCCCTCCAATCCTCGTCGCACCAAGGGAACGCGAGCCACTGTACCTATATGTCCGCAACTAACAGGGTGGTGAGCACCGTACTGGTAGTCGAACGAAGGGAGGAGGGACACGCCCAAAGCATACAACGTCCAGTCTATTACTTGAGTGAAGTGCTCTCCATATCAAAGCAGCGGTACCCGCACTATCAAAAGCTGGCTACGCCGTGTTCATGTCCTCAAGGAAGCTGACGCATTACTTCTCCGAGCACCCGATCACTGTAATCAGCACCTCAGGGATCGGGGACATCCTCACAAACCCCAACGCAACTGGGCGAGTAGCAAAATGGCTCATCGAGCTAGCACCGAGACATCAAGTATGATTACCCGAAGGCCATCAAAGCACAAGTCTTACCTGACTTCCACACCGAGTGGATCGAAGCTCAGCTGCCAGGAGCACCAGATGTGTCCAACTCATGGACTATGTACTTTGATGGCTCGAAGAAAAACGAAGGCGCAGGCGCAGGTGTCATCCTCATATCACCAAAAGGCGACAAGCTCCGCTATATCCTGCAAATGGGATTCGAGTTCCCATCCAATAACGAAGCGAGTACGAGGCCCTGATCCATGGCATGAGGATGGCCAAAGCCCTCGGGTGCACTCGACTGATGATCTACGGCGACTCGAATCTTGTGGTGCAGCAAACAATGAAGGCCTGCGACGCAATCGCAGATAACATGATCGCCTACCGTGACCTGTACAACCTCATGGAGGGCAGCTTCGAAGGCTGCGAGTTGCGGCACATAGGGCGTGAGAGCAATGAAGAAGCAGATAAGCTAGCCAACATTGGCGCGACCAAAGCACCAGTTCCACCTGGTGTCTTCTTCGAGCGCATCGAGCACAGGTCCATCAAGAAAAAACGAGCATCTCCTACATCAGCCGCACCAGCCAAGAGCAAAGCACCTAGCACAGAGGACCCGCCAGTCGAGGTACTCCTCATCGAGCCAACTTGGACTCAACCTTTCCTCGCATACATACTCCGCGGCGAGGTACCCGAAGACATAACAGAGTCAAGACGCGTCACTCGACGATCTAAAGCATACACTGTCATCAACGGCGAACTATACAAGCGCAGCATATCAGGTATGTTCCAACGTTGCATAGCATTTGAAGATGGCCAAGCCATCCTTCGTGATATTCATGCAGGTACCTGCGGGCATCACGCCAGCAGTCGATCACTCGTAGCCAAAGCCTTTCGCGCAGGCTTCTACTGGCCCACAGCACTCAAAGACGCGGAGGACATAGTCAAAAGGTGCATCGGCTGTCAAAAATTCGCCACAAAGCCGCACGCACCCGCATCGGCGTTGAAGACAATACCATTGGCCTGGCCCTTCGCCCAGTGGGGGCTCGATATGGTTGGGCCACTCAAAAAATCCTCCCATGGAGGGCATACTCACCTTCTGGTGGCGGTCGACAAGTTCACCAAGTGGATTGAAGCAGTCCCTATCACAAGTTCGACTGCCACTACAGCAGTCAATTTCATAAAATCCATCATATACCGCTTTCGGCGTGCCAAGTATCATCACTGATAACGGTACAAACTTCACGGCTGAAGAATTCGACTTTCTGCAAAGAGCAAGATATCACGCTCAACTATGCATCAGTGGCACACCCGCAATCCAATGGCCAAGTCGAAAAGCCAATGGACTCGTGACAAGTGGAATCAAGAAGCGCCTCTGGTGCCACTCAAAAGGGCCGCGGGTGCTTGGGTCGAAGAACTCCGTCTGTGCTATGGAGCCTACGCACAACTCCAACGCTCAACACAATTCACCCCATTCTTCATGGTCTACGGTGCAGAGGCAATCCTGCCATCAGATGTAAGGTTCAACGCACCAAGAGTCGAAGCATACAACGAAGAAGATGCAGATGAAGCACTCGAAGATGCAGTCGACTTGCTCGAAGAAGCACAACACGGCGCTAGCACGCACAGCTGTTATCAGCAGACCTCCGCAACTATCACAGCCGTCGACTGCGTACCAGGTCCTTCGAGGTTGGCGACTGGTACTTCGACTGAAGCAAAAGAAGGTGCATAAACTTGCTTCTCCATGGGAAGGACCCTTCATCATCACCGAGGTCATTGGTGGTGGAGCATACAGACTGAAGCACGCGAAGACAGGCGAACTCTCACATAATCCTTGGAACGTTGCGCAGCTGCGCCGTTTCTATGCTTAGATTGCTCAGTCGCACAATGTAATAGGCACATATGTCGGATGGCTGCAGGTTTCAGACGCGCTCTTTTCCTTACCAGGGTACCTAAGGGGACTGGAAGGTTTTTAATGAGGCGGCCTGCAGCCTAACATTCATAAATGGAATATAGTCAATAAATTCCTCATATTTCTCCATACTTACTACTCGCATAATTTATCAGCATAAACTTAGCCTCACCTGAGTGCTCGGGGGCTGAGCTACCTCAAAGCATGAGATTTCGCTCCTTCTTCAAACATAATACTCCAGCCGTACTCGAATACTTGGGGGCTGGGCCGTAAAACTCATACATAAAGGAAAAGTTGCTCAACCCCACTCAATTGCTTGGGGGCTGAGCCTACAGGCATAAGTTGAAGCTTCAAATCTTACAAAATTCATAGCCTCACTCGAGCACTCGGGGGCTGTGTAATTTATGCTCTATATTCTAAGTGTTTTTCATAAACCCCACTCGAAACACTCGGGGGCTGCATACATACAAATAAACATTACGTACAAGTGACAAATTTACACTCGGGGGCTGTTCCCTATACATAAATAACCTAATCTTCTGGTTCGTCCTTGACTGGGAGAACAGGGCCCATAAGTTGAGCGTTATAACACTCAACCAACACCCTCGCATGTTCGACTGTATCGTACAGATGCGATTGGGTCAAAGACGACCCAGGCACGGGTGGACGTAGCTGCAAATTCGGACGCTGACTTCGGATGTATGCCATCATTGCGTTGGCTCCATCCACAAGCTTCTGGGCGATAAGGTCTCGAATGGGACCTGCACTTCGGAAAAGCCCGAGCAAAGCGTGGATTCCTTGAGGTTGCGGCCCAGTCGGGAAAAGCGTCTGGTTGATTCGACTGAAGGCCGACCTGCATAACTCCAGCAACATAGTGCTCCGCCACACCCGATCCTGCAGAGTTGCAAGAATGCGTGCTCGGTGCTTATCCAAGCGAAAGTGCTGACGGCCAGTCGTGGGTTCGTCAGTCACGTTGTTCAACTGCTCCTCCACACGAGCCTGGTTTGCTTGGAAATCTGGAACAAAACCTACAACAACGCACGTTGGGTAAACAAAAAGGACAGACTATGAACTCTTGAGATAAGAGCAGTCAGGCTTACACTCGAGTTGTCTGTTCACAATCTCCATCTCGCCAAGCACATACTCCTCTCGCTGAGTGGGTAGAGCAGGCCTCGCCCTCATCCTATCCAGATCACTTCGGGCACTACCCAGCTCTTGCTCCAGTTTCGCGAGTCGGGCCTTCGTATAACGTATTACTGCGGCATCGTTTGCTACCTGAGCTCGAGATCGAGTAGGGGCACGATGCCGCGATGAGCTGGATGAAGTGGCGGCTGGCCGTTTCTGTTCCAGACATCATAAAAGTTTCGTGAGAAACTCATCACAAAGCTTAGGCCAGTAACAACACACAGCCTTACAAGCAGGATCATAATGAGGAAATTAAATTCATAACAAACACTAGTACAGAACGACACATCGGATACCCCTCTATGGCAACGGCAGGAGTTAGGCGACAGAGAATCGCGATTTTAGCGTTGCGGACGAGGCCTGGCAGAGGCTGGTCCGTCAATATTGGTTACGGAGAATTTTATATCCCGTTACCAAAAGTATTGGCAACGGTCATAAATTTGTCTCCGTTTCCAATATGTATCTCTATGGCTACGGTTGTTTATGTATATCCGTTTGCGATGTGCTTGGGAAATTGCAGTTGCAATCTGGAAGCGCGCCTGTTCAATGCGGCTTAATTCACGAGGGATTGGAACCGCCTGATCGACGCTAATAAAATGTGACTGGAACCGCGCGAAGCCAGGCAGGTCCCGCATTCTCCCCTTCGTTCTCTCCCACATTATCTACCACACTAGCACAACCGCCATGGAGGAACCCTGGTGGCAGAACGAGGAAGTCCCGAGCGACGACGCGAGCGCGGAAGACCGCGGTGAAGTTCCATGGTGGGATCAAGACGGGCCGCCGGACTCGGACCCCGACGACTCGGACCCGCCATCTTCACGCTCTGTAGAAGACGACTCCGACGACTCGGACCCGCCGTCTTCACGCGAAGGAGAAGACGACTCCGAAGAGGACGAGTCGCCGGAGGAAGAGGAGCCGGAGGACCCGCCGGAGCCGTATTATTCTAGCCAGGAAGAATACGACGCCGCCGACGACGACGACGACGAGGAGGCGTCGGAGGAGGCGCCGGAGGAGGAGGCATCGGAGGAGGCGCCAGAGGAGGACGCGCCGGAGAAGGAGGATCACGCTCCGGAGAAGGAGGCGCGAGAGGAGGATTCGCCGGAGAAGGACGCACGGCCGGAGAAGGAGGAGCACGAGCCGGAGGAGGAGGAGGAGCACGCGCCTGAGGAAAAGGCAACCGGCAAGAAGCGACGCCGCGCCGCGGATGACACTGGCGCGGAGGCAGGGCGTAAGCAGAACAAGTAGAGTAGATAGTTAGTTCAATTACTCTATCGATCCTTTGTAAGTAGGCCCAGTGTGTCAGTGAAGAAATTAGAGGAAACAGTTGTTTATCGCCTCCGTTTGCGATGTTATATGCTATAAATGTGCCACTGCGGCAACCCTAACGCTCTCGCTCTCACTCTCACTCTCACTCTCACTCCACAGTCATAGTGTGGCGGCGGCTCCAGACCTAACCCTTATCTCGCAGATCTGAGCGGCGCGTCCGGCCGGCATCGCCGCCGTGCATCTTCCCCAGCGGTGCGTCGGCGCATCTTCCCCAGCGGCACGTCGGCGCATCTTCCCCCAGCGGCGCGTCGTGAGCCGCCGCGCATCCCCCCCAGCGGCTCGTCGGCGAGCCGCCGCGCATCTTCCCGAGTATGTCGCCGACGCGGATCTACTGGTCTATTGCCGTGCATCTTCCCCGGGTATGTAGCCGACTAGATCTTACATTTGTTTAAAGTTGCATAGAAAACTTGTCTAGTATTTGAAGTCTAGTATTGTGTTCTGTCTAGTGCCGATGATGAATACACCCTCGACACTAGATCTTACATTTTATTTAAAGTAGCATCTACCGATCTAGTATTGTAGTACTGTCTAATATTGTAGTATTGTGTTCTGTCTATTATTGTAGTGCTGCCGATGATGAATACACCCCTCAACACTAGATCTTACATTTTTTTTAAAGTAGCATATAAACTTGTCTAGTATTTGAAGTCTAGTATTGTGTTGTATTTGTTTTTAGTACTGCCGATGATGAATACATTACCTTCAACTTGTCTAGTATTTGAAGTCTAGTATTGTGGTGTGTTTGTTTTTAGTATTTGAAATCTAATAGATTAATTTCAACCCTTTGTCAATGTGCTAATCCTCGTTATGGTTTTGTGTAGCTAGTGTATGAAGTAATAGTATATTTCGGCGACAATGCATAAAAATGGTGAGGCAATTGAAGGTAACATCACCTTCAAGTTCTGCCTCCAAATCGTTTCGATCGGACAGCAAGCACACGGATATAGGCGCTTAAGGTGTAAACTGTTTTCATCTTAAATTGTATTTATGTCATGTAGCATCATATTTGGCTCTTTTCTAACTAGACATCCATGTATTTTATATGCAGAAGCGCCATGCAGATCCAAACAAGCTTTACAAGAGCTAAATACAAAGTGGGATCATATCCGTGAACCGTCGCTGTTGTGACGTTTCGCTGCACTGTTCAAAACATTTTTTTAATTAAGAGTGTCTTGGACAGTGTGGCCGAAATGTCACAGCGGAGACGTTATTATATTTCGGCGACACTGTCCAAGATGGAGCAAGCCTCGCTACGAAGAATTTGGCAAGATTAATTTGCTAAGGAGGCTTGCGAGCTCGGTGTGGTTTCTTGTTTTTAGTTTCTCCATCTATTTTGTGTATGTGTGTAGCAATTTGGCTGCAGATGTGATTTGGAGAAGCATGAAACCGCTACTCGAGTCTTTTGCTAGGTCGAATTCCGTTTTCGGCGCTTCGGAACTGAGGAAGAAGGTGGAGCTGGAGAAGAGTGGAGTGTCATAAAAGTTAAGTTTAGGGAGGCATGAGAATGATAGGATTAGCGAGGCATGTGTAACTCATCTTTTGATGCTATGTAATGATGACAATTCTTATATACGTTATGAATGGATTTGGTAGCAACTTTGTGCTTCTGCTGTGAGATTTTGAATGTAATTTGGCAACCGAATTGCTCCTGTAGGCTTCTGAAGATCCTCAATGCAAAGGAGTAAAATAGAATCTCCGTTACTGATGCACGATACATCGGAAACGGAGATGGGTCCGCAACCGTAGCCAACTTATGCCTCATCGGTGACGGTTTTTTGGCCTTCACATCAGTGACAGGGTCGGGGACACGGACCCTTTCTCCGTTGCCGAAGGGGTTTTTGGCCCGTTTCCGATGTGTCGTTCTGTACTAGTGAAAGGTAGCAAAAGCACATGCATACTCGCATGGTCATAAGTTTAATTACAAGGCATCAAAGGCGAGGCTGCCCTACTTTTCAGACATTGACTCCGACCTAGCCCTACTCGCACGAGCGGTGACCTCTGCTGCCCGGCGCTCCATGGTAGTCATAAAAATTTCAGCCAACTTCGCGGCTGGCTCGTTCACATGCTTTAGGGACACCAGCTTCCCGACCGGCTTGCGAGGGAAATCAGATAGAGCGGCTTCGAAGTCACCCTCTATCCTATGACCTAAAAGGAGTTTGAGGGTGGTCTCTGGGCCGCGTACCGTCAAAGTGCGAGCAAAGTTCGTCATAGTCGAAGTTCCCGGGCCCAGGACGTCTGCGAAGCCATCCACAGTCGAAGGAGGTTGGCTAGACGGGAACACATCTTGTACACGGCGCCGAGCGTGCTCGTAGACTTGGCGAGTGCGTCCTTGGCTTGGGTGGAAACGACGTCCAAATCGCCAATAGCGCGGTCAAGGGATAACTCGCCACTCGACTGGTTTACGCCCAGTGGTGCGCCAACAGCTCCTTCAAAAATCAGAAAGAACAGAAACTTTTACACAACATTCAGTGGCAAAAGAAGTAGACAAAAAGTGGCAAATTCAACTCACCCTCTACGTCTCGGGTGAGGCTAGCCAAGCGCTCAGCATAATTTTTCTCGCGCAAGGCAGCGGAGTTCTTGGCGTCATCCAAGGCCTTCTTCGACTCAGTGCGCTGTTTGGCGAGCGCATCTTCTAGCTCTTTAACCGGGACTCAGCAGTTGCCTTGTCACCTGAGATAGATGGCCAGATGTCATTCACAATCGACAAAGCAACGACGTACAGAAGTCAAAGCACACTTACGGGTGAGTTGCTCCATGATAGCACGTAGATTGTCCATCTCCTGTTCAACCTGGACAAATGCTTTGCCTGATTCTACCAGGTTGAGGTAGAAGGGCTGCATGCACATGAAACCAGCATAAGCTATACACAAATAGTCCCAGTATGAGGACTCGACAAATGACACTTACGTGTTCAACCCAAGGCGCAGGCTTGGCAGCAGAAGTCCCAATTTGCGGAGTTGACGCACTCGCAATCTTGGCGGCCTCAATGGTAGCGGCCGTGGCTACTATTGTCACAACCTCAGCCGCAACAGGAGAAGCTTCTGGCTGCTCAGGAGTCGAAGCTCTCTCGGTTGAAGGAGTGGGAGGTCGCACAGTCTCGGCACTACGAGTAGCATAAGACATACAACATGAGCACGACTATCAACAAGCAGGAACTTGAGTACAAAGGGGTTTAGACGCATAACTGTGCTCTTCTTCCTCTTCGCTATCAAGGTTGTCAAAATTGGGACCCCCAAAACATAGCTCCCCACCCAACTGAGGAGGAGGAGCCGAGCTCAAAGGGCTCACGTCCAAAGGAGCAGCTGTGGTCGTAGGAGACGAGCCTGAGTCTCCGTCATCTCCCACATCTGTTTCCTTTGCGGGTGAACTCGTGGAGGAAGACACAACTTGGGCTGCCCGACGGCGCTTGCGAGTAGGAGCCTCGCTCACATCATCAGTCGTGGCAGGCTCCTTGTCCTGTGCTTCCTCTACCCCTTCCTCTTCAGCCTCTTCTGTGGGAGAAGTGGTAGCCGAAGGTAGAGGCGATTCATCTCCTCCCTTCGCTTCTACTGTCACCTCTGTTTCATAAGTTGGGGCATCTTCGGGAAGAGGAGAAAGGGTCGAGGTTGTCGAGTGGCCCTGCATACAAAATACAGTAGTCGATAGTCACAAAGATGCACAGCAGAATAACAAAAACAGGAGATCATAGACTCGATAGATTCACTAACCTCTGGCAAAGGCTTTTCAGCCCCATAAGGAGCGACAGGGCAGTCGACGTTGCAGGGCTCGCTGGCTTTTGTGCTGGTGATGGACCGCACATGTGACACCAGCTCACTCCTGGACATCTCCTAATTGTTCATTCGAGTGGAGTCGAGAGGACCTTCATACTGCCACATAGGGTGAGCTCGCGCGCGGAGCGGCCACACCCGCATCTTCACAAAAGTGGCAATTAGATGCACACAGTGACGCTGTTAAGCTGTCCTCCAATCGTCTCCAGCAGAGGCGCCGCTTCCGCCATTTCTTCAGTCGAAAGCTCATGGTCCCAGGTCTTCGTCCTAGCGGCTATACCAGGAGTCGAAAATGCTGGGACCCCTTCCTGGTCGACGAGCGCATAAAACCACCTTTTCCTCCACCCTTGCGCCGAGTTAACTGGCTTCAGGGCAAAGTATCGGGTGTCGCTGCGCACTTGGATCTGCAGGCCTCCAACTGGATAGGTTCGGCCACCTCGGTTGTTGGGCCGGACCATGAAGATAGACTTCCAAAGTGCCCAGCTGGGAGCAACTCCCAGGAAGCACTCGCACAACACCATAAAACAGGCTATGTGCATAATGCCGTTCGGGGTGAGATCATGGATCTGCACCCATAGGCGTACAGTAAACCACGAACGAAGTCGTGGAGGGGAAAAGATAGACCCCTAGGCAAAAACTCCGCAAAACATACGCGCTCGTTTCTGCGAGGTTCGGGGAGTACCTCTTTTGATGGCGCGCGGACGGTAAGCTGGTCCGCCGGTGGCAGCAGTCCGTCCTCGCGGAACTTCTCGAGATGTGCCGCTTTGATCGTGGACTTCATCCAGTCGCCGTCGCTTTTCTTGAGGTCGACGGTGGCCGCAGATGCGCTTGCCGTGGTTTTCTTCCCCTTCAGAGCGGCAGCGTCAGTCGCGGGTGCGTCGGAGGCAGTAGCTTTCCTTTTTGGCGCCATGGCGGTGGTGGCTAAGGGGAACAGCGAAAGCTTGGGCACAAGAAGCAATGGAGCAGGGCGCAAGGAAGAAGATGGAACAGGGGCGGCGCGCAGAGCAAATGGCTAGTAAAAAAAAACAATGCCAGCGCCGTTCCCCTATTTACCTCAAATCAAAGGCAATCACAGCCATTCAGATCCAAACCGTGCGATACGCACGCAATCTTACCGTACACGTGGCAGATGCGGAGGGCAACCGTCGCCGGCCACTCCGCCCACTACGCAAGCAAAAAGAGGAGCCATAATCACCTCTCCGTCAAAAGTGGGCCAGAGTGGTCAAATCAAGTCCAAACTGTGACGTTGTTTGGTCAGCTCCGCACAAATGGGCCCACCTATGTGTTACGTCCCATCCATCGCAGCATAACGCACGCCACGCGTGTCAGGAATCGTAGTCGAAATAAAACGTCACCCTTGACGTCATTGAATCATCTGTTCAGAAATACATTCGAGTCTGCCCAACGCATATTGGTCACTTGATTGCCTTGTTTAGTTGGGTGTGACAAATCCTTCTCAAGGCAAAATTGGTCACTCGACCGTTCCTTCGACTGAGTCATATTACTCCCATCGGGAGCGTATTCAAAAAATTCTTCGACTGAAGATGCTCAAGACAATGATTGAGATTATCCTCCATTTACAAGTAATACAACATAATCTCGGGGGCTACTCCCATCGGGAGCACTGTCGTGCACCCGATAGAATTACGTCACAGATTTATTCGATTAACATATGCAGAGTAAGAGGATTTTGAGATTATCCTCCATTGCAAAGCAATAACGGCATATGTCAGTCGACAAAGGATACGACTCGTCCAAAATACTACAAAAAACATACTCGAAACATTCCCGAGTTGCGTCCGCCGCAAAATACCTCGGATGCTGCATGCATAGTGCAAAGGTAAGACCCGCCGAACTTTCGAGCTGGGCTAAGGACCGTTCCAGCAACGTTAATCCTTACAGTTTCCGTTTCAGCAGACATGATGAAAAATCCCGACGGACGCGTTGGGTAAAATTCAAAGCTATACTGCAGATCGACTCATTAAGACCTCCGCAGCCTAGTCGAATCTGACCAGTTTGTTCCAGATTCGAGTCCGGGGACTCGAGTTTGATTGAAAGCCAGTAAGGTTTACCCGAATGTGTAGTTAACCAGTCCGATCCGTCGAGTGTACTGGGCCTGCTAAGCTATTATCCCTTGATCATCATAAGCAGAAACCATAGTCGATGAGATACTCGACATAGCCAAACATGTGCTATTCATACAGGAATTCCAAATTATATATACAGAATACAAAGCGTATGACGTGCACTCACGAAAGAGTCCATGCCCGATTCTTCGAGTCAGACAAGTACTCGGGGGCTACTGATATGGGTATACATCTCGGGTACCCTACCATGAGGGTACCTGGTGCACGTGGCGACTAAGGCCCAATAGCGAAGAGCCTACTCGAAGCCCAAGACAAGAGGCCCAAGAAGATGGAGTACCCTCCAAGATTAGACATAGGCATAGTCGGTTTAGACTTTCCTTACGTGTAAACTAGGTCGGTTACGAACTCCCGAGACCAAGTCTATTTAAAGGCTGGGAGGGGTGCCGATCTAGGACGAAGCCATACCAGAACCACCAAATCTCTCGTGAGATCGACATCTCGCCGGAGCCCCCCTTGTAACCTCATAATCTCACACGATCAATAACAGACAGGCAGGAAGTAGGGTCTTTACCTCCACCCGAGGGGCCTGAATCTGGGTAAATCTTTGCCTCTGCTTGTCAGCCGACGAAACTACCAGTACTACCACGTTCTCTCCCATAATCTCAACCCTAGGTCCTTAACCATGGGATTTGATGAGTGTACACCTCGTCAGCGGGAAGGACCTGGCGGCTGTCGGAGCCATCGATGACGGCGCCTGCGAGCGTCGAAACCTTGTTGAAGGCGTCGGCAATGCAGTTCGCAATCCCTGCCCAAATCGCTCCGAGGGAAACCCTAGACTTTCGGGTCAGGCGTTGGCGGCGCCTAGCGTCGTTCTCCCACTTGGGGGCAACATGTGGGAGTTGGACTGGGCTTGTGGGACCAGTGGCAGATGGTGGTGTTTGAGAAGATGAAGCGGCGTGCCATTTTCCGCGTCGACAACGGTGGGGCTCGGCTGCATGGCGCAGCGGGTTATCGGCGTAGATGCGAGCGGATGAACGAGCGTAGGGCGGTGGTGTTGTCTGGCACTGTGGCGGTGTCGGTGGCAGGCTTGGCAAGGGTCTTCACTTCGATCTACATTCGGGGATGGGTTGGTGGAAGATGGAGGAGGCAACTTCCGGAGCGTGCGCACAAGGCGTTATCTCTGGAGTTGTCCGGAGAGTCGACGATTGCAGTGGCCGGGACATAAGGTCCCGTTGATTCCTCTATCGTTTGCTGTAGTGGTCTATGTTTGGTGGCTTCGTCTTATATGATCGTGGATGTAAGGTTTTTTGCCAACTTGTTGAATAAATGAAATAAAAGCCGTATGCATCTTTTCGATGCAGAGGCTGGGGCTTCCCGATTTCGAAATAAAACTGTAGTGGATGGCTCAAACACGAAAGGAAGTTGGTGTTTGCAAATGTCGGTGTGAGCTTCTCAGTTTATATTTGTCCAAAGAGGAAATGGAAAGTTTCAAGTATGTTTTTGAAAAGAAATTTAAGAGAAATTTCCTGTGCGGCTTTTGTATTCAAACTCAATTATTCAATGGTTCTGTCTAATTCTAGTAAAAGTTTAATTATCTTACGTCATGATGTTTTGAACATGCATGCGCCGATGCGCGCCCTGTTGAGTCGAATCTTTTGTTTCATTTCTATTTCAACTAGAAGAAAAAGACGTACGTTGCCGCATCCGATCTAGTACAGATGATGATAGATGAACAAACAGTTTTTTAGCGAAACATATATAAAAAACAGTAGGAATAATGGAGAAAATAGTAGTACTGGCTCACTCTTTTGAAACACGATCACTCAAGCATACTCAGATAAACATAGAGAAGTAAATAAGCGAACTCATCCTTCCACCCTCATTGACCATCGACTTGGGTCACTCACTGTCTCAACCGCAACTGCCAGCACCACCGAGTCGAGCACCACAAACAACAACGTCGGCCGATGTGAGAGGCGACACGTGTTCGTGCAGCTACTGCGAACGGCGTAGAAAGTCCTTTAACTCACTGGCGTTGGGTGGCCACCAGAATATGCACCGACGGAGAGTGCACGTGGCGTGCGGATTGACAATGGACTCGAGGAGAGACATCGGCGACGGAGTTGCCGTGTAATCCTAGGGCCTTGACGGAGCAAGAGGTGTGTGCGGAGAGACAAGCAAAATTTGCGGCAGAACCGCTGCTTTTGGTAGGTTATGGCTCGAGGAAAGTGGAGGGAGAGAAATGGTATCGTGTGGCACAGGCTGCGTGGCGCTATGGTGGACGGTGACGGAGGAGAAATAATACGGGCGATAGTCGTGGGAAAGTTCCAGTAGCTCCAAACTCCCTGCGTCTCCTTTAAAAAAAATCAAAAATACATGTGTAGATTTTAATTTTTTTGAAATAAGTCATACAACTACATTTACGTATAAAACATCTGTATATCCAACAATTTTTTTCAAACTTAATTTAACATTTGAGAGCTGTGAAATAAAGTATATGAGCGGGGCCCACCGTGGTGTGGTGTCGCAGCTCTGACATATGGAGTAAGGAGAGTGCACCGGGGTCCACCGTGGTGTGGTGTCGCTGCTCCATTGGTAGACATAAATAAGGAGAGTGCACCACAATTTTTGGGAGCTTAGTATTTGTAAAGGATTACAGAGTAGTTTTAGTTTCCAAGTTCTGTAGCCCTGGGCTGGGCCCGAGGCTTAAAAGCCCAAGCAATTCTGCCCCATAACGTACCAGGGAATTAAGAAATATAAGATTTCTCTCAAATAAAAATGAGAAATATTAGATTCTCAGCCCAGTGTAGTACTCCAAGTATAGACTATGGGCTGAATTATAACCACGCAAGAAGAGGCGCGCCTATCTCCCACTCTTCGCGGCACGGCGTCTCATCACCCTTTGTGATATGTTTGGCCAGCCCACTAATTTTTTCTTTTCTTTTTCCTTTGTTAAAAGATTTTCTAATTTCCTTATTTTCAGGTAAAACTAGATCTTTGTTGAGGAATAGCGGTTACAGATTCACTAGTAGGAAAAGGCCTACAGCCGCCAGCCTACCACTGGCGAATTTTTATAGCCGTCCGCCAGTGCTCGTACCACTGGCGAACAAGAAACCGTGTTCGCCAGCGCTACACACAACACCGCTGGCGAACACCGTCCTCTAGCCGCCAACGGTACGTGCGGGCCCGGGCGGGGGAGCGGGGCAAGATACCGCTGGCGGGCGCCGTTTGCTGTTCGCCAGGGGTGGTGGAGCTAGCGCTGGCGAAGTAAGCATGTTCGCCAGGGGTGCTGGAGCTAGCTGGCGATTTTTGCTTGCGCCGCCAGCGGTAGTGGGCATGCGCGGGAGGGGGCCGCAGACCCCAGGTTACCGCTGGCGAACCGGCGAATTTGTTCGCCAGCGGTAATCTGGGAAGATGCAATAAGTTCGGCCGGCCGGCCAACTACCCCTCACTCACTTATTTCTCTCACTAGCTCGAACTTTCCCCATTTTTAGCCAATTTCCCCCATCTAATACTCCCATTTTAACCAATAAAAAGTAGTTTAATTGGTAGATCCAACCAAATCTCCCACCCATATCCACTTCCACCATTTAGTTTTCCCTCTAACCTATCCTATCTCTAGATCTACATCTCACACTCTCTCCAACAACCTAGTTCTATCCCTCGTCTCTTCGACAAGTTTACAATTAATAAAGGTAGAGTACTACCTAAAGATGAATTGGACTATAAAGATAAAATATTGTTTGAATTTGTGAGATGATAAAATGAATGTGGTGGTGGTGGTGTGATGCAATTGTGTTGGTGGTTATGATGTCGGAATACGATCGACATTTGTCGATCAATTTGCAGGTACCCCGAGAGGCCCTTGAGATTGCCGGAACGTTGATTAAATTCCGTTCCGGCAAATTCGGGAACTCCATATGTCCTATTTTTAGCAAACGTCATGCCGAATTTTTTCGTGAAAACCGAGATATATTTATATATGGTTCTATTAGTCTTGATTATACACGTGTAGGCGATAAAATGGTCACCATGAGTGAACGTGTCGTGAATAAATACTCGAGATACGCGACGGAAGACATGTTACGAAATGGCCGCGATACAATAAGATGTCCTCGTCGGAGATGCAAACTAGTGGGTGTTGTCAACCCTTAACCGGAGATTTGATGAATCACCTGCTCATGCGTGGTTTCATGGATGGCCACACTCAGTGGATAAGTGATGATGAGGATGATGAAGTCCATGGGGGAAATGATCAGGATGATTATCAAGGGCAGCAGAACAATAATAACGACGAGTGGCAAGAAGACGAAGAGTTTGATCCCGCACATGGTGGAGGAGATGCGGAAGAACATGTAACCGAAGACGAGGACACGTAGACACCGCTAACTGAAGTCGTGCAGGACACTCATATGAAAGAACTACTTCTAAAAAACTCTCGGCAATCTAAGCTAGCGCAACTAGAGATAAACTCGAATACTCAGTTGTACCCAGGTTGCGGGGCGAAGGAGTCTCGCTTGAAAGCAGCGCTCGATGTTCTGCAGATTAAGTCAAGACACAAATGGAGCGACAAAAGCGTTGACGAATTGCTGGAATACTTGCATGGTGTCCTTCCGGACGGCAACACTTGTCCTAAAAGTTGTGACGAGGCCAAGAAAGTCGTGTGCCACTTTGATTTACCACACTAGAAATACCACTTGTGCATCAATGACTGCTACATCTGCAGCGGTATTTCACGGACCGCAAGGAAGCAAAGCTCATGCGCTGGCATGCAGAAAGGAAGTAGAAATTGCTGAAGATGTGACAAGAAGATCCAAAGCGGAGTGAAAAGGTAAAGCTGACACACCCTTCGGACGCTTGCCAGTGGAAAGCATTAGACGCTGAAGATACAAATTTTGGGGCTGAGGCAAGTAACATCAGGTTGGGTGCGAGCACCGATGGACTCAATCCGTTTTGCAACCAGAGCAGCACACATAGCACATGGCCCGTGTTTGTATGGATATACAACCTCCCGCCCTGGTTATGCATGAAGAGGAAGTATATTAACATGAGCATGCTAATTCAGGATCCGAAACAACTTGGCAACAACATCAATCTGTATCTGAAGCTACTAAAGGATGAGCTAGACACATTATGGGCTGAGGAAGGGGTCAGGACATGGGACGCCTTCGCACAAGAATATTTCGATATGAGAGCTGCCTTGCTTTGTACGGTGCACGACTTACTCGACTGCGCATACGTTGCAGGCCAGGTGTCCCACGGACATAACTGATACGTCAGGTGCATGGATGACCCGACGTTCCACCAGCTTAAAAGAGATCTAGGGTCCTCGAAAACCGTGTACATAGGCCATCGAAGGTGGCTACGCAATGAAGACCCGTGGAGAACACGTGGAGACCTTTTCAACGGTGAAGATGAGCTCCAGGGGCCTCCGCGTAAGAGGGGCGGCGAAGAAATCGACGAGTTGCTGAAAAATTGGGAACAGTGCCCTGAGCCGGGAAAGAAGCGAAAGGCGCCAAATCCGCTCTTGGGTGTATGGAAGACGAGGTCCATGTTTTGGGACTTGCCGTACTGGAAAATCCTCGGTACGCCGAATTGCCTTGATCTAATGCATATCACTAAGAATGTGTTCGAGAGTTTGTTTGGCACTGTGCTCAACATGGCGGAGAGGACCAAAGATGGGATGAAAGCAAGAAACGACCTGATACATCTTGGTGTCAGGAAAGACCTTCATGGTGGACGCCCGATAATGATGACCAGTCGGATGAGGAGATGGACGGTCGCCAGGCTAAAAGAGTTAAGAAGAATGACTATTACTGACCATCCTCATGCTTCACTCTAAGTCCGAACGAGGTCGAACAACTGATCAAGTGCCTTCTAGGAGTCAAAGTGCCTTTTGGTTACACGGGGCTGATAAGCAGATGGCTAGACCCGTAGAAACAAAAGTTCAGCGGTATGAAGTCTCTGTAGGGGATCGTAGACAGAAAACAAAAATTTCCTACCGACGATAACCATAAACTAGCCTGGATCTATACTATGCAGATATACTAATACGGAGGAGATCAGAATACATACCCTTGTAGACCGGAAGCGGGATTACGTTCCCGCACAAACGTTGTCTATGGAGACGACGGCGCCGATCTCAGGGTCGTGTAGTGGAAGAAGACAGCTCCCAGCACCAAACAATGGTGCCTCGCGGTTCCACACACGTACGGTGTGAATGACGACCTCTGGGCTCCAGATCCAGCAGAGCAGCGAAAGTGGAAGAGTGGATCTAGCAGCACGGCGGTGTGCGTATAGTAGAGAGACTTCCCTCCCCGTACATAGCTCCAGAAACGGAACCACGCTCAAGATAGGAGAGAAAAGAGGGAGAATTGGTGTGAATTTCCAAGGCATGGGGTCCCCTATTTAAAGGAGGAGGGAGACCATCTCCCTTGGCTAGGCCATGTGGGACTAAACCCCACATGGCCACCCGCCGGCCAAGGAGGCAGCTGGCCACCTAGGTGGGCCCCATTCGGCCCACCTAGGGCGGATGTCCCTCCTCCTTTTTTTTCCTTTTTTCCTTTTGGGATTTTCCCCTAATGGGCCTCTAAGGCCCATTTAGGTTTAATGCCTTTTAAAATTCGAATTTAATTAAATAAAAAATATTTAATCATTAATAAAACTTATTAATATTAAATAAATAGTATTTAATTCATTCGGGCTCTGAAACATATTTCGTTGCCTCCGATCAACATCGGACAAGTCCCGGAACACTTCCGGAGTTCTCGGTTTCTTTTCTCTCTTATATCCAATCTAATCGTCACCCACCCTTAAGTGTGTTACCCCACGGTTCCGGATCACTCCAGACATGATCGAGACACGTTCTCCGATCAATGAATAACATCGGGATCTGGATACCCATGATAGCCCCTGTGCGTCCACGAAAGTCTCTTTATCGTTTGAACCTTTAAACGTCCAGTCTCATCCTCTTGCCTATCGAGACTTAGATTGTCCAAGCGTCGTTCTCCGGTATCACGATTACCGAGCATGACCTCGTCACCGACAAATCTATCTTTACTCGTCTGTGATATTACATCCCCGTGACCTAGTCACATGCTTGCAAGCTCATTGATGTAATCTCACCGAGTGGGCCCAGAGTATCTATCCTGCTATGTGGATTGGCAATTCCCGCTCTTGATCACTCGCTTCTACTGCTTCCTTCCGATACCCGAAAGTGTCACCTTTATTGTCACGCTATATAAGACATGCCGTTTGATGCGATCAGCCGCATCTTCCAGAAGCAGAGATTTGATATGATCTCACAGTCGAAGGTATGAACACTACGTTTCTATATTTTGGGTATGTCCATCAAATCATTCACCTAATGATATGACTCCGTTGTTAACCGACGCCATTGTCCATGATCAGGAAACCTTGATCATCTGTTACCCAACGAACTAGTTAATTAGAGGCTACTAGGGACCTGGTTGTTTACATACCACACGTGTATTAATGTTTCCTCGTAATACAGTTATAGCATGGTATTAAAACGTTTTATGAACAATTGAGATATGACAAATAAAATCAATTTATTAATTGCCTCTAGGGATATCTCCAACAGTCTCCCACTTGCACTAGAGTACAATTTAATCTAGTTTACAACTTGGTAAAAGCTTAACACCTATAGCATCTCGGTGTTCTTCATGCTTGTCTCGTGGGAGAGGTTTTGTCAGCGGATCTGCAACATTCAGGTCCGTGTGTATTTTGCAAATCTTTACATCGCCTTCCTTGACGTACCGCCGTATGACATGGAATTGTCGGAGAATATGTTTGGCGGTGGAGTGAGACCTTGGTTCCTTCACGTTGGCAATAACACCTGTGTTGTCGCAGTAGATGTTCACAGGGTCTTGCGCACTCGGGAACACTCCAAACTCGATGACGAACTTCCTCAGTCAAACAGCTTCATTTGCAGCATCCGCAGCAGCAATATACTCCGGTTCCATTGTAGATTGGGCTACTATGGGTTGCTTCCCACTTCTCCAGCTCACAGCGCCTCCGTTCACCTTAAACACATAACCTGTTTGCGATTTCGAGTCATTTGGATCTGTGCAGAAACTTGCATCAACGTAACCTGTTACGCCAAGTTCCTCTCCACAGCCTCCATAAAGAAACATGTCCTTGGTATACTTAAGATACTTCAGTATGTTCTTTACAGTTGTCCAATGATCCTTGCCAGGATTACTTTGGAATCGACTCGTCAAACTAAGAGCCAATGCTACATCGGGTCGAGTACTTAACATGGCATACATGATCGATCCTATAGCTGAAGCATATCGAGTGCCATCCACCTCGGCTTTTTCAAGAGCCGTCTGTGGACACTGAGCCGTGCTCAATGTTTTCCCATTGACAACCGGCACAAGACCTTTCTTTGCCAAAAGCTTACCGAACTTTTTTAGTACCTTGTCAAGATAAGTACTTTGACATAACGCTAGTAGGCGCCTGGGTCTATCACGATAGATCTTAATGCCTAATACGTATGCAGCTTTCCTAAGTCCTTCATCAAAAATTTACTGTTTAAATATTCTTATACGCTTTTCAGAAGTTCCACATTATCCCCAATTAGTAATATATCATCCACATATAGAACTAGGAATGCAACTGAGCTCCCACTCATTTTCTTATAAATGCAGGTCTCTTCCACATTTTGGACAAATCCAAAACATTTGATCACCTCATCAAAGCGAAGATTCCAGCTCCGAGATGCTTGCTTCAGTCCATAAATGGAACGCTGAAGTTTGCATACCTTGCCAACATTTTCTGGACTGACAAAACCTTCAGGTTGTACCATATACAACTCTTTCTCAATGTTACCATTTAGGAACGCTGTTTTGACATCCATCTGCCATATCTCATAATCATGATATGCAGCTGTTGCTAGCAAAACCCGAATAGACTTTGGCATTGCTACCGATGAAAATGTTTCATCGTAGTCAATTCCATGAACTTGTCGGAAACCTTTTGCGACAAGCCGAGCCTTATAGACGGTTACATTACCGTCAGCATCAGTCTTCTTCTTAAAGATCCATTTATTCTCGACGGCCTTGCGCCCTTCTGGAATCTCCACCAAAGTCCATACTTTGTTGTCATACATGGATCCTATTTCGGATTTCATGGCCTCAAGCCATTTCTCGGACTCGGGTCCTTCCATTGCCTTTTTGTAGTTCGTAGGTTCGTCTTGTTCAATTAACATGATGGTGCACACAAGATTACCGTACCACTCAGGAGATGTATGGGTTCTTCCAGACCTATGAGATATAATAGCCTCCTCGACATTTTCTCCCACTCCATCTGTTATGTAGGACGGTTCAGGAATAGTTTCCGTTGCGCCACTCAGAATTTCGAGTTCAGGATCAACTATCTCGTCGAGGTCTATTTTCCTCCCACTGACTCCTTTAGCGAGAAACTCCTTCTCGAGAAAGGTGCCGTTTCTAGCGACAAACGTTTTGCCCTCGGCTTGGTGGTAGAAGGTGTATCCTATGGTTTCCCGCGGATACCCAACAAAGACGACCTTTTCTGATTTCGGTTCGAGTTTGTCAGGCTGCAATTTCTTGACATAAGCCTCACAACGCCAAACTTTCAGGAACAACATCTTAGGTTTCGTACCATGCCATACCTCATACGGTGTCGTTTCCACGGATTTGGATGGAGCCCTATTTAAAATGAATGCGGCTGTTTCTAACGCATATCCCCAAAACGATATGGGCAAGTCGGTAAGAGACATCATAGACCGCACGCTATCTAATAAAGTGTGATTACGTCGCTCGGACACGCCGTTGCGTTGCGGTGTTCCGGCAGGCGTAAGTTGTGGCACAATTCCACAGGCCTTCAGATGTGTGCCAAACTCAAAACTCAAATGTTCGCCACCACGATCGGATCGGAGGTGCTTTATTTTCTTGTTGAGCTGATTTTCACCTCACTCTGAAATTCTTTGAACTTTTCAAAAGTTTCTCACTTGTGTTTCATTAAGTAGATATTCCCGTATCTACTCAAGTCATCAGTGAAGGTCACAAAGTAACGATAACCATTGTGCGTCGATACGCTCATTGGGCCGCACACATCTGTATGTATAACTCCCAATAATTTCGACGCCCGTTCAACGAAGCCATTGAACGGTGACCTAGTCATCTTGCCCATGAGGCATGGTTCGCAAGTGTCAAGAGATCCAAAATCTAATGACTCCAAAAGTCCAGCTGAGTGGAGTTCTTCATGTGCTTTACACCAATATGACCAAGTCGGCAATGCCACACATACATAGCGGTATCATTACTAAGTCTAATCCTTTTGGCATCTATGCTATGGATGTGTGTACTACGATTGAGATTCAACAAGAATAAACCATTATTCACAGGAGCATCAACATAAAAGATATCATTCATCGAAATAGCACAACCACTTGATACTGAATTGAATGAATATCCGTCTTGCAACAAGCAAGAACCACTTATAATGTTTACACTCAGAGCTGGTACAAAATAACATTTATTCAAAACCAAAACTAATCCCGATGGTAAATGCAGAGGGAGCGTGTCGACGACCATTACGTCAACTCTTGATCCATTGCCGACGCGCAACGTCACCTCGTCCTTCGCCAGGCACCGACTATTCCGCAACTCCACCTATGAGTTACAAATATGAGCAACAGAGCCGGTATCAAATACCCAGGTATTACTACGGGCGCATGTAAGGTACACATCAATAACATGTATATCAAATATACCTTTCTCTCTTCCGACAATCTTGCTGGCCTTCTTGTCTTCCAGGTACTTGGGGCAGTTGCGCTTCCAGTGACCGTCTCCCTTGCAGTAGAAGCACTCCACGCCGGGTTACGGACCAGGTTTGGAAGTTTTAGGCTTAGCAATTTGTTTATGTTACCAGAGATGAGTTCCGTTACATCCAGAAGATGATCGTGCGAATCATCATGCGTGACGTCCTAGATGACCATGGGGAGTTCTACTTCGGCCTTAAACCACCACCTAACACCAAGATAGAAAGGCGCATAAGATGTTCGAGTGATGACATGCTATTCCACTCATTAGAGGGTGGTCTCCCGTTCCCGTAGATACCGAAAAGAAGGTGAGCAACAATCAACAGTGTTCGTAAAATATATCCCTAAATTAACTTGCCTAGCTCTAGTTTTGAAAGTCGTTGAACTTGTGTGATCGATGCTATATATTCAGCTTTATGATTCATGCATGCTTAGTTAATTATATTACTTTTAATTATTGCAGACATGTTCCAATTCATTCTTGTTTATAGTTTTGTATTCTCTAGAATGCCGATGATTAAAATGTTGTTACACCGTGTGATCCAGGGGTGGGGCTAGCGAGCCTTGTGATATACACGAGTACACACATCTCGTGCGTCCTACTTGGCTCACTGGCTCCATCCCTGAAGTCTGTGTGTCACTTCTAAGTATGAGGCATCATTCTTGTTTATAGTTTTGTATTATCTAGAATGCCGATGATTAAAATGTTATGACACAATGTCATCCAGGGGCGGGGCTAGCGAGCCTTGTGATATGCACGAGTAGACACATCTCGTGCATCCTACTTGGCTCGCTGGCTCCGTCCCTGAAGCCTGTGTGTCACTTCTAAGTATGAGGCATCATTCTTGTTTTAGTTTTGTATTCTCTAGAATGCCGATGATTAAAATGTTGTGACACTGTGTGATCCAAGGGCGGGGCTAGCGAGCGTTGTGATATGCACGAGTAGACACATCTCGTGCATCCTACTTGGCTCGCTTGCTCCGTCCCTGAAGGCTGCGTGTGTCACTTCTAAGTATGAGGCACCGTCTCTGTAATATGTGTTCGTTTTTAGAATGCCGATGATTAAAATGTTGTGACCCACTACGTGATACCCTCAAGATCCGTTGAGCCTTGTGATATGCACAAGTATAAGCTGTCTGCATCCTACTTGGCTCAACGGAGTTTTGAGGGTTGCTTGTGTGCGTGTCTGACCTAAATATGAGGCACAAATCCGAATCATTTTCGTTTATTTGTGTCTAATTTACATCTTTCTGCACCAAATTCAATTTGTTGCCTAACATTTTTATCTGTCTTCTGTATAGAGATAAAGAATGACCAAGGAGGAGACGGAAGCTAGCTGCCGGAAGAGAGGAAGAACGACCAGATACTTCATCGTGATCCCCTTCTCCTCGTCATTGCGCGGCTCACTAGTTTAGCTTCTAAATGATTGTAATTTAGATGACTCTACTTCCTTTTGAAACCTTGCGATTTAAACTACCGACTCATCGTAATGTGTTTGTACTTGTATGATACATATTCCGTCGAACACTTGTATAACTTTTCGGTTTGTACTTCTTAATCATGTATTTATACTGTTTCTGTTGCCTGTACGTATACTGCTGATATATATACCTATATATACCGCCGGAATACAATTTTCAAAAAACAAATACTGCCAAAATATACCGTTGGCGAACCTGTATCAGCACCGCTGGCGAACTCGGTTTTCCCCCGAAGCTCGACCGCTGGCGAGCGGAGCAGCTACCTCTGGCGGGCACGGCTCGTCGCCAGCGCTGCTAGAACCTACCGCTGGCGGGCAAAGCTTTGTTCGCCAGCTGTACTTTTTCGTGCCTCTGGCGGGCGGCATATTCGCCAGTGGTAGACATTACCATTGGCCAGCCTGTACTGGCAGACGCTAGTTCGCCAGCGGTAGGCAAAACGCGTCCGCCAGTGGTAGCTGTTTCCCTACTAGTGATTGTTCTAATTCAAGTTCCCGAATAAGAATATCCGGACCTGAACCCAACATGAAAAAGTTGTAACGCTGTGTCCTTACCCAATTGGCAATATATAACAAACTCTGCCACTAGAAGCTAATCTCTTTATTTCATAGATAATATGTAGGAAGGGTGAACGATCCATTGTGGGATCCTGAATAGCCGCGACGAGCTGAGAACAGTCTGAATCAATGATAATTGGCCCCAGACTATGCTGAAGACTCAAGTTCAGACCTTCCAAACATGATACACTACGTCACGGCAAGGATTTAAGGGCACTTCAAATTGCCCCAAAAATTCTAATAAATGCCCTAAAAACTTATTAGGGCACTTTAAAAAGTGCCCAATATACTGGTGATTGGAAAGGTATTTAGGGCACTTTGAAAAAATGCCCCAAAAAGTTAAACCTTTTAGGGCACTTCTCCTAAGTGCCCCGAATAGATTTTAGGGTATTTTGAAAAATTACCCCCGTAAACTTATTAGGGCACTTGTCCAAAGTGCCCCAAATAGTTTTTAGGGCATCTTGATTAAGTGCCTGCTGACGTGAAGCACACGTTCGTTGGGAGACCCCAAGAGGAAGGTATGATACAGTCTAGCAGCAAGTTTTCCCTCAGTATGAAACCAAGGTTTAATCGAACCAGTAGGAGTAGCAGCGCTTCTGAAGGTTGTTGATACGTCTCAAACGTATCTATAATTTTTGATGTTCCATGCTGATATTATATCAATTGCTACATGTTTTGGTTACACTTTATATCATTTTTATGCATTTTCTGGGACTAACCTATTAACAAGATGCCACAGTGCCAGTTCCCTGTTTTCTGCTGTTTTTGGTTTCAGAAAATCTATTAAGGAAATATTCTCGGAATTGGACGAAACAAAAGACATCGTCAATAATATCACGAGGAGATCACAGAGTCCAAAGGGGAGTCGGATCAGACCCACCAGGGGGCCACGCCACACTAGGGCGCGGCCCAGGGTGGGCCCGCGCCGCCCTATGGCGTGGTGGCCCCCCTCGGCCACCGACGCCGCCTCTTCGCCTATATATTCTCTGCGACGCGAAAACCCTATTACGGTCGATCATATTCCACGGAAAGTTCCGTCGCGGCCGTCATCGTCAATCTCAGATCGGAGGAGTTCTGAAGCTCTTCCCGGCACCCTACCGGAGGGAGATCATCACGGGAGGGCTCTACATCACCATGCCTGCCTCCAGAGTGATGCGTGAGTAGTCCACCCCTGGACTACGGGTCCATAGCAGTAGCTAGATGGTTGTCTCTCTACCTTGTGCCTCCATGTTTAGATCTTGTGAGCTGCCTAACATGATCAAGATCATCTTATTGTAATGCTAGATGTTGTGTTTGCTGGGATCCGATGAATATTGATACCATGTTTATTCAAGTTGTTTATCTATGTGCTCTTGATCTTGCATGCTCTCCGTTGCTAGTAGATGCTTTGGCCAGTAGATGCTTGTGACTCCAAGAGGGGGTATTTATGCTCGATAGTGGGTTCAGTCTCTAGATATCTGGATCAGTGACAGAAAGGTCTAAGATGGTAGATGTGCTGTTGCTACTAGGGATAAAACATTGGTGCAGTGTCCAAGGGCACTTGTATTGATTACATTACACACTTTACTTCATGCAATAATCTGTTGTTAGCAACTTAATACTGAACAGGATGCGGATGCTGCCTTGAAGGTGTATTATTTAGGCATAGATGCTGTTGGAATAACGGTCTATGTACTTTGTTGTAATGCCCAACTAGATTTCATAGTAGACATCTTGGCATGTATTGCATTGTTATGCCCTCTCTATTTGTCAATTGCCCAGCTGTAATTTATTTACCCAACATGCTAGTTATCTGTTCTGAGAGAGACACCACTAGTGAACTGTGGACCCTGGTCCAATTTCCTCATACTGTTTACACAACCTGCTGCAATCATCTGTTTCCTGTTACTTGCTGTGTTTCCTGCTGTTTTCCACACCATACGTTTAACTCTTTGTTTCTGCAAGACGGAGAGATTGACAACCTCTCTGTTTCGTGTTGGGCAAAGTTCTGGTTTGTGTCTGTGCAGATTCCACGTTGGTGCAAGCTCCCTAGCGCCAGGGGGAGTCAACATCAACAACCTTCCGATAGATCGTCAAGTCCTACTGGATTGATAACCTTGGGTAGATTTCTCAAGGAAAACTTCTGCTGTCTACATCATAACCTTCCTCTTGGGGTTCACCAACACGTAGCCATCAGTTGTCAACGGCGAATTATGATGCGGCGCAACACCAGGGAATCCGGCGCTGACGTGGAACCTGCACACAACACAATCAAACTACTTTGCCCCAACGAAACAGTGAGGTTGTCAATCTCACCGGCTTGCTGAAAACAAAGGATTAAACGTATGGTGTGGAAAAAGTATTAAATTGCAGAGAATGAAAAAGGAACAGTTTGCAGTTTGTGGTTTTTAATCAGTGTAAAAGAATGGACCGGGGTCCACAGTTCACTAGTGGTGTCTCTCCATAAAAGATAACTAACATGTTGGGTGAACAAATTACAGCTGGGCAATTGACAAATAGAGCGCATGACAATGCATATACATGACATGTTGACTACTATGATATTTAATTGGGCATTACGACAAATACATAGACCGTTATCCAACAGCATCTATGACTAATAATCCACCGCCGGGTTGTCATCCGAGTCCCCCGTTGGTATTAAGTTGCAAGCAACGGATAATTGCATTAAGTAAAGTGCGTAATGTAAACAAACACATATGCCGTGGACATAGCATCGTTAGGTTATCCCTAGTGGCAACAGCACATCCACAACCTTAGAACTTTCTGTCACTCCCAGAAACGGAGGCATGAACCCACTATCTAGCATAAATACTCTCTCTTGGAGTTACAAGCATCTACTTGGCCAAAGCATCTACGAGTAACGGAAAGCATGCAAGATCTTAAATAACATATAAGATAGATTGATAATCAACTTGACATAATATTCAATATTCATCGGATCCCAGCAAACACAACATGTAGCATTACAATAATATGATCTTGATCATGTAGGGCAGCTCACAAGATCTAAACATGATGGCACAAAGTGGAGAGACAACCATCTAGCTACTGCTATGGACCCGTAGTCCAAGGATGAACTACTCACGCATCACTCCGGAGGCAGGCATGGCGATGTAGAAGCCTCCGGTGACGATTCCCCTCTCCGGCAGGGTGCCGGGAAGAGGTTCTGAACCCTCCCGAGCTAGGGTTGACGCGGCGGCGTCTCTGGAACTTTTCGTGGATATTTGCTCAGGACTTAGGGTTTTCGCGTCGGGGGGAATAAGTAGGCGAAAGGGCGGCGGCTGGAGACCCCCGAGGGGCCCACACCACCCTAGGGCGCGCAGGGGGGCCCGCGCCCTAGGTGCGTGTGGCCCTCCTGGCTCCTCTCGTTGCTCCTTTGCTTCAGGTGTGTTCTGGAAAAATAGGCCCCCGTGAAGTTTCGTCCAATTCCGAGAATATTTCCAGACTAGCTTTTCTGGAATACAAAAACAGCAGAAAACAGGAACTGGCACTTCGGCATCTTGTTAATAGGTTAGTCCCAAAAAATGTATAAAAGTGATATAAAGTAGATGCAAAACATGTAGCAATTGGTATAAAACAAGCATGGAACATCAAAAATTATAGATACGTTTGAGACGTATCAGCATCCCCAAGCTTAGTTCCTACTCGTCCTCGAGTAGGTAAACGATAAAAACAAAATAATTTTTGAGGTGACATGCTACCATCATAATCTTGATCATATAATATTGCAAGGCACATGTAAATGAATGAAGTGATCCAAGTCAATGGTCTATAATTTGCTACCAAATAGATAATGAGTAAACAATGAATCACACAAGCTAAACGTTTTCATGAATAGTACTTTCGAGACAAGCATCAAACAGTTTTGCATAAGTGTTAACTCATAAAGCAATAGTTTCTAATAAAAGGTATTTAATCAACACAAAGGAAGAATTTAGTTTCAGCATTTGCTTCAACTTTCAACATATTTATCTCATGGATATTGTCAACACAAAGTATAAACAAGTCCAATACATTGCATATAACGCATGTTGTAACAAAGTTGACACTAGTGTTTGCTTGTGGAAGACAGAAAGAATAGGAAAACTGACTCAACATAAAAGTAAAAGAAAGGCCCTTCGCAGAGGGAAGCAGGGATTAAATCATGTGCTAGAGCTTTTAGGTTTTTGAAAGCATATAGAGATTGCATAAAATATTTGATACTCCTCCCAACCTTGCTAACACAAGCCATGGCTAACCGAATCCTCGGGTGCCTTCCATCAATCACATACCATGGAGGAGTATCTATTTTTGAGAGGTGTTTGTTAATTGTCAACGAATGGTAGCGGGTGAGAACAGTATTCTACCTGTCAACGGACTTTTAAGAGCGGCTCCCATGAAGGACGTTATTTCTACCAGCAAGGCAGATCATCCCTCTTTCTCTTTGGTTTACACACATTCAGGTATTTCACTGTTTGTCATTGCTTACTGATGAATCAGGGCAAAAGTGTGAAGAGAATTAATTGGTTAAAGTTGTAATTAATTGGGACTGGGCACCCCGTTGCCAGCTCTTTTTGCAAGTTATTGGATAAGCGGATGTATATGCCACTAGTCCAGGTGTAAAAGTCCATCGACAAATAGAATAAAGAATAACCACACTAATTCCTCATGAGCTAGTAAACATTGACACAAAAAGGGAATAATAACATTTTGAATAATTTAAAGGTAGCACATGAAAAATTTACTTGGAGTGGCAAGGAAATACCACATATAGGTAGTTATGGTGGACACAAATGGCATGGATTTTGGCTCAAGGATTTGGATGCACGAGAAGCATTCCCTCTCAGTACAGAGTTTAGGCTAGCAAGGTTATGTAAGCAAACAAGAATATCAACCCGTACACCAAGTTTTATATGACAAACATATTGCAAACGTTATAAGACTTCATACCGTCTTCCTTGTTAACCAAACCCTGTTATTAGAAAATATCTAGACCTTAGAGATACCACCGATGCAAACCAAATTTTCAACAAGCTTTACGGTAGTTCTTCACTAATAGGCTTAACTCATGATGCACAATTTAATCATGATCTACTTGTTAACTCAAAACAATTGACAAGCATCAAGTTATCCATTAGTGATCTACAAGATTAAGCAAGTTTTTCCTTATACCAATTACCACATGCAACATTTTCTGAACCAACCAAACACCAATCAATTTATTTATCAACTCTCCAAACAAATATAAGTGAAGCAAGAGAGTACTTTCTACAAAAGAAAGCTAATAGCTCTGACAAGAGATACATGAAAACAAGAGCTAAAAGCTGAACAGCGCTAGATATGAATACTCAACAAATATAAGTGAAGAATAGGAGTATTCTCATGAAAAAGCGGAGCGTGTCTCTCTCCCAATCAAGAATGCTAGGGTCCAGTCAAGCTTTATTGAAAATAAAAGTACTGAAAATAAAAGCACACAGACGCTCCAAGAAAAGCACATATGATGTGAAAGAATTAAAATATAGTTTCACTAGAGATGACCTGATAATTTTGACGATGAAGAAGGGGATGCCTTGGGCATCCCCAAGCTTAGACGCTTGAGTCTTCTTGAAATATGCTGGGGAGATCCATGGGAGCCTCCCCAAGCTTAAGCTCTTCACTCTTCTTGATCCTATTATATCATCCTTCTCTCTTGACCCTTGAAAACTTCCGTCACACCAAACTCAAAGTAGATCTCATTAGAGGGTTAGTGCATAATCAAAAATTCACATGTTCTATAAAGACGCAATATGATTTGTTACTTTAAACATTAGCTACAGCCACTGATGTTATGTGAAGCTCTTCCACCCAAAAAAGAATTTCACTCAACACTAGTAAAAGAGAGAATGCAAAATAAAAAGGCATAATCTGTCTAAAACAGAACAGTCCGCAAAGACGAATTTTTTCGAGGCACTTACGACGCTCAGATCGAAAACTTGAACTAATGAAAGTTTCAGACATTCATAAAGATTACGCACAAAAATTTCAGATTTAATTAACAATCTGGTGATTTTAGGAATTTCGTACAGTGAACAGCAAAAATCTGTTTCTGCGCAGCAATCAAAATTAAGCATCATCTTAACATTAGAGGCTACTCTTGGCACAACAATGCGAGAAAATAAAGATACAAAGGAGTTGCTACAGAAGTAAACAACCCTTGACTCAATAAAAGAAAAATTGCAGAAATAAAAATAATGGGTTGCCTCCCATAAGCGCTTTTCTTTAACGCCTTTTAGCTAGGCACAAAGCATGCATCAAGTATTACCAAGTGAAGAAGCATCAACATTGTAATTTGTTCGAACAATAGAATCATAAGGTGGCTTAATCTTCTTCCTAGGAAAGTGTTCCATACCTTTCTTGAGAGGAAATTGATATTTTATATTCCCTTCTTTCATATCAATAATAGCACCTACAGTTCTAAGAAAAGGTCTTCCCAGCACAATAGGGCATGATGGATTGCATTCAATATCCAAGACAATAAAATCAACGGGGACATAATTGTTGTTAACCATGATAAGAACATCATCAATTCTTCCCAAAGGTTTTTTAATAGTAGAATCAACAAGGTGAACATCCAAGTAACAATTTTCCAAAGGTGCTAAATCAAGCATATCATAAATCTTTTAGGCATAACAGAAATACTAGCACCAAGGTCACACAAAGCATTGCAATCAAAGTCATTCAATTTCATTTTAATGATGGGCTCCCAACCATCTTCTAACTTCCTAGGGATAGAAGCTTCATGTTTAATTTTTCCCTAACTTGTATGAGAGCATTAGTAATATGTTTAGTAAAAGCCATGTTTATCACTAGCATTAGGACTTCTAGCTAGCTTTTGCAAGAACTTAATTACTTCAGAAATATTGCAACCATCAAAATCAAAGTCATTATCATCAAAAGTAATGGAGTTATTATCTTCCTTATTGCTAGAAATTTCAGCATCTTTATCAAGGACAGTTTCAGAGTTATCAGGCAATTTAGGACATTTTGCAATAGAAGTGGAAACATTACCAACACCAATTATCTTGCCATTAATGGTAGGAGGTTTGTAACACTTGAGTTTGAAGCATTTTCAGAAGTAGTAATAGTATAAACTCTAGCAATATTATTCTTTCTAGCAATTTCATCCTCTCTTTCCCATCTAGCATGCAATTCAGCTAACATCCTCACATTGTTATCAATTTTAACTTGTATAGCATTGAGAGTTTTGCTCTCTTTAACATCATGAGGCATGTTCTTTAGTTTCAACAAGTCAACATCAAGAGCAAGACTATCAACTTTAGAGGAAGCACATCAATTTTCCCAAATTTCTCCTCAACAGTTTTATTGAAAGCAGTTTGTGTACTAATAAAATCCTTAAGCATAACTTCAAGATCAGAGGGTACACTCTTATTATTGTTGTAGGAGTTACTATAGGAATTTCCATAACCATTGCCACTATTAGAAGGATAGGGCCTATAATTGCTATTACCAAAATTATTCCTATAAGCATTGTTGTTGAAGTTATTATTTTTAATGAAGTTCACATCAACATGCTCTTCTTGAGCAACCAAAGAAGCTAAAGGAACATTATTTGGATCAACATGTGTTTGACCATTTGCAAGCATAGACATAATAGTATCAATTTTGGCACTCAAGGAGAGGTTTCCTCAACAGAATTTACCTTCTTACCTGTTGGAGCTCTCTCGGTGTGCCACTCAGAATAATTAATCATCATATCATCAAGAAGCTTTGTTGCAGCACCCAAAGTGATGGACATAAAGGTACCTCCAGCGGCCGAATCCAATAAATTCCTTGAAGAAAAATTTAATCCTGCATAGAAGGTTTGGATGATCATCCAAGTAGTCAGTCCATGAGTGGGACAATTTTTAACCAATGATTTCATTCTCTCCCATGCTTGAGCAACATGTTCATTATCAAATTGCTTAAAATTCATTATGCTACTTCTCAAAGAAATAATCTTAGCAGGAGGATAATATTTTCCAATAAAAGCATCTTTGCATTTAGTCCATGAATCAATACTATTTCTAGGCAAAGATAGCAACCATTCTTTAGCACGTCCTCTCAAGGAGAAAGGAAAAAGTTTCAGTTTAATAATATCACCATCTACTTCCTTGAGCTTTTGCATTTCACAAAGTTCAACAAAGTTATTAAGGTGAACAGCAGCATCATCAGTACTAACACCAGAAAATTGCTCTTTCATAACAAGATTTAAAAGTGCAGGTTTAATTTCATAAAATTCTGCTGAAGCAGCAGGTGGAGCAATAGGTGTGCATATGAAATCATTGTTGTTCGTGCTAGTGAAATCACACAACTTAGTGTTCTCAGGAGTACTCATTTTAGCAGAAATAAAAACAGTACAGAAAATAACTTGAAAGTAAACTAGATGCAAGTAACTAATTTTTTTGTGTTTTTGATAATTGAAAGCAAACAAGATAAAATAAAATAAACTAAGCAAGACAAAAACAAAGTAAAGAGATTGGAAGCGTGAAACTCCCCTTGCAGAAGACTGCTGTCTCCCCGGCAACGGCGCCAGAAAAATAGCTTGATGACGTGAAACACACGTTCGTTGGGAGACCCCAAGAGGAAGGTATGATGCAGTCAGCAGCAAGTTTTCCCTCAGAAAGAAACCAAGGTTATCGAACCAGTAGGAGCAGCAACTCTTCAGAAGGTTGTCAACGGCGAAATGAGCGGCGCAGGGATCGGCGTGACGTGGAATCTGCACACAACACAATCAAACTACTTTGCCCCAACGAAACAGTGAGGTTGTCAATCTCACGGCTTGCTGAAAACAAAGGATTAAACGTATGGTGTGGAAAATGAGTATTAAATTGCAGAGAATGAAAAAGGAACAGTTTGCAGTTTGTGGTTTAATCAGTGTAAAAGAATGGACCGGGGCATATTAGGCAACAATAAAGAAAGATTCCGACTACTCGATGGTGATATGGATTATTTTATTGGGGTGACGGCTAAACTGCTCTAGTAGCTGGTCACGGTAAATGGGCGGCGATAGGGACGCTGTGGAGCACGACAGTCTCGAGGGTGAGGCCAGGACCGAAGCCGAAAAGCACGCCCAAGTCCATGCCCTCGCCAGTAGTGGCCTTGCCTTCCTGGCCCAACCGCTTACGCATCTCATCCAGGATGAAGAGGACGCAGGCGCTGGACATGTTGCCGTATTCGGAGAGGATGTGCCGGCTGGCTCGCAGCCGCTCCTTATCGAGCCCCACCTCCGCCTCCACCATGTCTAGGATGGCTGGCCCGCCGGGGTGAGCCACCCAGAAGATGGAGTTCTAGTCAGTGATGCCCAGCGGCGCGAAGGCGGCCACCAGCGCGCTCTGGATGCTCTTGGAGATGGCCAATGGCACGTCCCTGTGGAGGTGTAAGGTGAGCCCCGCATCCCGGAGGTGGCCCTCGATGAAGCCATCCGTGTCCGACACTACGGTCTGCCTCGCCGACACCACCTGGAACAGTGGCCTTTCCATGGGAAGCTCGGGATCGGCGCCGACGATCACCGCGGCGGCCCGTCGCCGAAGATGGCCTGACCCACCAAGGAGTCGAGATGGCCTCGGAGGGCCCGGAAGTACATGGCCGTCATCTCCGAGCAGACGACGAGGACACGCGCGCCACGGTTGTTCTCGGCGAGGTCCTTGGCCACGCGGAGCACCGTGCCGCCGGCGAAGCAGCCCTGCATGTACAACATGACGCGGCTCACCGACGGGCTGAGGCCGAGCATCTTGACGAGCTGGTAGTCGGCGCTGGGCATGTCCACGCCGGAGGTGGTGCAGAAGACGAGGTGGGTTATCTTGGACATTGGCTGGCCCCACTCCTTGATGGCCCTCTCCGCCGCCGCCATTCCGAGTTTGGGTATCTCGTCACCCAGGATGGCCCGGCGCGTGGCCAAGGACGGCGCCATGAACGTGGCGATGCTTGGGTTCTCCTGGATCATTTCCTCTGTCAGGTGCAGGTACCTCTTCCGGACCATCGACTTGACGCCTGCACCACCCGTATAGTAGTTAGTGAGTCATACATACAAACGATAATCCATACTAGCCTACCAAAATACTCGCTCCGTTCCAAATTAATTGACTTATATTTGTACACACATGGATGTATCAAGATACATCCATGTGTGTACAAATAGAAGTCAATTAATTTGGAACGGAGGGAGTAGATACGTAGTACTCTCTCCGTTTTTTAATATAGGATGTTTTAGCATTTGTCCACATTCACATATATCTGATGTATGTAGACATATTTTAGTGTGTATATGCATTCATATTAGTATGTATGTAGACAACATGTGAATAGCTAAAACTTCTTATATTTATGTACGGAGGGAGTAACAAATAGTAAAGAATTAACAATTACACATCCGCTTGAACTTGTGCTTGAGATCAACGAGGTGCTCGCTCTTGGTCACTCGGAAGTAGTAGTCCGCGTAGTCTGCCTGGTACATGCAGTTGTCGGGCGTCGCCGTGCCGATGGCAAGCACCGTCGCCGGACCCTGCACCACCGATATCTCCATCGCCGCGACTTGCTCCCTACAAGCAGCTGGGTGTACGTCTATATATATGGTGCGTGACTGTGTACTAGCTAGCAACTGCTGGGCTCATCTGATGGTATGATCGAGTGGAGGCACAAGGACGTTATCTAGCTAGGGGCTAGAGCGGCCTTTTTTGCGCCGAGGACAAATCTGGTTTCTCCTCTGGGGAGGAATTCTACTCCCCTACTTGAAAAAATTACCCCTGGTCAGATTTTTATGGAAGCACCTTGTTCTGTTGAAGTGGTCAAAAAGCTATTTTCAGCTCTACTAAGATGAGGCGCCGGGTCAAAATGTTGGGAAATTATCAAAACATATGTCATGGCACTTTTCCAGGATTTCTTCTTAGGGAATGTAGAGATTTAAGGCTAATTTGATTCATAGGATAGGAAAATTGTAGGAATATGAATCCTATAGGAATGAGATGGCATGTCTAAGTGAATCTTATAGGAAGAGGAAGTTTGTTTGATTGTGATGAATGAATTTTCCATGAGGTTGGAGCTCATGTTATTTTCCTATGGGATTTGTACTACAAGATTCCTATGGGAAAAATCCTATAGAATTTGATCCTATAAATCAAACAACTTCTGTAGGAAAATTTCCTATAGGATTCAATCCTACAAAAATCCTATGCTATTTCTTTGAATCAAAGGGCCCTTATATAGATTGAACTTTGATGTCTTAACGTTAGTGGGAAAGGAACATGATGCTTCTTCCACGAAGAAGTTCATACCTATTAGTTTCCTCAACTGCATTTTTAAGATTTTTACAAAAGTTATTACCAACCTCGAGGTCGCGAAGAACTTGGCGCGACGAAGACGAAGACGGCGCGACGATGATGCCCTGGCACCCCGACTGAGGCGCCTCCGAGTACTCGCACTCGTGCGAATCTTGACGATGACTCCCGGTCTCTCCGATCCAGCCAAGATTGCGGAAGTAGAACTTTTTGGTGGAATCCCGCAGCACGACGGCGTACTGCGGTATAGCTTTCTCAAGTGCGCGCAGTCCTTACAGAGGACCGCACTCTACGAGAGATGGAGAGAGAGATGAAGTGGGCGGAGGGGCATCCTCGGCCGACGGGAATAAATTACTTGAATTATTGTGTATTAAAACAATTAATACGCCCGTCTATCTATTAGGATAGAGGGGGTGTCCCTCTCCCTAGCTCTCCCATGTGGGACAAAAGGAGGAGGGGGAGGTGGTGCGGCTGGCCAAAAGGGCCCAGCCGCACCATGTGCAGCCGCATGGGCCCTAGGGCCCAGCCGCACCACCCCTTCTGGGGGTTTCGACCCCCACATGGGCCTTCCCTCCGGGGTTAGGCCCATTTAGGTGGGCTGCCCCATTATTTCTATTTTATGTAATATTAAATTAATATTTAAATATATATAATTCATAATTAAATATATTTGCATATTATTTAATCTCCCGTGACTCCTTAACAACTTCCGGACCACTCTGAACTATCTTCAGTCTTCCCCGGAACCCTTTCGATTCCACCGGAACCTTTCCGGTTCATTCTCTCTCTCTATTTCTATTATTCCAAAACGTTCTCCAAGCGTTGTCAAAATCTTAAGTGTGTTACCCTACGATTCGAGAATACTCCAGACATGGTCGAGACCCCTCGCTCGCCAATGACCGTCAGGGAGACCTGGATGGCTATGACGGTCCCTGTGCATTCTACGAATATCGTCGTTGAACCATAAATATGAATATTCATTCCCTTTGTTCCGTTGATACTACCCTTATCCGAGATACGATCGTGAACATCCTATGCTTTTTTTCATCTCGTTATCGACAAGGGCTACTTAACTCGTTCTGTGATATTACATCCCCATGACCTAGTCATACGTTGCACAGCTTTATAGATATAATCTCACCGAGTGGGCCCAGAGTATCTTTCCATCACGCGGATGAACAAATCCCGTTCTTGATCCATAGGCCTCAACATACCTCTTTTGAATACCTAAGTGTCCCACCTTTATAGTAACTCATTTATGGACTGACGTTTGATGCACTCAAAGTACACTCCGGAGACAGCGATTAATATGATCTCACAGTCTAAGGAATAAGCTACCATATTACTTTCCTATTGCAATAATGAACTTCGTGTCACGATCCTTTTGCAATACTTTGTTGGGTATGTCCATCGTCTTATTCCACTAATAAAATGACCTCATCATCAACCATATAAATATCCATGATCGGGAATTCTCGATCATCAGTTGACTAATGAACTAGTTTGTATAGAGCCTTACTAGGGACCCTGGTTTGTTTACATACCACACGTGTATTAAAAATTCTGATTAATACAGTTATAGCACGGTATAAAACTTACTATAAACTTACTGAGATAATGCGATAAATACTTAATATTTATTTGCCTCTAGGGCATATCCCCTTCATATACCACCCCTTACTTCAGACCACTACTAGGCAAGTCATGTGCTGTGAAGAAAGAAGTCGGCTTCGCTAGACACCATTTTCTCGTCAAGTTCGCTGAAACATCTGAGTTGTCCTCTAATATCCCAACTCACACTGATGTCTTCAATAAATTGTATGGATTTTCTGTTGTTCTCGTGCATAGCTACTTGATTACACATCATCATCTTGTCTAGATTGTCTAAGAGGTAGAAACCACAGAATTTATAGACACGTGTGATGCATTAACCTTATTATTTTTTTGACCAGCTGCATTAACCTTATTCATACTTTTGTTATGCAAATTTATGGCCATGCATGGACATTACATGTCTTCGTAGAAGATAGTCTATTTGTCAGTATGGTCATGCATGCAAGCTACATGTTTAAAGTCATCTATATACTGCATTATTGAAATGATAAAAAATATTGTCGACTCGGTAGGATATCTCAATGGTTGCAATGCTTATTTAAAAAACGAGACCAGACCATACTGGCACAAACATTGTAACTCGGTTAGTGCTGTAAGAAGACCCCTCACACTTTTGCTTGAAATGACTCAAGGGGACGACAACATCGTGGAAAGTGGAATGCCAGGTTGCCGCTTTCCACCAGACAGTACATCAACAAGAAGATGATCATCCCGATGATGGCTTCAGACGCACTGTATTGGAAGACATCATGGGACCCGGACTGCCACCGTTGGTTAAGGCCCATGGGATCTCCTTCCTGAAAACCAACCGGAGAGTCTCTACGACACCATGGAGAGTAAGATTGTAAAAGCCATCTCCCAGTAGAAAAGGTACATGGATCCAACGTAATGGTACACATTCGTGCAGTGCGATAGCCTGCGGAGGATGACTTGTCTGGTGGAGGATGATTCATCATGTGTGCCTTGTTCGATCTCATGCTTGTTAGAATCCTAGAAACTTCCTTTCGGTAGAACATTGTGGGAAACGTGTATGTGAGAGAGAACAGAGAGAGAGGGAGGGAAACAGAGGCGATACCTTCGCTGTGGCTCGAGGTAGTCGAGCCGGAGGCCATGGTGGTCGACGGTGACGGCGTGTGTGCGGCGGTGGTGCTTCCCGTGAGCACTGCGCTAACCCTAATCGGAAGGGGTGTCGGTGGGGTGGCTGGCAACGCGGTGAACATCGTACTGCGTGCCCCGATCCCCCACCTCTTTATATAGCGCAGGTCACAGGGGCCCACCGTACATAACGGAAACGGGCGCCCCCGATCAGGGCGCAGTCAAGGGGATCGCTAGCCGTTGGGCTACGACCAGGAGATCAACCTAACATTCTCCCCCTTGATCTCAACTTTTACTTTTAACTTTTTACCTTTTACTTTACTCGTTTCATCACCGATTAGTACATACAGCATGTTTCATCGTCACAGCTCAATTGCCGATAGAATCAGACAGCCACTATATACTTTTCTGTTTTGAAACAAATCCTGTTACTTTTGGGCCTCTGTTATCCAGGAATCATAGGCTTTCCATTAAACCCATGCGGCTATGTGTTCCTGGAACACATTGGGTGGTAAGCCTTTCATTAGCGGATCCGCAAGCATTTCCTTTGTCCTTATATGCTCGAGACTTATAGTTTGATCCTGGATTTTATCTTTCACAACATAATACTTTATATCTATTGCCTTTGTAGCATTACTCGACTTGTTGTTGTGAACATAGAATACTGCGGGCTGGTTGTCATAGTACATCTTTAGTGGTTTGTCAATGCAATCTACCACTTTCAAGTCGGGTATAAATTTCTTTAACCATATCGCCTGCCCCGTGGCCTCATAACATGCTATAAATTCTGCATACATCGTGGACGATGCAACTAATGACTGTTTGGAGCTTTTCCACGAAATAGCCCCTCCTGTGAGAGTGAACACGTATCCTGACGTGGACTTTCTATCATCTTTGTCTCCCGCAAAATCTGCGTCTGAATACCCTCTTATCTCTAGGGAATCAGATCTTCTATATGTTAGCATGAGGTCTTTGCGCCTTGCACATAACGCAATGCTTTCTTTACCATATTCCAGTGCTCATGGCCTGGATTTTCTTGATATCTACCGAGTACCCCGGTGATAAAAGCTAAGTCAGGGCGAGTGCACACCTGTGCATACTGTAAGCTTCCAACAGCCGAAGCATATGGTACTGCTTTCATTCGATCGATCTCATATTGGTTCTTGGGACATTGAAATTTCCCAAAACTGTCGCCCTTGACTATAGGAACAGGTGAGGTACTACTTTTATGCATATTATACTTCTTTAGAACCTTTTCTAAATATGCCTTTTGTGATAGTCCTAACACTCCATTATTTCTATCCCGCTGAATTTCTATGTCCAAAACATATGAAGCTTCACCAAGATCTTTCATATCAAAATTTGAGGACAAGAACTTCTTTGTTTCTAGTAGTAGACTGACATCATTGCTCGCAAGCAGAATATCATCCACATACAGAATTAGGAAAACTAGTCAGCAACCCCTGCACTTGCACGGGCTAGCTATGGTGAAGAATATATACATGAACAATCAAATGTCTTAATTCATGTACAAAATTTTATTTATTTGAAAGAATTTTTGGCACTTTTTTTGTAAAATACTACCAAAATATATATAATTCTTCAAAGTCTTCATTAGACTTTTATATTCATGCTTTTGAATTGTTACATTACTACTTATAACTTTGAAATTAATTTACTACTGTGCAACTTTAGGCTCATAGCGCCATTCACTATGTTAAGTTGTCTCGTACATTGTCGATTTGTCATACATACGCTCCAGGACTAATTTTCATTGCCCTTGGCAAGTATGCACCTAATTGATTATCCATAGTTAAATAGTATTATGTCTTAATTGAGGAGCAAAGGAGGCAAGAAATAGTCTTGATCAGTAGGTGTTAGGTCGAAATCTTAGATTCTGCAATAGGGCAAACATGGCACTGAAAATTGACAGCGACTACTTTGTGCATTCATTGAAGTAAAAAAAGTAATTCAATACACTGATTGAGTCGAATTTTTAACAACAGTTCCATTAGATTATCTTGCACAAAATTATTAAGCACATTTTTTTAACACATAAACAACAAAGATTAGTATGCAAGAGTGAACTGAACTCTAAACTCCAACCTTTCTGGATACTATAATTATTTACCTACAAAAATAAGAAGCATGTGTTCAACGTATTGATTTTTTTATTCATTTAGATTCAGTTGTATTTTCAATAACTAAATTCACAAAATGAGAAGGACGTAATGAGCACATCTTATATGAGTCTACATGATCTACTTGCAGAATAGCTGTGCTAGACTCCATTATTCTCCAATAATCTTGGTTCATGGTCTGCCAAGCATGAGCAGAAAAAATATTTCAAAAGTGTACATAAATAATGATAATATGCCTTAAAGGGGATGCCTGATCTGGATTGTACCGTGATAGAAACTTGAATATGAGGAGATCCAAAGGTTGGGCGGAAAAGGAGTCGTGAAGATTCAACCTACATATTAGGCTTTTCAGATCTATTTTAACCGGGTAAGATGGGTCGATCCAGCAATAAACCCTAAACCCTAAAAAAAAATCCCCTAGTCTAGCATAGGAAGACTGATACCTGCCAAAACAAATGTTAGAACTGTAGGAAAAAAGTAACCTGGCATATCTCTCTGAACAAACTTTAACTGAATTATATCTAGCGACGATGGCGATGTCAGACCTGAAGGACAGAGGAGAAAACACACAGACAAAAGCGTATTTTGAGCAACTACTACACACTAAATATCATGGTGCCAATTTAGATTTTCGATGAGTTTTCAATAATTAGCTTTTATATACTACTGAGCCGTGCTCATGATCAAGGATTTCCTAACAAAACCAAAGCTGAGAGTAAGTTGCAAAATAATACAATATCTTTACTTCCAGTAATCTGGATCCCACTGTTTTTTTCCCACACCTGGATAGCTTACACTTTTTCCGACATTCAGACTGAAAGTAGATGCGAGTTAAGTGCAAACATGGGAATAAAGAAAACCGTAGACCATGAATTCAGCTAATGGAAAACAAAATAACAATGGCTAGCCAATGAACTGAAAGCTCCCTTAGAATCTTAGATTGAGTACTACCCAACACAACAATAGGAGAAATAATTACAATCAGGCTGCATTGATCCATGAACGTAGTTTAGCGCCATATGATTCCGTCTTTGGAACCTGCACATCCTCTCGCTCGTTCTTGTTGCAATGCTCAGGTACCTAATGCAAAAGATTCTGACTTTAATATATATAATCAGTGATTTCCGGCCGGAGCCCCCAGCCGACCAATCATACTCCCAGTACAACCGAAGGAGGAGCCCTTCATAGTTCCAGGACGACAGCAGGCACCGTATGTGCATCAAACTGCCATCGTTATACAGCTCCGTCAGTGAGTCAACCATCATGCGTCAATGTAGATCCTGGAGCTAGATTTTTTTTTTTTTGAACAGGAACTGATTCATATAACCAGAGTACCCAGTACAAATTACAAGCAAGTCCAAAACGAAAAAAGAAAAAACAAACGGACCCCTGCAACAAGCACAGAGCACCCTGGGCACCCAGGAACGAACGCAATCAGCTCCTCCGCTGACCCAAGACGCCTACGCGACGCCGCCGTCGCCGAACCTCACACCGCCGAAGAGGAAGCGCCGCTTCATGTTGATGATGACCGCAAAGCCCGGCCGCCGCTGCGCAACGGCAACTTGACTCGATGAACGAACTCGGTCCCGGCACCGCCTCCGCCGCACCACCCATCTTCCAGCCGACGGCAACCTCGCCCAGGCCAGCCACCGCGAGCCACCTTCTCCGTGCGCCACTCCTCGCACCACCATGGACGGCCGGAATCGGCTCGCCGACGGAGAAGAAGCCCAAAACCAACCACAGCAACAGAAAAGGATCACCCCGACCACCTGCCTCCTCCCTCGCCGCCACGGCCGGCCAAAGAGGCAAGGGTGGTGAAGCTCACCTGCAACACACCACCTCAGACTCGGAACCACCCCTCCCGCCTCTTCCACTCCCTCGCCACCACGGCCGGCCGAGGGGAAGACGCAGGCACCACCACCACCAGGAAGAAGGGGCCTCGATCCAGAAGCTGCAGCGCCAATCCCTTCCACTCCCTCGCCTCCACGGCCGCCGAACGGGAGGGAACGCCGGAGCTCGCCGGAAACGAACCAAAAGGGCGGACGAGAAACCGGGCATCCGCCACGACAAAACCAACCAAAAGGACAAACCCTACCACTAGATCTATACTACTAGGAGACCTAACTACTCCGGCACCTTTCCGTCGCCATCTCCGGCCGGCCGCGCCGCCGTCGAAGGCTCGGGATCGGCCCGGTCGCACGCAGGCGACTTTCAACGGGAGGGAGGGGAAGGGAACGGGAGGGAGGGGAAGGGAACGGGAGAGGCCCCTGGAGCTAGATTGTAATGAGCTAAAACATGAATCTGGATTTTACAACTTGGGCAAGAAGGGAATCAGGGAAGGTCGGATTATATCTTGCCTTATATATTTTTGTACGTCATGGGGATTGGATAACGCGAGGGAAAGGCCGAGGTAGTGTGCCGCCATGATACCCCTCGCCCGTGGGAGCAGCGAACCAATGAAGCCAACAGAACTCCTCCGAAATAGAAATATCAAGCTGTCATGTTTGATCAAGAAAACATAAATTGGCCATCATCTAATGGATTTACGATCTAGTATCATTGAGCCACCTGCCAAACCTGTAATATGTTCAGCCGCCGGAGACTGATCAGCAATATCCACCGGTGGCTGCAGCATTTGCCTTCATTGTGTCCGTGCATGCGCATCACCTCGCCGCTGGAATATGCATGAGAATGGGCATGCAAAGGCGAGAGCTGAGTTGATTAGGATTTTTCGATCCAGCTAAAGAAAATCGGGACGAATAGCGTCTAAACTCGGGACTCCAGATCGGAACGGTCTCCTTTTTCTGTTGGCTTTTACATGCATGTGCGATGCTGATGCTACTTGCAGATCCAATATCTAAAAGCCTAACTAACTTTAATAACATTTAAATTCAAGACTCCAGATGGCAACCGTCTTGTTGTTTTTGCTCTTTGAATTGCACGTAGGACACGATGCTAAACTATCGTGCTAGATTATTTGGCACGTCCTACTTGACTTTTTTGCACAGTTCATCTTAACCGTAAAATTAATATCTAACCGCTTAAATAATTTTGATGATGTGGATTAACGTGGAGGTTTTAATGGTGCCTCCAATTAGTAAATATAAGATATATTTCCCACTTTTAAACTTTGCATAAATGCAGTTGTCCTCAACATTCTCTTTAAATCCAAAACTTTTAATTGTATTATTGAACTTTAAATACCACTGTCTAGACGCTTGCTTCAACCCATAAATGGATTTCTTTAGGCGGCATCCCATATGTTCCTTCCCCTCCATGTAAAAACCCTTGGGTTGTTTCATGTAAACATTCTCTTCTAAATCTCCATTTAGAAATGCCGTCTTTACATCAATTTGATGCAACTCTAAATCAAAATGCGCAACTAGTGCCATGATGATTCTGAAGGAATCCTTACATGAGACCGGAGAAAATGTCTCATTGTAATCTACTCCTTCTCTTTGCGTAAAGCCTTTTGCCACAAGTCGCGTTTTATACTTTTCAACGTTTCCATTGGAGTCATACTTAGTTTTGTAGACCCATTTGCAGCCTACTGTTTTGGCTCCTTTAAGAATTTCCTCTAAGTCCCAAACATTGTTAGAACTCATCGATTTCATCTCGTCTTCCATGGCTTCCAGCCACTTCGAAGAGTGAACGCTTCTCATGGCTTCTTCATATGAAGTGGGATCTTCTTCCATATGAACTGTTTCTGTATTATAAACTTTATAATCACTAGAAATAGCTGATTTCCTAGCTCTTTTAGACCTTCTGAGAGTCTCATTCTCCGGCACATCATGTGTCTCAACGTGCGACTCTTCTTCTAGATGTGGCTGTCGTCGCTCCCTTTCATGCTCAACAACGGGTTGAGTCGGCTCCTGACGGACAGGTTCCGAATCTTGCCTCGTTATGGTCACGGGTGGAGTTACGACAGGTGCTTGCACCACAACCTCTGGGATTATCGGTGCAGGTACAACAGGTAGGGCGAAAAATGGCTCATGGATCATCGGAAAAGGTGCACACACCCTCTTCTCCTCAAGATCAATTTTCCGGCCTACCATGCTCCCCCTCATCATTTCGTCCTCCAAGAAGACTGCGTGTCTCGTTTCTACAAACTTTGTGTGTCTATCTGGACAGTAGAAACGATAACCTTTTGATCTATCAGGATAGCCAATGAAGTGGCAAGTTACTGTCTTGGGGTCTAACTTTGCAATGTGTGGATTAAAAACTTTTGACTCAGCTGGGCTCCCCCAGACTTTCAAGTGGCATAGAGAAGGAACTCTCCCTGTCCACAACTCGTACGGTGTTTTGGGCACCGACTTACTTGGTACTCTGTTGAGAATGTGAATGGCGGTTTTTAACGCCTCCATCCATAATCCCAATGGTAGTGTGGAATAACTCATCATACTGCGCACCATATCCATAAGAGTACGGTTACGCCTTTCAGCTACTCCATTTTGCTGTGGATCGCCCGGCATAGAATACTGGGCGACTATTCCATTTTCCTGTAAAAACCTTGCAAAAGGTCCAGGTACTTGACCATATGGAGTGTGCCGACCGTAGTACTCCCCCCCCCCACGATCGGACCTGACTATTTTAATTCTTTTATCATGTTGATTTTCAACTTCAGCTTTGAATATTTTAAATTTATCCAATGCTTCAGATCTTTCTTTAATTGGATAAATATAACCATATCGGGAGTAATCATCTGTGAACGTTATGAACGAGTCATAACCATCCACACTTTTCACCGGAAATGGTCCACATATATCAGTGTGAATAATTTCTAGTGTCGATGTGCTTCGGTTTGCACCCTTTTTAATTTGTTTTACATATTTTCCTTTTATGCAGTCTATGCATTGTTCGATATCTGAGAACTCTAACGGAGGAAGAATATCATTTTTAACGAGGCTTTCTATTCTTCCCCTCGAAATATGGCCTAATCGACAGTGCCATAACTTCGAAGAGTCATGAGTTCGCTTTCTTTTCTTTTGTTCTTTGTTCGACAAGGGAATTTGTTCATTCACATTGCACACAGAATGCACTTTTTCACGCAAGGATAACAAATAAAGCTTATCATGAAGTAAAGCAATACCCACACAAGCATCTTTAAACCATATGGCACACTTGCCATGACCGAAATAACATTCATAACTGTCTTTATCCAAACACGATACACTTATTAAGTTTCTGTGAATCGAAGGAACAAATAAAACATCTTTAAGCATAATATTGAAACCATCAGCTAGCTCCAAGGAGATCTCGCCAACAGCTTCAACTTCTGCTTGAGCTCCATTTGCGACTTCAATGTGCCTTTCGCTTCTTTGCAAAGTCCTTGTCGAATGGAATCCCTTTCTTTGCCATTATCATCTTGAGCCAATCTGGGCAATCATGCTTGAAATGCCCTTTCTTCTTGCAGTGGAGGCATGTGTCTTTGTCCACTGGAAGCTGTTGCTGATACTGCTGGGGACCTTTGCCATGTGGCTTATATTGGTGGGAACCTTTGCCATATGGCTTTGAAGAGGAACTGTTGTAGTTCCTATTCTTGTTGTCCCCATTCTGGGACTTCAGCCTTTCCTCTTCTTGCGACAACATGGCAATGGTCTTTTCAATGTCCCATTTTTCAGGTGACACATTGTAATTGACAACAAAATTGTCAAACTGTGGTGGCAGTGAAGCCATCACCAAGTGAACTATGAGTGCAGGCTTGAGCTCCAGATCAGCCTCCATGGACTTCAATTGAGCCCACAATAGCGTTCTCAACTGTGTTCTTTATAAATGCCATGCACTTTTTGTTGGTGTTCACCCACTTTTGGTTCTCTAGGGTGTATCCCATCTCCACTGGAGCATGGTCCCTCAACTTTTTCTGCCAAGCAGATTCATCATCAGTTGTCTCTCTTACCGGCTCTGCTGGCCTGACTGGCTGTGGAGCATTCACAACCCAGTCAACCTCAGCGCAGACAAAAGCCAGTTCAACTTTCTTCCACCACTCAGCGTAGTTGTCACCCCTGAGCGTCGGAACGTCCTTGAGGCAACTCATCAGGTGAAAACTTCCTGAAACCACAAGGATATGAGATAACAAAAAACAATTGCATACATTTAATCCAACGTTGGTATAAATCAAAGCATACAACCATTTGTGCAATTAAAACTATATCACCGTTGGGCAATAAAAGAAATAAATGCACCTCTTAACACATAATTAACAAATCATGATCATGCTATTAACAACGTTGGTCATTTAATAACAGAATCATAATCATCTTTAATATCACTTCAATCATGCTTTTAATTCTCACTTTATTGCATTTAACACATAATAAACAAATCATGATCATGCTATTAACAACATTGGTCATTTAATAACAGAATCATAATCATCTTTAATATCACTTTAATCATGCTTTTAATTCTCACTTTTAAATTTATTTAGAATTCAAAAAACACTTTTCAATTATTTGCAGCGGAAAAAAACATGAATAAAATTCATGAAATTTTATACTTTTAACAAGTATTTCTTTTCTTTATTCTGTTTCCTAAACAAAATTTTCGTTGGATAAATTTGAATAGGAAAACAGAAACAAAACATAACTAAACATGCTTCTGTAAAAAAACTTAACAGAAAACGGAAAACTATTCTTTTTCGGCCCGCGGCTATCTGCCGCTCGCGCGTTGCAAAAATGGCCCACGGCCCGTTGAGCGGTAGCATTATCTGTCGCCCGAAAGGACGCAGAAGCGGCCCACAGCGGCGACCTTTTTGCAGCTTTCGGCCCATCGGCCCGTGACGCTGCTAGGGTTTCGGATCCGGTTGATCCTGGCCGTCCATGCGATCGGACGGTCGTCCGTGATCGTCGCTGGAACAAAACCAACGCGCCGGCCGACCCCGACTGAACACTAGCCGCATTCTTTCTTGCCTCTGTCTCTTCCTCTCTCCCGCACGAAAACGGCGACGGAAAAAGAAACTCGCCGGTCGGCCGCCGGAGACGACCGCACCGTGCGCGTCCTTCCCCTTCCCTCTCCTTTCCTTTTTCTTTCGAGCCGCAGCTTGCTCCCGCGCGCCGATGACCGCCTGTGGAGGAAAACCTCCATGCCGACGATGAGAAGACGGCGCCCCTGCCGGCCCTTTTGCCGGCGTGCGCGAGCACCTCGACGGTGAGCGCGCCGCCGTCAAACGGCTCGGTGGTGGTGCCCTTTGCCCCTCTCGGGGTGGAGTTCTTTTTCTTTGCCCCTTTCGGGGTTGCATCTTCTTCCCGATGCCCCAGTTGGTGCGCATCGGGATCGAGAGGATTGACGCGGCCGTGACGGCGGCGTCCTTTGCCGGCGTGCCCGAGGGCAAAATCCGGTGAGTTTCTTTTCCCCTTCCCTAGGGTTAGGGTTAGGGTTTCTGTCGGGAGGGATTCCTTTTTTTCTTTTGCTTTTCTGTTGCTACCGAAAATTAAAACTAGGATCCAATTGCGCTCTGATACCATTGTTAGAATCCTAGAAACTTCCTTTCGGTAGAACATTGTGGGAAACGTGTATGTGAGAGAGAACAAAGAGAGAGGGAGGGGAAACGGAGGCGATACCTTCGCTGTGGCTCGAGGTACTCGAGCCGGAAGCCATGGTGGTCGACGGTGACGGCGTGTGTGCGGCGGTGGTGCTTCCCGTGAGCACTGCGCTAACCCTAATAGGAAGGGGTGTCGGTGGGGTGGCTGGCGACGCGGTGAACCTCGTACTGCGTGCCCCGATCCCCCACCTCTTTATATAGCGCAGGTCACAGGGGCCCACCGTCCATAACGGAAACGGGCGCCCCCGATCAGGGCGCAATCACGGGGATCGCTAGCCGTTGGGCTACGACCAGGAGATCAACCTAACAATGCTCACAAGCAGGAATTGATCCATATATTTGTTTAATGGACTGTGCTACCAAGCGACCGTGTCCCAGATTGACTTTCCGTCCGGCGCCCAATAATCAACTAATCACCCTGTAGTGGTTGTACCCCCAGCCCACCGGAGTTCAAACCCCAGGTTTGACACTGGTGTTTCTCATTTAGGCGGAATATTCTTCAGTGGGAGGCGACGTTCCCGTCAATAGCGAGGCGTCCGTGGTGACTTCGTCAATCTCAAGACCTGATCCGCCAGCTCAGTCTCTCGGAGGTGCTCATAGGGGTAGGGTGTGCGTGCGTGCGTTCATAGGGGTGAGTGTATGCGCGTGTATGTCAGACTCTGCGTTGTACTGTGTTTCGCAAAAAAAAAAAAAACTAATCACCCTGTAGGTTAATCATCCGGCGCGTCATCGCGACCTGCGCGAATTGTATGCCACCAGCTCCTCGTGACCTGGTTGGCCTACTATTTGTTCTGCCTAGGCACGTGGCCGCCCTCGTCGTTGTGCCTGCTCTGCCAAGGATGCGCAGCCGCCCTCGTCGTCGTGCCTGCTCCGCCAAGGATGCGCAGCCGCCCTCGTCGTCGTGCCTGCTCCGCCATGGACACGCGCGCCCCTTCGCCGTGGGCGCGCCATCGACGACGTCGCCGTGCATGCTGCGCCATGAGCGCACAGCCGCCATGGGCGTTCAGGCTCCCGTCGCCTTGCGGCCTGTGCATGCTGGAACCTGCTCCCATCGTGCGCCACCTTCAGCAGCTGCTTTGCTGCAGCCATGGGCGCGCGGGGGCCGTCGCCATGCCTGGGAAGCTGCTGCCGACCCCTCCTCCTCTTCCGTCTGACGCATCAAGCGGAGACACAGGCCACGGCGGCGACGGCGGCCTCGCATGCTCCGCTGACCGAGCCACCGCCACTTTCAGCAGATCCCCGCAAGTGCCACCGCCAACAGCTACGTCGGCTGCTCCGCCGCTCGAAATCATCGGATTTCTGAAGCAATCGATGTCTCAGATGTGGAGCCAGGGAAGAAGAAAGGAAGAGGAAAGAGATGGGCTCGGTCGTGTGGTTGCAGGCGAGAGAGGATAAGATTGGCCTGATTAGATATAAAGAGGAAAGGTACCGCACGATGGAGCTAGCGAGTATCCTGACGCGCCGGACGGAACGACTCCGTGGGGCACGTCTCCTTATTAGAATAACCGTTGTTTAATTGATCCATATCAGCATGTCTTTTTTTTCTTCTACTGTATATAAGCCAACACGTGAAGGATCGTGTATTTCCCTCCTTGCGCTAGTCCGTGGTTTCTTTTTCTTTTTTCCAAGGAACGCGAGCGAGGGGAAGAAAAGGAGTCGTCGCGTTGGTTTCGGGGCGTGGTAGCTGGTTAACTAGCGGAGGAGTAGAGCTCCTCCGTTTCATCCACCCACGTGGGGTGCGGGAGCAGGTACGCGTGCGAAGCGTTCGCACCGAGCAGCGTTTTCCTTATTTTATTGTGGAGAACGATGCCGCCGGCGAAGCAGCCTGCAGGTACCGTCTGACTTGACTGACGCCTGCACGTACCGCCCGTATAGTAGTTAGTGAGTCGTACATACATACGATAATCCATACTATAGCTAGACACGTTGTAACAAATAGTAAAGAATTAACAATTACACATCCGCTTGAACTTGTGCTTGAGATCAGCGAGGTGCTCGCTCTTGGTCGTCTTGCTCACTCTGTCCAAAAATAAGTGTCTCAAGTTTGACAAAAAATGGATATATATATACATGAAACATGTCTAGATACCTCCACTTTTGAGCAAAATTAAGACACTTATTTTTGGACGGAGGGAATAATAGTCCGCGTAGTCTGCCTGGTACACGCAGTTGTCGGGCGTCGCCGTGCCGATGGCAAGCACCATCGCCGGGCCCTCCGCCCTCTGCACCCCTAATATCTCCATCAGCGCGACTTGCTCACTACAAGCAACTGGGTGAACGTCTATATATATATGGTGAATGACTGTCGAAACTGCTACTAGCAAGCTACTCCTCGATCGGCTCTGATGGCATGATCGAGTGGAGGCACAAGGACGTTATCTAGGGGTTAGAGCGGCCTTTTTTTTTCGCCGAGGACTCCTCTGGGAGGAATTCTTCTCCCCTAGTTGAAAAAATTACCCCTGGTCAGAATTTATGGAAGCACCTTTCTCCTCGAAACAGGCTTGCGCCCCGATATATTAATATAGCAACCACCCATACAACTGTGAGACCAACGCTGTGGCAAACAACACAAAAAAGCCCAAGAGAAACACAGGAAAAAGAAACGAGAAACTAATGTCGACAACGGAAGATCAACTAAACGAGGATGATCCGCCACCACTGCGCCCTCCGGAGAATTCCACCACTCCCAGCACTCTGACTCGCCGCGTACCAAGCAACACCTACAAGAAGAAGTACGACGACGACGATGCTGCTGCCCGGACTGGTCCTAGGGCTTCCCCTGGTACGCGAAGGGTAGTGGGGAAGGGGTATACCCGACGCCCTTCAGGAAGGAAGGGCGGCACCCACAGGCGTCACCGCGTCGGAGCCGAACAAGCCGACAGGGATTTCTCCCAACCCACATACACCCACTACACGGACGATCCGTAGCGCTCCACCCAACTTGCCGCCCACCAGCATGCGCCACCACGGTCTTGACGTCAACCTTGTCGTCTCACCGTGCTCACCAACACGAGGCCTAGAGGACGGAAAAGGAGAGCGCAGCAGGTAGGGGGCAGCAGCATCGCAGCCACACGGGAGGGAACTGCCTCCACCGCCGTCGCGGTAGCCGACCGGACGCGGCTGCAGGGGACACACCAGGCCCGCCTAGCCCGGCCGGGCCCAGATTGGGCCCGCAAAGTCTCGCCGCCACGCTGCATCAGGCCGGCTGCGAGCGCCGCCACCACCCTGTAAGCACGGCTCACCATCTCATCACCGGGAAGCGCCGCCGTCGCGGGAGTACCAGCCGGCCCGCCTCTACCTAGATGGGGCCCAAAGGGGCTCAGATCTGGGCCTAGCGGGCGCCGCCGGCCGCCCTCGCAGCTCTGCGTTGCCCCGCTGGCAGCGCTGCCGCGAAGAAGACCACCCGGACGCGCCGGACCGCCGCCGGCCGAGCAGCACCGCCGCGGGTTGCGCTCTCCCGAGCCGAGGCGACCACGCGCGGGGAGAGGAAGGAGGCCGGCGCCGCCGGCGCCGCTCGGGCCTAGCCCGGCGACGAACGCCGGCGACGGCGGAGGGGAGGGGCCGAGGAAGTGGCGTCGGCGGCGCGGCCCATTCGCCGCGCGGGGGGCGACCAGGTCACGAGTCGCGAGAGCCGCTGTTTCCCTGAGATTGGCCATAGTGCTGGTAACATAACCTGTATCATGCAGTCCAGCTAGGCAAAAATGCTGACATGTCAGGCAATTTAAGAAGAGAGAGGAGGTTACGGTAACAAAGGTGGATACCCTAACAAAGCGGAGATTACGAGAAAAATTAATGCAGGATTGATCCCGAGCGCAGCACCGCCTCGTCCCTATTCCCACCGTTCCCTGCTCATCAGATTCTCCACTCCCGCGCAGCTCCTCCTACTCCCGCCTCCATCTCCCGCTCCTGCAGTCCTGCCTAGCCACCTCCATCTCTCAGCTCTGCTCTCGTCCCTCCTGCCGGCGGCAGCGCCGGCCGGCGGCGCCATCCGGCACCACGGCGAGCTCCTCTGCCAGCACCACGACACCGCCGCACTTGTACCCCGGCGCCCCGACGAGCTCCTCTGTGAAATCCCTCTTTGAATCAATGATAAAGTTCTTTGATTATCATGCCCATGTATAGAGTGCATAATTAGGCTGGGTTGCAATTTGATTATCAGAAGCTAACTAGGTTCTGTAGTCCTTCAAAATGGTTTCCTCTGTAATGAAATAGTGCTAAGCTGAAAACTTAATCGAAGGGACAGTACAGATAAGCTAACTAGGTGCGTTTCCGTCAGCAAACAAAGGGCTACTGACTATTGTATTTGTGTACTGTTTGACAAGGTGATCAAGAGGAATAGGAATGAAGCATAGCAGAGGATGGATTATTCAGCTACTGCATGATCTATGAACCTGATTATTTGTGTACTGACTATTGTATTTGTGTACTTCATTATTTATTGTGGATCCATTAAATTTGTATTCTTGTATTTTTTCATGCTTACCAACAAATAAAATTTCATATTGATACATGCAACAAATAAATTACAAAGTTGAACTACTACTATAGATCCCACAAAGTAATAAATGGGACTCTCTATGTTACCACCCCTATGATACTACCCACTATGAAGGTAGTAACATAAACTAGTATCATGCATATGATACTAGTCTGACTGGCTATTCGTTGGTCTTCCGTTCTGATGGAAGCACCTTTTTCTATTGAAGAGGTCAAAAAAGGTATTTTTAGCTCTTACTAAGATGGGGCACCGGGTCAAAACAGATGTCCAAAAATGGTGGGAAACTGTAAAAGCAGATGTCATGGCACTTTTCTAGGATTTCTTCTTAGGGTAAGTAGAAACTGTAAAATCCAATGTCATGGCACGTTTCCAGGATTTCTTCTTAGGGTAAGTACATTTATATAGATTGAACTTTTACGTCTTAACCTTAGTGCCAAGTGAACCTGATGCTTTTTCCATGAAGATCACACCCTATTAGCCTCCTAAACTGAATTTTCAAGATTCTTACAAAAGTCATTACCATTTTGGCTTTATTATGGATTCTACAATTGCACCAAACCAAACTGCCTTCATCGCCTTACCCCAACGCCCCGGCGCCTCCACAGAGCTCCTCCCGCGCGTCTGGATCTCCACCTCGTGTCTCAGTCCGCTCTTCCGGGTGACCAGCAGCCGCTCCGCCGTCCGGCTCTTCTACCTTCTCTCTCACTGCATGCACACGCTAGATCAGAACGCGAGACTAAGATCGATCGATGGGTAGCCCCAACGTGAAACACATCACGTTTATGTTTCTGTATGTACTGCTGGTGTCGTCTACAATACGTGTGATCTACATCTAGCCTCCAGACCGCCTCGCTCAGCCATACCTTGGTTGCCGTTGAGCATGGAACACCTACTGCTGCTAGCTCTAGATTTCTGTTTTAGCCCGGTCGTCCATCTGCGGTCTGCCCCGTCGGGAGTTCGACTGCATGTATGTGAAGCCTTGCTGGCTCAAGCTGATTATGCGACTGTGCCCACTTCAGCCACTTAGATGATTTTCCGCCAGCTACATATGTGGGTCAGTTGGACGCCACTGTCGCTTACAAAAATAAAAGACTGTAAGGGGAAGAAACCCTCAGCGCTGTTTTTCATAGAAGAAGAAATGGGTGCGTACACACCGAGCTGCGAGCATGGAAGTTCGAACTCGGGAGGGCTGGGGCGTATCAGCACACCCTAACCACCGGGCTATGCCTCGATCCACCTGTCTCCTGTCTCCCGCTCTCCGCCTCCCTCCATCAGCCCTGCTCAATATCCCTGTTGCTCCCTGCGACCTCTGGCCGGGCGGACGGTGCGGCTTCCGCCCGTCAACATGGGCGAAGCTCGTGCTCTGTCAGTACACCGGCCTCAGCTTCGCCCCCTCCGTCGGCGACGCCCCGACCACCACCCGAGTAGCACGCTTGTCCTCCACGAGTCAACTACGGGTGGCCGGAAATGGAAAGTTACTAAAATACCTCTGATTAAGTTAACTAAAGTCAACAAATTAGAGTGCTTAATCAATGAACAGAATTGGGAAGTACTCGAAAGTTGTCTCTTCAATAAATACGCTTCAACATCAACACCAGCAATCCTCAAGAAACATTCTCTCAGCTGGCTCAAGATTAGATGAAGAAAACTCTGGACAAATGCCACTCATCCAAGGTTTTGGTTACCGAAAGGACCCTTTTTTACGGAGGATGCTAGGGATTTCCAGTAACCGCTAGGCCTGGGCATTCGGTTTTAACCGAAAATTCGGTTCGGTTTATTCGGTTTTTCAGTAATTCGGGTAATGAAACTTGAGCACCGAAATAATTTCGGTTTTGTAACTAAAATATAGTTCGGTTAACAAAAATTTCGGTTCGGTGTTCGGTTTGTAACCGATATGGCGTGTATATTATTTTTCATTCTACGTCTCCGCACTTTCCAATCACGAGTTGGTCCTGGGAGTGCGGAACTAGTGACAGTAGCAGTGTGCTCGCCGGCCGGCAAGCCAACGACGGCATCGTCATACACGATGTCGCGTATACGTGAGACTATTCTAGCTGGGTCGCGTCGGCCGGCCGGAGTGAACGGAGGCGGTGCCGCGGCGGTGAATGCCAGCTAGCTAGAATGTTACCGTGCATGCAGCTAGCTGAACATGAAACAAAAACTATGGGTGCTTTTATTCATGGGCTGCCAGGAAGAGATATGCGTGCTTATGCATGGGGCTGGCCTGGTGGGTTTCCTTTTGGGCTGAGAAGGGAGTACGAACGCACAACAATCGACCAGCTGACGGAAGTGTTTTGCTCTGTTGAGTCTGTTTCTCGGTTTCTTCAGTCGATTAACTCAGCCAAAACCGAAATTTCTCAAATATAAATTCGGTTTATCACATTTGTGCACCGAAATTAGTCCCGGTTAATTCGATTTCGGTTTATTCGGTTGCGGTTGCGGTTAATTCGGTTCGGTGTTCGGTGTTCGGTTTTCGGTTTTTTATGCCCACCCCTAGTAACCGCGGTTACCGGAAAATAACGGGCAATTACCGCTCGAAATTTTTGAATTCAAATCTTATCAGAAACTGTTAATAATATGTAAAACTCGGTATATGGACAGCCACCGTTCTACCGCAGTGGAATGGGGATATCTCCATGGTATGTTTTCAAGTCTCGGGTTCGAGACCCATGCTCGTTAATTTCATTTCTTGCATTAATATGTTGATTTGAATCTCGTGCTAAGTATTAGTCCTCAAATCAAAAAACAAACGTGAGCAGGAGTCGAACTGGTTTACATCCAGCAGAAAATGCTAAGCCGCTACCACTTTCTCAGGTCGTTGTACATTGTCAAATCTGAGAGATACAGTCTATTTATCCAGATTTAAGAGTTTGAATTCAAAAAATTCGAGATTTTTTGTTCGGTATTCCTTTTTACCGAAGGTGCTCGGGATTTGCGGTTACCGGGCGGTAACCGGATTTACCACCCGGTTACCCAAACCGTGCACTCATCAGAACATCAGGCGCACTTGAAGACATCATTGAAAACAACACCTACATGAAAACCTCAAGGCACATATACTCGTTCGATGTAATATCAACTGGTGCCACTTGAGGTATATCTGTCATGCGACGATGGACCAAAGATCAAGACACCAACACTACCTTGACTCAAGGAGTGACTCTGGTGCACATGAAGAGCTGTCGCAGAATCAACGATAGAAGATATAGTACGAATTAAAGACCAAGACATGAAGACACTAGTCTAGGAACTTTCCTGCATACTACTCATGAAGTTCAGAACTAAACAAGTGAATATGAAGACTTGAAGCCGAAGCCGAATCAAGTTGAAGACGTAGTTTTTATTTTAGAGCTTTGAGTCATAATAGGGCAGCCGTAATATTAAGGGGGCTTTGATGTTCAAGGCAGTACCTGAAAGTTGTTGTGTGCTCAACTCAACTCATACATACTTTCACAACTGTTAAGTAAAGAACTGTACACTGTCCTCTGATGCCCCTTTTGATGTTTCCTTTGCAATTAAATGTTCCGTCAATTCCTATTAGTGTATTTGGCATTATGTGTATATCTGACCTATTTCAATCATCATTAAATAAGATAAGCTAGTGCAGATTTTTATCAGAATTAGCAGAAATATAAACTGCCCGAGGCGCTAGCTCATTTAGATATCAACTATCTTAATCAGTATTATCATGTCAATCTTCACAGTCTTGATGATTCTACGGAATAATGATGCCAAGAGGAGCTCAAGTATTGTTGTTATTGGTTCTGTGATAAATGGTTAGGAGCAAGGTGTTGCCATCCATCAGTTTAGTCTACAATAGCAGTAGAAGAAAACACCCACTCGGGTCATATAGTCAGTACTTCGATATCATATGTTATCGCAGTTCGTGTATTCTTCATCGATTTCTCAAATCTATATATCGTATATTCCTTACTTCTCTAATGGCTTCCATAAATATGAATAAGTTCTTGATACTACACTATCATGAGATGAATTTTCATGTAACTTTTATCAATGTTGGAGATATCGCTTATCGGGAACTTATCGGTCGACCCAAGATAAGTGGTAAATCGGCCGGTTCGACATATTGGCCGATTTATCGGCTGATTTATCTTATCGGTCAGGCACCAGTAAGCGATAAATCGACCGATTTATCGGAATATCGGAAGATATCTTGAATAGTGATTTTTATACTAAGAGATCATTTTCATGGTTTTCAGATTTATTCAACCTACTTAAACATTGATCAAGAAATTATTCGCCACTTTTCTCCACACACTTACCCTTCTTATAATTGTACATACAACATTTATTTGCTTTACTACAACTTTGAAATGTCCTTTTTCTATAACTTTTTCTTCACTACTAGAAAATGGCTCTCCGCCGGGTCGGGAAAACACACGGCGAAAGCCCAAATTGGCCTCGGCGAACCCTTCGCCGAGAACGGCACTCGGCACAGACCACTCGGCGAAAATAGCCTCGGCGACGCGCCTTCGCCGGGTGCATTTTCTCGGGGATGCACGGCGAAGTCTTCGCCGAGACTTTAGATAGCACACCCGGCGAAGAAAAGGCAATCTCAATCGTCCCTTGTCAGATGAGCGTCAGACGTGTGTCAGAACTTCGCCGGGTTGCGTCGCGACGACACTCTGCGAAGAAGGAACGACCAGACGGCGCCACGTGTGCTCCAACTGGGTGCCGGCGAACGTCTTCGCCGTGCAGCGCTTCGCCGAGTGCCTTCTGTACAATTTCGCCGTGTGTCGTCTTCGCCGAGTGCCAGTGCACAACGTCGTCGCCGTGCGTGTTCTTCGCCGAGTAGTGCGCTTCGCCGAGCGCCGTGCACAACGTCGTCGCCGTGCGTGTTCTTCGCCGAGTGGTGCACTTCGCCGAGTGCCGTGCACGTAACTTCGCCGAGCGCCGTGCTTCGCCGAGTGCCGCGCGGCTCGATGACGTTCGTCCCAGGCGTGGCCATTTGGTACATTTTCGCCGAGTGTGTGGCTCGGCGAAACTGGACATCTCGGCGAAGTGTGCTCCCAGGTGACCAAATGGCACCTGGAGCGCCTCTTCGCCGGGTGCCCCTCTCGGCGAAGAAAGGTTCGCCGAGTGTTTTACTCGGCGAAGAGACCATTTGGTCCAGAATTTCGCTGGTTTTTGCGATTCCCTGCATTGAAACACAATATATGCATATATATATATATCCCAGGACACATTATATCAACTGGATCATTCCCAGCACACACAGACCAATGAAAGGAGACACATATAAGCAAATATAGTCCAAAAGTTCACAAAATAGAGTGCACAAGTTGATAAAGCACGCAACACAAGTCAAACAAGTACAAAATACATTATCCTGCTCACAGCTAGCAGGAAATGCCACAATTCAGAGGCAGCACAAGTCCACAAGTCACTCGACCGGGTTATTGGGGGCCGTTGGCGCCGATGATGGGCTTGCAGCTCCGCCTCCACCATTCCCTCCGTCGTCTTGACCATCCGTGGGAGTGTGGGATCCAGCCGACCGATGCTCCTATAAAGATTCACATTAGACGAGTAAGCAAACAAATGATGAATTTTTCCCTACCTAGTCCCAAGAGCACTTACCAAGAGGAGGAGGGGGCAACTAGTGGAGGTAAAGGAGGTAAAGGAGGAAGCGTCGAATCCGCGGGCATCCTCTGCAAACCGAAGAGGAGGGTTAGTTTGCAAAGTTGAAGCACATGATTTAGTTGAAAGAAAAAGTTAAAGCACTTACCGCCATAAGGGCCTGGAGGCATGCTTGTTGCGCGGACATATGTGAATGCATTTGCTTGTTGCTCTCCTCTACAGCCCGCGCCCTCGCCGTAGCCTCCGTCGCGATATTCCTATTTCTCTCAACTTCAGCCTAGAGGTTGCAACATGTAAAAGAAGCGGTCATGGCGATGCAAACATGTACAATAGTGGAAAAGATGGTTGAAAAACGACACGTGTACCTCCATTGCAGCCAGCTTATCAAGTCCGACCCTTGGGCGGCGCTCGATCTCGGGGGCTGAGCTCGTACGCCTAGCACGAATCTCGGCAAGTGGTGGACGCCCGATGAATCGAAGGAAGCACCGCCAATATAAGGCCGGCCATTCAGCTTGCCTTGTCCCGCGAGCATAGCAACCTCGGGGTCGAAAGGAGAGGTCAAAGGATCGGACTCGGGATCGTGGACCTCCGTGAACTTGGAGCAGTAGTTCTTATGTTGGTTCTTCGCGGTGTCGGTGATCCACTGCTCATCCAAGGGTTTAGCCGGATCCACCTTCTTTGGCTTCCGGGTCTCAACGAACACTTGCATCTTCGTCTTTTCACTCCCTCCTTTAACTCCTACAATTAATTGACACCAAAAGGAAGCATGCAAGTGAGGTCAAAAGAGGTTATAAAAATATTATGGGACAGAAATAAAAACTTGAATGGAAAGGAAAAAAATGATTTCTTACCTTGTGTGCCACGAGGCCGTCGAGTGTGAGGGGGCCTTGACGGTGGACTCCGTTCTCGCCTACCATATTCCGCCGCGCCCGTGCTGACTTGTTTTGCTCCTGGAACCCAAGTGACACCCACCTCTCTACAATCTTCTTGTAGCAAGGCTTACGGGAGGCTAGCCATTGAGGAATCACCTATTTAACACAAGACAGATCCATATGAGTAGAACTATTCATCAGTCATGTGGAGAATAGTAGGAAAATATATGTGGTTACCTTCAAGTATTGGTGTTTCGACAGGTGTATGGGCCTAGCGTCCTCTTTGCTGATTGTCCTGTTCATAAATTCTGCATAGAACTGGACAACAGCGGAAATACGGGCCTCGTAAAGCTGGTCGGGGATGAGCTTCTTCGCCATCTTAATCAGCGCCTTTTTAGCCGCCTCATCTTTACTAGGACCATCGACGAGTGTGAAAAAGTCCTACAAACATTGAGCATAGATAAAGGGGTTACCACGACGAAATCCAAACTGTTGGTATTTTTTAGTAGTAAAGTTATAGAAACTACTAACCCAGAACTCGGCGATCAGCCGCAAGCCGAGGTGGCCGTGGACATCGTCGAAACCATCGTGAAGTGGTTCCAAGACCAAGCAGGCCCCCTTTCACCAGTGGGGACTCCATCCTTCTTGAAATCGACCAAGCCAGGGTAAAGCTTCTTGATAAGACAGCCAAGGACGCCTGAAGGTAAGCGCTCCCACTTTGGGCCCACCCACTTGAATGTCCTGCACATACCAAAAACATAAGTTAGATGCTTGTGATGAAAAGGTAACTAAGTACAAGGTAACAACATTTTAAACCACCACTTACGCATCTGCTGTGACATCAAGTAAGCCATGTGACTTGCGTTCTGGAAAGCTCGAAGGCCCTCGCAAGTACACCTTACCCTCGCGCACGGTGCCGAGCAAATCTAGTGGATGAGCTGTCAAGAGATCCTCATCCACCACGGTATCCTCCTCCTCCTCACTCGCATCCTCCTCCTCCTCACTCTCCTCACGCCGCTCCTCCTCCTCCTCCTCTCACTCTCCTCACCCGCTCCTGGTAGTCATCCTCGCTAGGCACGACACCTCATCCTCCTCCAAGGGCTCCTCGGCCTGCTCCTCCTCTGACTCGGAAGACGAAACCGGGGCAGAGGACTACTCAAGCGAGCAGGAGGCCTACCCCGGGGCGCCTTCTGGGCAACCACCTGTCTACCACGCCGTGCAGAAGTCTCCACCATAGCGGCCGGTCACGCTTTCTTCCAATGAGCACGCTAGTCCCTTGAGCATCCTGCGCGTATAGCTTAGACACATTGCCAAGCTTGAGTGCCCGCTTCTCCTTGCCCGCCACCTTGTTCTTGAGGAGGTGCTCCTTGGCAACACTCTTCCTCGCCGCGAGATGCTTCTCCTTGGAGCCTGGCTTCCCCTTGGAGCCCGGCTTCTCCTTCCCCCCTGCCATGTCTCAATCACCTGTCATCACAAAGAATGAGTTGATTAGTACAAGTAAGAACACAATAGTAATGAATAGGCTTAAAGAAAACTCATAAGAAGAAATTGCCAAAACTCATAAGAATACAACAAAAACAATAAGCTTCAGAAGTGGCATACAAATGGTTCATACAAAATAACACGCAAATGGTTCATAAAAAATATTACATCACAAATGGTTCATAGAAAATATTACATCACAAATGGTTCATAGAAATTTAACATCACAAATGGTTCATCGAAATTCTAAAACAACGAGTACAAAGCTTCAGAAGCCCGTGTCTACATTGTTTGGATCATAACTTGGACCAGGATCATCATCATCACTATCACGATTGTACCACCAATCTGGAACGTAGTCTAGAGGTGGACCGCTCGGCTCTCTACATCGGGTAGGTGCATCCGTTCAAGAAGCTCACGTCTCTCTGGTTGACAACCAGCTCACCGTCCTCTTGCTCATGGTCGACTCCAATGACATCGTCGTCTTCTTCCATGTCATCTACAGTAGGCAAGTTCATGTTCAATTGGCCTGACAGCCCATCTTCCTGATAGAACTCACCCTGGTAGGTGTTCGGGTTTAGGCGTTGGTGGTAGTCGTCATCGTTAGGGTTGGTACTTTATTACGTGGCGGTACCGAGATCACTACATCCCAGCCTATTAGACGTTTCACAGTTTTGCATGGGTACGGGAGATAAAAAACTTGGATGGCTTGGTGTGCTAGGATATAGACATCATCTCCCGTGTAGACGGATTCTCGCTCAACTTCGACCAACCCAATTTCAGGTCTTCGTCTCACTCTTTTGGATTGAACCAATGGCATTTGAAGACAACAGGGTTCTTCTGTTTGCCGAATTCACAATCCAGTTCAATTATTTCCTTGACTATTCCAAAGTAATCAAGGCCGTCCTTCCCTTGGCATAAGACCCCGGAATTTCTTGTCCTCGGGTTTGGCCGAGTTTTCTCATGATGATCGGTATGGAAGCGAACCCGTTCACGTCATAAGAATTATAGGACTTGACGACATAGGTGCATGAGGTAAGTTTCTTCAACTCGGGCCTCATATTCGGGTCAGATATTCCCTACAAGTGCAATAGGAAGAAGTATGATATGTTAGTGTTGACGAAACGTCTTACACAAACATGGAATGAAACAAGGGGATATTCCCTACTTTAGCTTTGAACCACGGAATGAAACCGCCGCCGCCTTCACCCCCCTTTTTAAAAAGAACCAACTTGTCATTGTCGGTACATGGTCTTCGATGTTTCCAGGTTTCTCTCTCAAATGACCTATGAACGGCAACGATCAAGAAACGGAGTTAGTCCACAAACTAGGAAATGGAAGTGTGCCGAACAATACACCATAAATTGAGCACTTACTCAATGTAGGGTTCTACTTCTGTCGTGTTCTTCAAGACATAAGATGTAATGTTCGTCCACTCATCAAATGATAATTTCTTCTTCTTGTGGCCACTTGATTTGCCACCGGCCCCGATGAAAATGCTAAGTTCAGGTAGATCTTCCGGGTTGGCCGTGTTGAGACGAGGCACTGGATTATGAACAGTGGTAAGATTGTCACTATAGAACTTAGTGGTGAAGTTTGACACCTCCTCGTTCAGTGTTGCCTCAGCTATGGATGCTTCGATTTTGTTTTTGTTCGTGCCTTTCAGTTGAAGGTCCTTCTGCTCTCTCTCAGTTGCAAACATCCAACGTGTATGCACAGGACCCCCCAATCTTGCCTCGGTCGCGAGATGCACCAACAAATGTTGCATGGGATTGAACATGCCTGGTGGAAAGACAGCCTCTAGCTCGCAAATCAACTCGGGCGTCTCTTCCTCTAACTCTTAATCACCTTGATATCTAATTCTTTAGCACAAAGTCGGCGGAAGAAATAGCTCAACTTTGCCAACACTACCCAAATGGCCTCATCGATATAGCCTCGAAACATGACCGGCATTATCCGCTCGATCCATACGTGATAGTCATGACTCTTGAGCCCACCTATCTTCAACCCAACCAAATTCACTCCCCTCATTATGTTAGCTGCGTAGCCATCAGGGAAGAATAGGTGGTCCAGGACCCACTGGAGAATTTCTTTCCTTTGGGCCCTTGTTGGGGTGAAACGGGCCTTTGGTTTGGACCATCTTGTTTTTGCTGTGCCGGGAGGGTCCATGTTCATGTCTGGCCTATCACATAGCAGCTGCTGATCGGCTCTAGCCTTGACATTATCCTTCGACTTCTCGAGGTCCATTAGTGTGTGCCAAAGGGCCTCGGCGATATTCTTCTCAGTGTGCATTACATCAATGTTATGAGGAAGAAGGAGATCCTTAAAGTAAGGGAGCTTCCAGAAGCATGGAATGTGTGTCCACTGGTGTGTGTCTCCATAACCCACAAAGCCAGTCCCATCTGCATTGGGCACAAGAGCTTCTAGCTGAGCCTTAGTGGCGACACCATCCATGGTAGGTATTGGTACATGAGCATCAACAACTACATCTTTCAAGAACTTCTTTTTGTCTCTCTTGAATCTATGACCAGGTTTAAGGTACGTCGATGCTTATCAAAACAAGAATACTTGCCGCCCTTCTTCAGCCAAACGAAAGTCATAGCCTGCATGCACACTGGGCAAGGCCACTTCCCGTGCGTACACCATCCGCAGAATATCGCGCGTGCCGGCAAGTCATGCAGGGACGTGTGGTACCAGACGTGCATAGTGAAGTGCTCTTTGCTACGGCGTCGTACGTCCGTACCCCTTCTTCCCAGGCAAGCAACAAATCATCCACCAACGGCTCCATGTACACACTCATATTCTTCCCCGGATATTCAGGCCCTGGAATTATCAGCGACAAGAACATGTTTTGTCGTTGCATGACGACGCCAGGGGGAAGATTCAACGGAATGACAAACATCGGCCAACAACTATAGTTGCAAGAAGACATACCATATGGGTTGAACCCATCTGTTGATAAGGCAACTGCTACACTCCTGTTATTGCCGGCTTTTACGGGATACTTCTTAATGAATTCCTGCCATGCAACACCATCAGACGGATGTACCATCTTCTCAGGACGATACCTCTTCCCATCTATCGGCCATCTCATTTGTTGGGCAGATTCGTTGGTCATAAAAAGCCGTTGGATCCTCGGTATGAATGGAAGATACCGAAGGATCTTTTTGGCTACTGTGAGCTGCGTCTTCTGACCATCACCGTTGTCGACCTCCATATACCTAGAGGACTTGCACTTGAGACAGTAATTTTCATTGATGTGTTCTTTTCTAAATAACATACAGCCCTTTGGACAAGCATCTATCGGCGTATAATCCATCTTAAGTGATTTGAGGATTTTCTTCGACTCGTACATGTTCTTTGGCAGAATATGTGACTCCGGTAGAATAGAGGCAATAACATGCAGGAATGCATCAAAGCAATTAATGCTTACATGATACTGGGACTTGACAGCCATTAGGCGACTTATGGAATCAAGTTGAGAAACCTTGGTATGGGCGTGGAGGGTTTTTTGCGAGGCAAACAAAGTATCATAGAACTCCTTTGTGCTCTTTTCCCCCTCCCCATCTGCATCTTCGGTTGGAATTTCAGGTGCACGTGCATTAGCGAATTGATCTAGCATTCTATCAGCCCCAGTATCAAAAGCTGTTGATGCCTCCTCGGTGCGCTGTCGCGCGACCTTCTTCCCTCGAGATGCACGCTCTCCATGCAAAGTCCAACGATGGTAGTTTGGCATAAACCCAGACTTGGCAAGGTGAAAACCCATCTCTTCCTTTGTTTGGCGACGACCGTTTTTGCAACATTTGCAAGGGCACCAAGTTGACGAGGGTTTTTAGCAAATGCAAACTCCAGAAACTCTAAGGTCTTACTCAGCCATTCATCAGACATCTGACTCGCACCGGTCGGCCACTATACATCCAATCACGATCCTCCATCTCCAAACTGATTAATGCAGACATATATATTTAACAAAAAGATTCATGCATCATTAATTTAATTATTCACAAAACTATAGATTTTACGCGTTGAATGCACTCACCTATATCTACTAGGTAAAGCTAAGGCTATCCCACCCGAGTATGTGTAGCTTGTGTTCGTTTCCATGTCCTACTCCTATCCAAGACAGAATTTCGGCAGCACCTCCCCGCTGCTCTCCCAATACACGTCTCGACAAAGTTTCGAGAGATTGTGTATCCGGAGAACAACATGGGAGGCGCGACCGAAATTCTGTCTCGGATAGGAGTAGAACATGGAAACGAACACAAGCTACACATACTCGGGCTGTCCAAAACGTGGACAATTCGAAACGGCCACGGTTATAAAAGATATAGCTCTTTGTATATAAACATATACCCTGGACAAGGTGTATACATAAATATATACAAACAGCTCTTTATATATAAACATATACCCTTGACAAGGTGTATACATAAATATATATAAAGAGTTTCATCTTTATAACGATAACCCTTCCGAACGGGAGACTCCTAGGGTTACGCGACTTGTTTGGTGAGCTACAAAATAATGCAACCTAGCAAGAGGAGCGGAAGAGCGTCATTACCCTCGAAGCGTGACCGACGAAAAGACAGGGGAAGTAGCTCCTGCCCGAGCCCTGTCCTACAACGACGCTCCCGTTGTCAACCTCGCTGCATATTCTGCAGAAATTTATTGATCACAATTAGTAAATATCAACTACTAAACTTACAATTAACATATGACTAAGCTAACTAGCAACTAACCCTAAGCAGCAACTACAACTAACTATCAACTACTATGCTAACTAACTAAATACTAAGGTAACTAGTAAACAACTAACAACTACTAACCTAGCTAACTAAATACTAACAAAAAAACAGAGACAAGCTCACCTTTGCTGTCGCAGGAGGAGGAGCCGTATGGCAGGAGAAGGAGCTCAGGCTGGTGAGGAGCTCGGGCAGGAGCAGGAGGTCGATGAAGGCCGAGGGGCTTGAAGAGCTCGGGCGGTGCACCTGCAGCAGGGGTGAAGGCCGGAGGCAGGGGCTGCTCGGGGTGGAGGAGGCGGTCGCGGGGCACGGCACGCGACTGCGGGGGAGGCCGCAGCGCCGCACGGAAGCAGTGGAGGCCGGAGCTACCCCGTTCCTCTCGCCATTGCTCCGGCCGGCGCATGTTTGAGGGGAGCTGCGGTGGGGCTAGGGTTTGGCGGGAGGCGGAGATGGGGGCTGCGGGGCGGCGGAGGATGTGGATGGCAAAGATGGCGGGACAACGGCGTGGAGGGGAGCGGCGGTGGCGGCGGGGATGGCTACGGCGGCGGGACAGGGGCGTGGAGGGGAGCGGCGGCGGCGGGACAAGCTAGGGCGCGGAGACGGTCTATTCGGCGCGAGGAGAAAGGGGAATTTTTGGTCCATTCGGACCGAAATTTTCCTAAGTGCCGGCCGATTCTTTGCCGAGTATACCTCTTCGCCGGGTGTCATTCTCGGTGATCTTCTTCGCCGAGTGCTCTTCTCGGAGACGGACCTTTTATAATTTAACATTTTCTTTTATATAATTTCTTTTTGTTAGCTTTTTTTATAATTCAATTTTATAATGTGTAAGACCAACTATTATACATATCTTAGGTCACCACCTATGTTTTGGTGAGGTTCCGACACCCCGAAGCCCCCGGTTCCGCCGAAACCCACCCGCGGTTGACTAGAAGTCAACCGTGTCGTCTACCCCTTCGACGGGGGTCGAAAGGGGGTAGCTCCAAGGACTTTTATACTTGGTTGTGTTTGGGTGGGCCATGTGAACATAATTAACCTGATTTGGGCTCATGTTATCACATGGTTCCATCCGTCGCACCCGCTACGGTGGTTTCCACATAGAAGAGCATAACCTTCGAGGGGATAAGTGCGGTTTGTGAAGCCGGTCACACCTCGGAGTCTCGATATGTATCTAACAACCTACCACCACAACCTAATGCATATATTAGGGCACCACCTATGTTTTGGTGAGGTTCCGACACCCCGAAGCCCCCGGTTCCGTCGAAACCCACCCGCGGTTGACCAGAAGTCAACCGTGTCGTCTACCCCTTCGACGGGGGTCGAAAGGGGGTAGCTCCAAGGACTTTTATACTTGGTTGTGTTTGGGTGGGCCATGTGAACATAATTAACCTGATTTGGGCTCATGTTATCACATGGTTCCATCCGTCGCACCCGCTATGGTGGTTTCCACATAGAAGAGCATAACCTTCGAGGGGATAAGTGCGGTTTGTGAAGCCGGTCACACCTCGGAGTCTCGATATGTATCTAACAACCTACCACCACAACCTAATGCATATATTAGGGCACCACCTATGTTTTGGTGAGGTTCCGACACCCTGAAGCCCCCGGTTCCGTCGAAACCCACCCACGGTTGACCAGAAGTCAACCGTGTCGTCTACCCCTTCGACGGGGTCGAAAGGGGGTAGCTCCAAGGACTTTTATACTTGTTTGGGTGGGCCATGTGAACATAATTAACCTGATTTGGGCTCATGTTATCACATGGTTCCATCCGTCGCACCCACTATGGTGGTTTCCACATATAAGAGCATAACCTTCGAGGGGGATAAGTGCGGTTTGTGAAGCCGGTCACACCTCGGAGTCTCGATATGTATCAAACAACCTACCACCACAACCTAATGCATATATTAGGTCACCACCTATGTTTTGGTGAGGTTCCGACACCCCGAAGCCCCCGGTTCCGTCGAAACCCACCCGCGGTTGACCAGAAGTCAACCGTGTCGTCTACCCCTTCGACGGGGGTCGAAAGGGGTAGCTCCAAGGACTTTTATACTTGGTTGTGTTTGGGTGGGCCATGTGAACATAATTAACCTGATTTGGGCTCATGTTATCACATGGTTCCATCCGTCGCACCCACTACGGTGGTTTCCACATAGAAGAGCGTAACCTTCGAGGGGGATAAGTGCGGTTTGTGAAGCCGGTCACACCTCGGAGTCTCGATATGTATCAAACAACCTAACACCACAACCTAATGCATATATTAGGTCACCACCTATGTTTTCTCATGATGATCGGTATTAAAGCGGAACCCGTTCACGTCATAAGAATTATAGGACTTGACGGCATAGGTGCATGAGGTAAGTTTCTTCAACTCGGGCCTCATATTCGGGTCAGATATTCCCTACAAGTGCAATAGGAAGAAGTATGATATGTTAGTGTTGACGAAACGTCTTACACAAACATGGAATGAAACAAGGGGATATTCCCTACTTTAGCTTTGAACCACGGAATGAAACCGCCGCCGCCTTCACCCCCCTTTTTAAAAAGAACCAACTTGTCATTGTCGGTACATGTTCTTCGATGTTTCCAGGTTTCTCTCTCAAATAACCTATGAACGGCAACGATCAAGAAACGGAGTTAGTCCACAAACTAGGAAATGAAAGTGTGCCGAACAATACACCATAAATTGAGCACTTACTCAATGTAGGGTTCTACTTCTGTCGTGTTCTTCAAGACATAAGATGTAATGGCCGTCCACTCATCAAATGATAATTTCTTCTTCTTGTGGCCACTTGATTTGCCACCGGCCCCGATGAAAATGCTAAGTTCAGGTAGATCTTCCGGGTTGGCCGTATTGAGACGAGGCACTGGATTATGAACAGTGGTAAGATTGTCACTATAGAACTTAGTGGTGAAGTTTGACACCTCCTCGTTCAGTGTTGCCTCAGCTATGGATGCTTCGATTTTGTTTTTGTTCGTGCCTTTCAGTTGAAGGTCCTTCTGCTCTCTCTCAGTTGCAAACATCCAACGTGTATGCACAGGACCCCCCAATCTTGCCTCGGTCGCGAGATGCACCAACAAATGTTGCATGGGATTGAACATGCCTGGTGGAAAGACAGCCTCTAGCTCGCAAATCAACTCGGGCGTCTCTTCCTCTAACTCTTTAATCACCTTGATATCTAATTCTTTAGCACAAAGTCGGCGGAAGAAATAGCTCAACTTTGCCAACACTACCCAAATGGCCTCATCGATATAGCCTCGAAACATGACCGGCATTATCCGCTCGATCCATACGTGATAGTCATGACTCTTGAGCCCACCTATCTTCAACCCAACCAAATTCACTCCCTCATTATGTTAGCTGCGTAGCCATCAGGGAAGAATAGGTGGTCCAGGACCCACTGGAGAATTTCTTTCCTTTGGGCCCTTGTTGGGGTGAAACGGGCCTTTGGTTTGGACCATCTTGTTTTTGCTGTGCCGGGAGGGTCCATGTTCATGTCTGGCCTATCACATAGCAGCTGCTGATCGGTCTAGCCTTGACATTATCCTTCGACTTCTCGAGGTCCATTAGTGTGTGCCAAAGGGCCTCGGCGATATTCTTCTCAGTGTGCATTACATCAATGTTATGAGGAAGAAGGAGATACTTAAAGTAAGGGAGCTTCCAGAAGCATGGAATGTGTGTCCACTGGTGTGTGTCTCCATAACCCACAAAGCCAGTCCCATCTGCATTGGGCACAAGAGCTTCTAGCTGAGCCTTAGTGGCGACACCATCCATGGTAGGTATTGGTACATGAGCATCAACAACTACATCTTTCAAGAACTTCTTTTTGTCTCTCTTGAATCTATGACCAGGTTTAAGGTACGGTCGATGCTTATCAAAACAAGAATACTTGCCGCCCTTCTTCAGCCAAACGAAAGTCATAGCCTGCATGCACACTGGGCAAGGCCACTTCCCGTGCGTACACCATCCGCAGAATATCGCGCGTGCCGGCAAGTCATGCAGGGACGTGTGGTACCAGACGTGCATAGTGAAGTGCTCCTTTGCTACGGCGTCGTACGTCCGTACCCCTTCTTCCCAGGCAAGCAACAAATCATCCACCAACGGCTCCATGTACACACTCATATTCTTCCCCGGATATTCAGGCCCTGGAATTATCAGCGACAAGAACATGTTTTGTCGTTGCATGACGACGCCAGGGGGAAGATTCAACGGAATGACAAACATCGGCCAACAACTATAGTTGCAAGAAGACATACCATATGGGTTGAACCCATCTGTTGATAAGGCAACTGCTACACTCCTGTTATTGCCGGCTTTTACAGGATACTTCTTAATGAATTCCTGCCATGCAACACCATCAGACGGATGTACCATCTTCTCAGGACGATACCTCTTCCCATCTATCGGCCATCTCATTTGTTGGGCAGATTCGTTGGTCATAAAAAGCCGTTGGATCCTCGGTATGAATGGAAGATACCGAAGGATCTTTTTGGCTACTGTGAGCTGCGTCTTTGACCATCACCGTTGTCGACCTCCATATACCTAGAGGACTTGCACTTGAGACAGTAATTTTCATTGATGTGTTCTTTTCTAAATAACATACAGCCCTTTGGACAAGCATCTATCGGCGTATAATCCATCTTAAGTGATTTGAGGATTTTCTTCGACTCGTACATGTTCTTTGGCAGAATATGTGACTCCGGTAGAATAGAGGCAATAACATGCAGGAATGCATCAAAGCAATTAATGCTTACATGATACTGGGACTTGACAGCCATTAGGCGACTTATGGAATCAAGTTGAGAAACCTTGGTATGGGCGTGGAGGGTTTTTTGCGAGGCAAACAAAGTATCATAGAACTCCTTTGTGCTCTTTTCCCCCTCCCCATCTGCATCTTCGGTTGGAATTTCAGGTGCACGTGCATTAGCGAATTGATCTAGCATTCTATCAGCCCCAGTATCAAAAGCTGTTGATGCCTCCTCGGTGCGCTGTCGCGCGACCTTCTTCCCTCGAGATGCACGCTCTCCATGCAAAGTCCAACGATGGTAGTTTGGCATAAACCCAGACTTGGCAAGGTGAAAACCCATCTCTTCCTTTGTTTGGCGACGACCGTTTTTGCAACATTTGCAAGGGCACCAAGTTGACGGAGGGTTTTTAGCAAATGCAAACTCCAGAAACTCTAAGGTCTTACTCAGCCATTCATCAGACATCTGACTCGCACCGGCTCGGCCACTATACATCCAATCACGATCCTCCATCTCCAAACTGATTAATGCAGACATATATATTTAACAAAAAGATTCATGCATCATTAATTTAATTATTCACAAAACTATAGATTTTACGCGTTGAATGCACTCACCTATATCTACTAGGTAAAGCTAAGGATATCCCACCCGAGTATGTGTAGCTTGTGTTCGTTTCCATGTCCTACTCCTATCCAAGACAGAATTTCGGCAGCACCTCCCCGCTGCTCTCCCAATACACGTCTCGACAAAGTTTCGAGAGATTGTGTATCCGGAGAACAACATGGGAGGCGCGACCGAAATTCTGTCTCGGATAGGAGTAGAACATGGAAACGAACACAAGCTACACATACTCGGGCTGTCCAAAACGTGGACAATTCGAAACGGCCACGGTTATAAAAGATATAGCTCTTTGTATATAAACATATACCCTGGACAAGGTGTATACATAAATATATACAAACAGCTCTTTATATATAAACATATACCCTTGACAAGGTGTATACATAAATATATATAAAGAGTTTCATCTTTATAACGATAACCCTTCCGAACGGGAGACTCCTAGGGTTACGCGACTTGTTTGGTGAGCTACAAAATAATGCAACCTAGCAAGAGGAGCGGAAGAGCGTCATTACCCTCGAAGCGTGACCGACGAAAAGACAGGGGAAGTAGCTCCTGCCCGAGCCCTGTCCTACAACGACGCTCCCGTTGTCAACCTCGCTGCATATTCTGCAGAAATTTATTGATCACAATTAGTAAATATCAACTACTAAACTTACAATTAACATATGACTAAGCTAACTAGCAACTAACCCTAAGCAGCAACTACAACTAACTATCAACTACTATGCTAACTAACTAAATACTAAGGTAACTAGTAAACAACTAACAACTACTAACCTAGCTAACTAAATACTAACAAAAAAACAGAGACAAGCTCACCTTTGCTGTCGCAGGAGGAGGAGCCGTATGGCAGGAGAAGGAGCTCAGGCTGGTGAGGAGCTCGGGCAGGAGCAGGAGGTCGATGAAGGCCGAGGGGCTTGAAGAGCTCGGGCGGTGCACCTGCAGCAGGGGTGAAGGCCGGAGGCAGGGGCTGCTCGGGGTGGAGGAGGCGGTCGCGGGGCACGGCACGCGACTGCGGGGGAGGCCGCAGCCTAATGCATATATTAGGTCACCACCTATGTTTTCTCATGATGATCGGTATTAAAGCGGAACCCGTTCACGTCATAAGAATTATAGGACTTGACGGCATAGGTGCATGAGGTAAGTTTCTTCAACTCGGGCCTCATATTCGGGTCAGATATTCCCTACAAGTGCAATAGGAAGAAGTATGATATGTTAGTGTTGACGAAACGTCTTACACAAACAAGGAATGAAACAAGGGGATATTCCCTACTTTAGCTTTGAACCACGGAATGAAACCGCCGCCGCCTTCACCCCCCTTTTTAAAAAGAACCAACTTGTCATTGTCGGTACATGTTCTTCGATGTTTCCAGGTTTCTCTCTCAAATAACCTATGAACGGCAACGATCAAGAAACGGAGTTAGTCCACAAACTAGGAAATGAAAGTGTGCCGAACAATACACCATAAATTGAGCACTTACTCAATGTAGGGTTCTACTTCTGTCGTGTTCTTCAAGACATAAGATGTAATGGCCGTCCACTCATCAAATGATAATTTCTTCTTCTTGTGGCCACTTGATTTGCCACCGGCCCCGATGAAAATGCTAAGTTCAGGTAGATCTTCCGGGTTAGCCGTATTGAGACGAGGCACTGGATTATGAACAGTGGTAAGATTGTCACTATAGAACTTAGTGGTGAAGTTTGACACCTCCTCGTTCAGTGTTGCCTTAGCTATGGATGCTTCGATTTTGTTTTTGTTCGTGCCTTTCAGTTGAAGGTCCTTCTGCTCTCTCTCAGTTGCAAACATCCAACGTGTATGCACAGGACCCCCCAATCTTGCCTCGGTCGCGAGATGCACCAACAAATGTTGCATGGGATTGAACATGCCTGGTGGAAAGACAGCCTCTAGCTCGCAAATCAACTCGGGCGTCTCTTCCTCTAACTCTTTAATCACCTTGATATCTAATTCTTTAGCACAAAGTCGGCGGAAGAAATAGCTCAACTTTGCCAACACTACCCAAATGGCCTCATCGATATTAGGTCACCACCTATGTTTTCTCACCTACCACCACAACCTAATGCATATATTAGGGCACCACCTATGTTTTGGTGAGGTTCCGACACCCCGAAGCCCCCGGTTCCGTCGAAACCCACCCGCGGTTGACCAGAAGTCAACCGTGTCGTCTACCCCTTCGACGGGGGTCGAAAGGGGGTAGCTCCAAGGACTTTTATACTTGGTTGTGTTTGGGTGGGCCATGTGAACATAATTAACCTGATTTGGGCTCATGTTATCACATGGTTCCATCCGTCGCACCCGCTATGGTGGTTTCCACATAGAAGAGCATAACCTTCGAGGGGGATAAGTGCGGTTTGTGAAGCCGGTCACACCTCGGAGTCTCGATATGTATCTAACAACCTACCACCACAACCTAATGCATATATTAGGGCACCACCTATGTTTTGGTGAGGTTCCGACACCCTGAAGCCCCCGGTTCCGTCGAAACCCACCCGCGGTTGACCAGAAGTCAACCGTGTCGTCTACCCCTTCGACGGGGGTCGAAAGGGGGTAGCTCCAAGGACTTTTATACTTGGTTGTGTTTGGGTGGGCCATGTGAACATAATTAACCTGATTTGGGCTCATGTTATCACATGGTTCCATCCGTCGCACCCACTATGGTGGTTTCCACATATAAGAGCATAACCTTCGAGGGGGATAAGTGCGGTTTGTGAAGCCGGTCACACCTCGGAGTCTCGATATGTATCAAACAACCTACCACCACAACCTAATGCATATATTAGGTCACCACCTATGTTTTGGTGAGGTTCCGACACCCCGAAGCCCCCGGTTCCGTCGAAACCCACCCGCGGTTGACCAGAAGTCAACCGTGTCGTCTACCCCTTCGACGGGGTCGAAAGGGGGTAGCTCCAAGGACTTTTATACTTGGTTGTGTTTGGGTGGGCCATGTGAACATAATTAACCTGATTTGGGCTCATGTTATCACATGGTTCCATCCGTCGCACCCACTATGGTGGTTTCCACATAGAAGAGCGTAACCTTCGAGGGGATAAGTGCGGTTTGTGAAGCCGGTCACACCTCGGAGTCTCGATATGTATCAAACAACCTACCACCACAACCTAATGCATATATTAGGTCACCACCTATGTTTTGGTGAGGTTCCGACACCCCGAAGCCCCCGGTTCCGTCGAAACCCACCCGCGGTTGACCAGAAGTCAACCGTGTCGTCTACCCCTTCGACGGGGGTCGAAAGGGGGTAGCTCCAAGGACTTTTATACTTGGTTGTGTTTGGGTGGGCCATGTGAACATAATTAACCTGATTTGGGCTCATGTTATCACATGGTTCCATCCGTCGCACCCGCTATGGTGGTTTCCACATAGAAGAGCATAACCTTCGAGGGGGATAAGTGCGGTTTGTGAAGCCGGTCACACCTCGGAGTATCGATATGTATCTAACAACCTACCACCACAACCTAATGCATATATTAGGGCACCACCTATGTTTTGGTGAGGTTCCGACACCCCGAAGCCCCCGGTTCCATCGAAACCCACCCGCGGTTGACCAGAAGTCAACCGTGTCGTCTACCCCTTCGACGGGGGTCGAAAGGGGGTAGCTCCAAGGACTTTTATACTTGGTTGTGTTTGGGTGGGCCATGTGAACATAATTAACCTGATTTGGGCTCATGTTATCACATGGTTCCATCCGTCGCACCCGCTATGGTGGTTTCCACATAGAAGAGCATAACCTTCGAGGGGGATAAGTGCGGTTTGTGAAGCCGGTCACACCTCGGAGTCTCGATATGTATCTAACAACCTACGACCACAACCTAATGCATATATTAGGGCACCACCTATGTTTTGGTGAGGTTCCGACACCCCGAAGCCCTCGGTTCCGCCGAAACCCACCCGCGGTTGACCAGAAGTCAACCGTGTCGTCTACCCCTTCGACGGGGGTCGAAAGGGGGTAGCTCCAAGGACTTTTATACTTGGTTGTGTTTGGGTGGGCCATGTGAACATAATTAACCTAATTTGGGCTCATGTTATCACATGGTTCCATCCGTCGCACCCGCTATGGTGGTTTCCACATAGAAGAGCATAACCTTCGAGGGGATAAGTGCGGTTTGTGAAGCCGGTCACACCTCGGAGTCTCGATATGTATCTAACAACCTACCACCACAACCTAATGCATATATTAGGGCACCACCTATGTTTTGGCGAGGTTCCGACACCCCGAAGCCCCCGGTTCCGTCGAAACCCACCCGCGGTTGACCAGAAGTCAACCGTGTCGTCTACCCCTTCGACGGGGGTCGAAAGGGGTAGCTCCAAGGACTTTTATACTTGGTTGTGTTTGGGTGGGCCATGTGAACATAATTAACCTGATTTGGGCTCATGTTATCACATGGTTCCATCCGTCGCACCCGCTATGGTGGTTTCCACATAGAAGAGCATAACCTTCGAGGGGGATAAGTGCGGTTTGTGAAGCCGGTCACACCTCGGAGTCTCGATATGTATCTAACAACCTACCACCACAACCTAATGCATATATTAGGGCACCACCTATGTTTTGGTGAGGTTCCGACACCAGAAGCCCCCGGTTCCGTCGAAACCCACCCGCGGTTGACCAGAAGTCAACCGTGTCGTCTACCCCTTCGACGGGGGTCGAAAGGGGGTAGCTCCAAGGACTTTTATACTTGGTTGTGTTTGGGTGGGCCATGTGAACATAATTAACCTGATTTGGGCTCATGTTATCACATGGTTCCATCCGTCGCACCCACTATGGTGGTTTCCACATATAAGAGCGTAACCTTCGAGGGGGATAAGTGCGGTTTGTGAAGCCGGTCACACCTCGGAGTCTCGATATGTATCAAACAACCTACCACCACAACCTAATGCATATATTAGGTCACCACCTATGTTTTGGTGAGGTTCCGACACCCCGAAGCCCCCGGTTCCGTCGAAACCCACCCGCGGTTGACCAGAAGTCAACCGTGTCGTCTACCCCTTCGACGGGGGTCGAAAGGGGGTAGCTCCAAGGACTTTTATACTTGGTTGTGTTTGGGTGGGCCATGTGAACATAATTAACCTGATTTGGGCTCATGTTATCACATGGTTCCATCCGTCGCACCCACTATGGTGGTTTCCACATAGAAGAGCGTAACCTTCGAGGGGGATAAGTGCGGTTTGTGAAGCCGGTCACACCTCGGAGTATCGATATGTATCTAACAACCTACCACCACAACCTAATGCATATATTAGGGCACCACCTATGTTTTGGTGAGGTTCCGACACGCCGAAGCCCCCGGTTCCGCCGAAACCCACCCGCGGTTGACCAGAAGTCAACCGTGTCGTCTACCCCTTCGACGGGGGTCGAAAGGGGGTAGCTCCAAGGACTTTTATACTTGGTTGTGTTTGGGTGGGCCATGTGAACATAATTAACCTGATTTGGGCTCATGTTATCACATGGTTCCATCCGTCGCACCCGCTATGGTGGTTTCCACATAGAAGAGCATAACCTTCGAGGGGGATAAGTGCGGTTTGTGAAGCCGGTCACACCTCGGAGTCTCGATATGTATCTAACAACCTACCACCACAACCTAATGCATATATTAGGGCACCACCTATGTTTTGGTGAGGTTCCGACACCCCGAAGCCCCCGGTTCCGTCGAAACCCACCCGCGGTTGACCAGAAGTCAACCGTGTCGTCTACCCCTTCGACGGGGGTCGAAAGGGGGTAGCTCCAAGGACTTTTATACTTGGTTGTGTTTGGGTGGGCCATGTGAACATAATTAACCTGATTTGGGCTCATGTTATCACATGGTTCCATCCGTCGCACCCGCTATGGTGGTTTCCACATAGAAGAGCATAACCTTCGAGGGGGATAAGTGCGGTTTGTGAAGCCGGTCACACCTCGGAGTCTCGATATGTATCTAACAACCTACCACCACAACCTAATGCATATATTAGGGCACCACCTATGTTTTGGTGAGGTTCCGACACCCCGAAGCCCCCGGTTCCGTCGAAACCCACCCGCGGTTGACCAGAAGTCAACCGTGTCGTCTACCCCTTCGACGGGGGTCGAAAGGGGGTAGCTCCAAGGACTTTTATACTTGGTTGTGTTTGGGTGGGCCATGTGAACATAATTAACCTGATTTGGGCTCATGTTATCACATGGTTCCATCCGTCGCACCCGCTATGGTGGTTTCCACATAGAAGAGCATAACCTTCGAGGGGGATAAGTGCGGTTTGTGAAGCCGGTCACACCTCGGAGTCTCGATATGTATCTAACAACCTACCACCACAACCTAATGCATATATTAGGGCACCACCTATGTTTTGGTGAGGTTCCGACACCCTGAAGCCCCCGGTTCCGTCGAAACCCACCCGCGGTTGACCAGAAGTCAACCGTGTCGTCTACCCCTTCGACGGGGGTCGAAAGGGGGTAGCTCCAAGGACTTTTATACTTGGTTGTGTTTGGGTGGGCCATGTGAACATAATTAACCTGATTTGGGCTCATGTTATCACATGGTTCCATCCGTCGCACCCACTATGGTGGTTTCCACATATAAGAGCATAACCTTCGAGGGGGATAAGTGCGGTTTGTGAAGCCGGTCACACCTCGGAGTCTCGATATGTATCAAACAACCTACCACCACAACCTAATGCATATATTAGGTCACCACCTATGTTTTGGTGAGGTTCCGACACCCCGAAGCCCCCGGTTCCGTCGAAACCCACCCGCGGTTGACCAGAAGTCAACCGTGTCGTCTACCCCTTCGACGGGGGTCGAAAGGGGGTAGCTCCAAGGACTTTTATACTTGGTTGTGTTTGGGTGGGCCATGTGAACATAATTAACCTGATTTGGGCTCATGTTATCACATGGTTCCATCCGTCGCACCCACTACGGTGGTTTCCACATAGAAGAGCGTAACCTTCGAGGGGGATAAGTGCGGTTTGTGAAGCCGGTCACACCTCGGAGTCTCGATATGTATCAAACAACCTACCACCACAACCTAATGCATATATTAGGTCACCACCTATGTTTTGGTGAGGTTCCGACACCCCGAAGCCCCCGGTTCCGTCGAAACCCACCCGCGGTTGACCAGAAGTCAACCGTGTCGTCTACCCCTTCGACGGGGGTCGAAAGGGGGTAGCTCCAAGGACTTTTATACTTGGTTGTGTTTGGGTGGGCCATGTGAACATAATTAACCTGATTTGGGCTCATGTTATCACATGGTTCCATCCGTCGCACCCGCTATGGTGGTTTCCACATAGAAGAGCATAACCTTCGAGGGGGATAAGTGCGGTTTGTGAAGCCGGTCACACCTCGGAGTATCGATATGTATCTAACAACCTACCACCACAACCTAATGCATATATTAGGGCACCACCTATGTTTTGGTGAGGTTCCGACACCCCGAAGCCCCCGGTTCCGTCGAAACCCACCCGCGGTTGACCAGAAGTCAACCGTGTCGTCTACCCCTTCGACGGGGGTCGAAAGGGGGTAGCTCCAAGGACTTTTATACTTGGTTGTGTTTGGGTGGGCCATGTGAACATAATTGACCTGATTTGGCCTCATGTTATCACATGGTTCCATCCGTCGCACCCGCTATGGTGGTTTCCACATAGAAGAGCATAACCTTCGAGGGGGATAAGTGCGGTTTGTGAAGCCGGTCACACCTCGGAGTCTCGATATGTATCTAACAACCTACCACCACAACCTAATGCATATATTAGGGCACCACCTATGTTTTGGTGAGGTTCCAACACCCCGAAGCCCCCGGTTCCGTCGAAACCCACCCGCGGTTGACCAGAAGTCAACCGTGTCGTCTACCCCTTCGACGGGGGTCGAAAGGGGGTAGCTCCAAGGACTTTTATACTTGGTTGTGTTTGGGTGGGCCATGTGAACATAATTAACCTGATTTGGGCTCATGTTATCACATGGTTCCATCCGTCGCACCCGCTATGGTGGTTTCCACATAGAAGAGCATAACCTTCGAGGGGGATAAGTGCGGTTTGTGAAGCCGGTCACACCTCGGAGTCTCGATATGTATCTAACAACCTACCACCACAACCTAATGCATATATTTGGGCACCACCTATGTTTTGGTGAGGTTCCGACACCCTGAAGCCCCCGGTTCCGTCGAAACCCACCCGCGGTTGACCAGAAGTCAACCGTGTCGTCTACCCCTTCGACGGGGGTGGAAAGGGGGTAGCTCCAAGGACTTTTATACTTGGTTGTGTTTGGGTGGGCCATGTGAACATAATTAACCTGATTTGGGCTCATGTTATCACATGGTTCCATCCGTCGCACCCACTATGGTGGTTTCCACATATAAGAGCGTAACCTTCGAGGGGGATAAGTGCGGTTTGTGAAGCCGGTCACACCTCGGAGTCTCGATATGTATCAAACAACCTACCACCACAACCTAATGCATATATTAGGTCACCACCTATGTTTTGGTGAGGTTCCGACACCCCGAAGCCCCCGGTTCCGTCGAAACCCACCCGCGGTTGACCAGAAGTCAACCGTGTCGTCTACCCCTTCGACGGGGGTCGAAAGGGGGTAGCTCCAAGGACTTTTATACTTGGTTGTGTTTGGGTGGGCCATGTGAACATAATTAACCTGATTTGGGCTCATGTTATCACATGGTTCCATCCGTCGCACCCACTATGGTGGTTTCCACATAGAAGAGCGTAACCTTCGAGGGGGATAAGTGCGGTTTGTGAAGCCGGTCACACCTCGGAGTCTCGATATGTATCAAACAACCTACCACCACAACCTAATGCATATATTAGGTCACCACCTATGTTTTGGTGAGGTTCCGACACCCCGAAGCCCCCGGTTCCGTCGAAACCCACCCGCGGTTGACCAGAAGTCAACCGTGTCGTCTACCCCTTCGACGGGGGTCGAAAGGGGGTAGCTCCAAGGACTTTTATACTTGGTTGTGTTTGGGTGGGCCATGTGTGACACCCCTCCCTGGCACATATCACCAGAGAGGCAGTCGTCCCGTGCGCCATCCCAAGATAACTGGCCGCACGTCACAACAGTGTAACATAATGGAAATCATTACACAATCAGGCACATCAGTGCTACAAATGGTTTACAAGGCCATCAAGGAATGACGAAATATCAATCCCAGCATGGCACGATACGGAGTTTTAACTGGCAGCGGAAGACATAATTGAGGCAACGGCTTGGAGCGGCTCCACTCCACAGGTATCTGGCTGGGCTACTGATCCTAGCACGCTTCTGCTCCTTATCCTTGCTAAGGTGGAAGTTGAGTCCTCGCCAAAATCTGGCCACAATCACAAGGCCCGTGAGTACATTATTATGCACTCAGCAAGTATCGCCCCTCACCACAAACAATCCAACAATCATGCAACAAGGTATACACTGAAAATAAAATCCTACAACATGGCAAGTGTATTCTAGATACATGACATAAGAGTAGCATGGCATTGACAACCAAACAGGTCATAAGCAAGCAACGGGGGTATCACCAGTACAGAGTCCAAGCCAGGTGGGGTTGGATCGTGTACCAGCAATCATACAAAGGGCTTACCTGTGACGAGTAGACGGGTGTACCAGTTGGTACCGAGTAACATAACAATACCTGTCATCACAACTAGGCCCAACGGCCTTGCTACATCTGTCAACTGCTAGGCCTACTGGCCTCGTCCTTTCACTTGGGCATGCACGATTGATGTGGGCTCTGGCCTAACTATAGGCTCCCCAACGCATCACACCGTCATCCCTAAACTTGGTTCACAATCACATCTCAAGTAGCATTCCCTGCATCAACTTATTGTTCATTTAGTGAAATCAGGTTGTTCATCTTTCTTTCAAACAGAACTTATGTTTAACCTCCTGACTCGACAAAGACAATAGTGTGACCGACACTGAACTGTTGTTCCATGACCTTGGAACTAGGCTAGATATCCAGATTTACACTCTCGAGAGGTTGCAATACTTCACTCATCTAAGTGGATCATTAACAACCGGTACTTTAGGATCACATCCATAAGACGGTCTGATACACTCACTCAACCGTTCACGCCATCAAGACACTCCCTATATAGCCACCGACATAACTATATGCCTTATGCAGAAGTGAATCCGGCACGTCCCCAACCCATGAGCGACGCCTAGCTCCGGAACCTTCGCAAGACTAGCCCCGACCAACTATGGTAACCGACTAGACTTGCCAAAATGGTGGCATCAAAGGAGGCTCAATAGGATTACGTAGGTCAAGACCCGCCCATGTGAGCGACAGTGGTAGTGCTTTCGATGTTCAGATTAGTGGCACTATGGACTGACCCTATCGATGTTTGGAGGGGTGTTTCATTTAATCATGTTTCATCATAACAAGTCCAAACAACAGGGGATTAGTCCAACACAACAATCACAAAATCAATATCATATATCATCAAACAACAAGGCATTAGCAACATAACATTTGCAGATATAGGTATTAACATAACAATAATAATAATACCCGGGTGACTGTGGCGGGCAACCCGGCCGGTGTCACTCGGGGTTAGTGTTCACAGAATAATAGCATAATATTTCAAATGGATGACGGTGGCGGGCAACCCGGCCGGTGTCACCGTAAAAGAGTGAACCGAAAAGCACTCATAAAAATGAGAGAGCATCCATTCCACTCGAGGTTATCTCGACGTGGTGTCAGCAATCTCGGCAAAAGAACCACGGAAAAGTCAGCTCCCCAGCGTCGCAGTCCGGTTGGTCTATGCCAACCATATTTGACGGAGGGGACAAGGCAACTAACTCTTTTGGCGAATGCCCCCAACCCCGAGGATCATAAGACGACATTCGTCCGCTCCTCACCTCGGCGAAGAGGAAAGAACCAAACAAAGCCCCGCAAATGCGAGACGCACAGTTGTAATAATTCCCCCATTCCCTTGACTGAGGCGGGAGACCCGGCCATTGCCCCGAGAATGTGAGTGTTGCACAAATAAGCAATATAAAGTAGTGCAATAATATAACATGCAGTATGACAAATGCAGCAATACAAGACTCATATGACATATGGACAACATACAGGCAAGTAATGATAATAGCCGACAGACATAACAATCGAACAGGAGACAGACATAAAATATAACAGTAGACAGACATAAACACCCGGCATGGTAATAGGCAAACAACAAACAAGCATTGCGGGATGGCTTATAGCAAGGGGTTAGCTTGCCTCCGAAGGTCGACACCGTTTGGCTTGGGGGTCACGGACGTCACGGGTCAGGGTCTCGGTTCGCCGGTACCGCGGAATACCCTACGCACGCATTCAAGGTGCTGAGCATACAAGTATTTTAAAAAATGTAAAACTTATACTACTGGACAGATCGTCTCAAACTAAGAATTTACAAATTTGATTCACCTCAATCGGAGTTACGGTTTGAGAGAAAATGGCGAGCGAAGGATAGCTATCCTCTGCCCAGTGCGGCAGATAAGCAGCTCGGGTTGGCTGAGCTGGCTGGGTCGTGTATTTTCCGAGAATCCGTCTTCTGAGCTGGAAAGCGTAAAACCAGAAATACGCTTTGGCTTGAGGAAAGCGTAAAACAGGGAATACGCCGATCAGTACACTGTTCAGCTCTCTAGCTTTCTGCTAGCTTTGCTCTCGCGTGCAGCACGCACGGGAGCCGGCCGGCGGTCGCCGGCGCCGGCTGCTGGGATGGCCGGAGCACCGGGAGACGGCGGGGATGGGATGGCGGCGGCATACCGCGGCCAGGGGAGGCGGCGCCGTCGGTGGGGTCGCTCCTGCGCGCAGCGCCGCGAGCCCGACGTGCTCGGCAACGATGGCCGCATGGGCGGCTCGGGCGGCGCCGGTGCGGGCTGCTGGGAGGGCCGGGGCACTGGCCGATGGCAGCGGCGGTCATGCGGGGCAGCGCCGCGCTCGGCCTGGGGCTCCAGAGGGCCAAGAACGGCACGGACGCGACGCCCTCGAGCCTGCCAAGCTCGGTAATGGCGGAAGGCTGCGGGGGGGCGTCGGCCGCGTTGTTCCCCGGCGCTATCGAGCTCGAGGACGGGCGGAACGAGGTCCAGAGACCACGGCGCGCTCGGAAAGGAGCTCCAGGGCGGCAGGGAAGACACGGACGCGACGCACGCTAGCTCGGTGGGCACGGCTATGGCGGGCTGCCGCGGAAGAATGGTTGCCGGCGACGACCTGCAGCGCCCGCGAGCTGGGAGAGGAGCGGAATGAGGTCCTTGAGGACGCCATGCTCGCCTCGCAGCTCAACCGGGGCAGAGGAGGGCCGAGGCGTCCACCGCCGTGGGCTAGGGTTTCGAGTGAGCTCGGTTTGGGTTGCTCTCTTGCTGGCCAGAGGCTAGGGGAAGGGAAGAGGGAAGAGCAGAGCACGCAGAGGAGCTCGGGGAGGGTTTTAAAGGGCAGGGAGAGGGAGGAGACTTGATTGCACCGGTGGTTGTTCGGTGCACCGTCTTTGCTCCAAAGAATTAAGGGGAGAGGATAGGGATGAGGGGGAGGGTGTGGCTGCCGTGCTGGTGGCATAGTAAAGCACGTGGTGTACTGCAGGAGAAGGGTCAGCCACCGACCACAGCAGTAAACGGAGATTAGGTCCTGCCTAAGCGCACGTCTAGGGCGTGACACGGGTGGCATCGTCGCGTTCCCGGCGACTCGGAGGTCCAAAAGCGATGGGGTTTTCCCCACTGCAAGCAAAATTCAAAACTCTACAACTTTGGTGACTAAAGTTTTTGCAAATTCGAAACTTCGTGCGACTAGAACTTTTGAAAAACAGTACTGGTCCAAATAGAAAAAGGTTGTTTGGAGAAGCAAACGATTTTTGTTTTGATCAAGACTTTGCCCAGAGGTGTAGGCACCACCAGGGCTTGCATCTAGGTACTCTCCTCTCACTACAAAAATCATTTGGCTTGGTTTTGAAAACATTTGAAATTTAGGGCAGAAACTTGGACATAGAAAAGGTCAAATATTTTCTTAACAAGATATCCAATATTTTTACATAAACGGTCTACATACTGCCTAGGGGTCATCCCCTAATTTTCGTAGAATTGTTGGAGGCATAAAAATTGGGGTTCCTTTGGAATTTGCTAATAGGCAAGAAAAGAGCACTACAAAGGAAGTACCTCAAATATTGCTCAAATGAGGTTGGTACAGTGGAGTGAAATGTTCAGGAGGTGGATTCATGCGTCTCCCCAAAATGGTAGAATTTTTGGATGAGTGGAAGGTGTCTGGATAATTTTCGGATTGAAACCGACATAACAGGAATAGGGTTTAACTTTGGAATCTTGCATGGGACTATGAAATATTTTTCCGTGGAAGTGATCTCTGTGTATGAGGGAACCATATGGTAGCTGGGTAGAATTTATTTCAAGCTGAAATTGCGGTGGAGGCTTTTAGTGGGATAGGCCGGAAGGATTTTGGAACCAATGGTTTAACAGATAAAACAATGTCATGGAATTTATGGTGGAGGTCGACAAAGATCGGGGATTGTGGGAATTTTCTGAGAGCAAAACCAAGGTCAAATCAAAGACCAACGGGTTCGAAGAAAACATTTAGAAACCCGAAAAGTTTTTCCGGCGTCCAAAATAAATTTAAAATTCGGTCTAAATTTTCGGGGTGTTACAAACCTTCCCCCCTTAAAAAGAATCTCGTCCCGAGATTCGGAGACTTATAGAGATTCCCGGGGTTACACAAGATATTTCTTGTACGGTCTTAATATACCCCTATATTTAAAACCCTTTTGCGTAAACTTTTCTACAACCACTATAATTGGAATCGCATAGAAAGATCAACACTCAACGAGATTTTCCTAAAACCTGGTATCTCAAGGCTCGATATTTTTATCGCACTTAATGCATTCTAGGGATGGCATGGTAGGGCTCATACAATCAAACAACATAGGATCTACTCACATGCTTATGAATTTAAAATCTAAGGTTTTGCACAAACAGGGGAAGATCAAACAAGATCTACAACCAAATTATCAAATAATCTAACAAGATCAACTGGGGTGAGTAAGAACTCAAAAACCTTTATAAACAAAAGGCAGGGATATGCTAATCATAACCTTCTCCTAAGGTTTTATTTTTGACAAGTTATACACACACAACAGGTGCCCCTTTCATGTGCGTACAACAAAAGGTTTTATTTTTCCAAAGCTATACATACATGGCAGGTGCCCCTTTCATGTATATACCGGTTTGGAAAAAGAAACAAGGTTTGTTTTCAAACAACGATGTTCGCGCCACAAGGGTGGGATCACAAACACCAAAATTTTGTGGGATAGAGCCATTCCCAAAGTTTGTTTTTGCAAAGAAATTTTCCCTATAGAACTCCGGGATACGAGGAAAATAACACGTCTCGGGGTACCTCTTCACGTTGAAGTAGTCGCGGTGTCCCAGTTGGAGTAGAACTTGCATCATCAATTTCGGAAATTGTCCATCCGTGTACAGTTCGTGTCTTGCAGCAAGATTAAATGGCAGGGATACAAGCATGGGTAGGAGAATTTCTACTTGTAGCAAAACATCATTTTATAAAACATTTCTGCATTTTATGGCCCAAAACAAAACGGCTGCAGCAGTATGGCATAATCATTTCAACCATACCGTATAGGCAAGCACAAGCAAACATAGACAGAAAACACTCTACAAAAATCCTTCTGTGTTCCAGCGAGGAGGACACCCAACAAGCATTAAGCTTGAGGTGGTGGATCTCGTGGAGGGCTCGGGCCCTTTCTTAACATGCGTCCAGACAAGGTTCATATTGGGTGAGGAACCTTGGGGTACTACATGTAGGAGTTTTTCAAACCTATGCGCGAGCCAACATTAAGTGAGCGGGACACCGTGGTTACAGTGTCTCATCAAATACTTCCACTTAATAGTTAAACTTGTGCAACACACACAAAATAATTTGCATACTACAAAATAATCCCATTCAAAGTTTGCATTAACTCACAGGTGGGTATATGCGTCTGGGTTCACATATACTGTCCCTGTTTTAAGTGATCTGTCTTTCTTCAAAACCTTTAACTAAAAGAAAGGCATGATATTCCTTCATGTGTCAACCAAGTGGCTAACCAGAGGATAAGAATACCAAGTTTTATTACGGCTGACTCGACATCAACCAGAAAACAGAAAGACTTGCATTACAAGCCAACACAAGAAACAAACAACCTCACAAACTCTCACCTACCAACTTAGGACTCCTCACTTGGTGGGGACTTGGTCTGGGCATCCACTTTGTTGCCTTCTGGATCTTGCGGTTTTGGTCCTACGCAAAGCTTGGTATCCACTGGGCTCTTGTCAGTGGGCTGCGGGACTCGGGCAAGGGCTTGCCTATTGGAATGGCATTCCTCCAAGTGGTAGGCAAGAATGCTCTCCAAGGCGGTGGTGTAGGCTTCGAGGTGGGACAAGGTTGAGTTGAGCATCACTTCGATGCTTACCATGGGATTGCTGGGGCTTGCAAGGGATCTTGGCGGGAAGAAGCGAGACGCGGGAGGTTCTGTCGCGGCTTCAAAGTACCGCAGAGAGCGAGACATTCCAAGCTGCAACTTGGAGAGCCATCTCAGGGGAATCCACGAAGTGGCTTTGAATCACATATGGCGCCGCGCTTCCTAAGGCACTTGGGGCAACATACACATCAGCATGATACTCGCTCACGCAGGAGGAGAGGTTAGACCGATATACATGGTACACCGGCCGAGAAACACAACCAAGAATGTCGCGAGCAGCTTCCCACAGCAGAGGTGGAAAACCGGGGCGAAACTCAGCGGTGGTCTCGAAAACAAGGGTAGGTTCCATCTACAACTCAAGCTAAGGTACTTGGGAGAGAGAGCGCAAGATTCCTGAGCGGGATCTGCTTCAAGAGAGTTGGGTTGCAAAGGATAGCAAGCGAGGGTGGGATTTTATAGGTAGCTAGGACTTGGGTCTCATACTAATGGGTAGTGTCGATTCCTTCTCATGGAAGAAACCGGCGAGCCTCACTCGGGGATTGGGACAAGTCCTACTGCACCATACTGTTGACCAACAATAGCCATGCCGGTTAGGCGGAGATGGGTCAAATCCATCGGGTCCTTGTCGGGCAAAAGTAAGGCTGGGTTTTCCATGCTAGGGTAGTCTACAGCCAGCCTGGTGCTCTGATACCATGCTCTGTGACACCCCTCCCTGGCACATATCACCAGAGAGGCAGTCGTCCCGTGCGCCATCCCAAGATAACTGGCCGCACGTCACAACAGTGTAACATAATGGAAATCATTACACAATCAGGCACATCAGTGCTACAAATGGTTTACAAGGCCATCAAGGAATGACGAAATATCAATCCGCATGGCACGATACGAGTTTTAACTGGCAGCGGAAGACATAATGAGGCAACGGCTTGGAGCGGCTCCACTCCACAGGTATCTGGCTGGGCTACTGATCCTAGCACGCTTCTGCTCCTTATCCTTGCTAAGGTGGAAGTTGAGTCCTCGCCAAAATCTGGCCACAATCACAAGGCCCGTGAGTACATTATTATGCACTCAGCAAGTATCGCCCCTCACCACAAACAATCCAACAATCATGCAACAAGGTATACACTGGAAATAAAATCCTACAACATGGCAAGTGTATCTAGATACATGACATAAAAGTAGCATGGCATTGACAACCAAACATGTCATAAGCAAGCAACGGGGGTATCACCAGTACAGAGTCCAAGCCAGGTGGGGTTGGATCGTGTACCAGCAATCATACAAAGGGCTTACCTGTGACGAGTAGACGGGTGTACCAGTTGGTACCGAGTAACATAACAATACCTGTCATCACAACTAGGCCCAACGGCCTTGCTACATCTGTCAACTGCTAGGCCCACTGGCCTCGTCCTTTCACTTGGGCATGCACGATTGATGTGGGCTCTGGCCTAACTATAGGCTCCCCAACGCATCACACCGCATCCCTAAACTTGGTTCACAATCACATCTCAAGTAGCATTCCCTGCATCAACTTATTGTTCATTTAGTGAAATCAGGTTGTTCATCTTTCTTTCAAACAGAACTTATGTTTAACCTCCTGACTCGACAAAGACAATAGTGTGACCGACACTGAACTGTTGTTCCATACCTTGGAACTAGGCTAGATATCCAGATTTACACTCTCGAGAGGTTGCAATACTTCACTCATCTAAGTGGATCATTAACAACCGGTACTTTAGGATCACATCCATAAGACGGTCTGATACACTCACTCAACCGTTCACGCCATCAAGACACTCCCTATATAGCCACCGACATAACTATATGCCTTATGCAGAAGTGAATCCGGCACGTCCCCAACCCATGAGCGACGCCTAGCTCCGGAACCTTCGCAAGACTAGCCCCGACCAACTATGGTAACCGACTAGACTTGCCAAAATGGTGGCATCAAAGGAGGCTCAATAGGATTACGTAGGTCAAGGCCCGCCCATGTGAGCGACAGTGGTAGTGCTTTCGATGTTCAGATTAGTGGCACTATGGACTGACCCTATCGATGTTTGGAGGGGTGTTTCATTTAATCATGTTTCATCATAACAAGTCCAAACAACAGGGGATTAGTCCAACACAACAATCACAAAATCAATATCATATATCATCAAACAACAAGGCATTAGCAACATAACATTTGCAGATATAGGTATTAACATAACAATAATAATAATACCCGGGTGACTGTGGCGGGCAACCCGGCCGGTGTCACTCGGGGGTTAGTGTTCACAGAATAATAGCATAATATTTCAAACGGATGACGGTGGCGGGCAACCCGGCCGGTGTCACCGTAAAAGAGTGAACCGAAAAGCACTCATAAAAATGAGAGAGCATCCATTCCACTCGAGGTTATCTCGACGTGGTGTCAGCAATCTCGGCAAAAGAACCACGGAAAAGTCAGCTCCCCAGCGTCGCAGTCCGGTTGGTCTATGCCAACCATATTTGACGGAGGGGACAAGGCAACTAACTCTTTTGGCGAATGCCCCCAACCCCGAGGATCATAAGACGACATTCGTCCGCTCCTCACCTCGGCGAAGAGGAAAGAACCAAACAAAGCCCCGCAAATGCGAGACGCACAGTTGTAATAATTCCCCCATTCCCTTGACTGAGGCGGGAGACCCGGCCATTGCCCCGAGAATGTGAGTGTTGCACAGATAAGCAATATAAAGTAGTGCAATAATATAACATGCAGTATGACAAATGCAGCAATACAAGACTCATATGACATATGGACAACATACAGGCAAGTAATGATAATAGCCGACAGACATAACAATCGAACAGGAGACAGACATAAAATATAACAGTAGACAGACATAAACACCCGGCATGGTAATAGGCAAACAACAAACAAGCATTGCGGGATGGCTTATAGCAAGGGGTTAGCTTGCCTCCGAAGGTCGACACCGTTTGGCTTGGGGGTCACGGACGTCGCGGGTCAGGGTCTCGGTTCGCCGGTACCGCGGAATACCCTACGCACGCATTCAAGGTGCTGAGCATACAAGTATTTTACAAAAATGTAAAACTTATACTACTGGACAGATCGTCTCAAACTAAGAATTTACAAATTTGATTCACCTCAATCGGAGTTACGGTTTGAGAGAAAATGGCGAGCGAAGGATAGCTATCCTCTGCCCAGTGCGGCAGATAAGCAGCTCGGGTTGGCTGAGCTGGCTGGGTCGTGTATTTTCCGAGAATCCGTCTTCTGAGCTGGAAAGCGTAAAACCATAAATACGCTTTGGCTTGAGGAAAGCGTAAAACAGGGAATACGCCGATCAGTACACTGTTCAGCTCTCTAGCTTTCTGCTAGCTTTGCTCTCGCGTGCAGCACGCACGGGAGCCGGCCGGCGGTCGCCGGCGCCGGCTGCTGGGATGGCCGGAGCACCGGGAGACGGCGGGGATGGGATGGCGGCGGCATACCGCGGCCAGGGGAGGCGGCGCCGTCGGTGGGGTCGCTCCTGCGCGCAGCGCCGCGAGCCCGACGTGCTCGGCAACGATGGCCGCATGGGCGGCTCGGGCGGCGCCGGTGCGGGCTGCTGGGAGGGCCGGGGCACTGGCCGATGGCAGCGGCGGTCATGCGGGGCAGCGCCGCGCTCGGCCTGGGGCTCCAGAGGGCCAAGAACGGCACGGACGCGACGCCCTCGAGCCTGCCAAGCTCGGTAATGGCGGAAGGCTGCGGGGGGGCGTCGGCCGCGTTGTTCCCCGGCGCTATCGAGCTCGAGGACGGGCGGAACGAGGTCCAGAGACCACGGCGCGCTCGGAAAGGAGCTCCAGGGCGGCAGGGAAGACACGGACGCGACGCACGCTAGCTCGGTGGGCACGGCTATGGCGGGCTGCCGCGGAAGAATGGTTGCCGGCGACGACCTGCAGCGCCCGCGAGCTGGGAGAGGAGCGGAATGAGGTCCTTGAGGACGCCATGCTCGCCTCGCAGCTCAACCGGGGCAGAGGAGGGCCGAGGCGTCCACCGCCGTGGGCTAGGGTTTCGAGTGAGCTCGGTTTGGGTTGCTCTCTTGCTGGCCAGAGGCTAGGGGAAGGGAAGAGGGAAGAGCAGAGCACGCAGAGGAGCTCGGGGAGGGTTTTAAAGGGCAGGGAGAGGGAGGAGACTTGATTGCACCGGTGGTTGTTCGGTGCACCGTCTTTGCTCCAAAGAATTAAGGGGAGAGGATAGGGATGAGGGGGAGGGTGTGGCTGCCGTGCTGGTGGCATAGTAAAGCACGTGGTGTACTGCAGTAGAAGGGTCAGCCACCGACCACAGCAGTAAACGGAGATTAGGTCCTGCCTAAGCGCACGTCTAGGGCGTGACACGGGTGGCATCGTCGCGTTTCCGGCGACTCGGAGGTCCAAAAGCGATGGGGTTTTCCCCACTGCAAGCAAAATTCAAAACTCTACAACTTTGGTGACTAAAGTTTTTGCAAATTCGAAACTTCGTGCGACTAGAACTTTTGAAAAACAGTACTGGTCCAAATAGAAAAAGGTTGTTTGGAGAAGCAAACGATTTTTGTTTTGATCAAGACTTTGCCCAGAGGTGTAGGCACCACCAGGGCTTGCATCTAGGTACTCTCCTCTCACTACAAAAATCATTTGGCTTGGTTTTGAAAACATTTGAAATTTAGGGCAGAAACTTGGACATAGAAAAGGTCAAATATTTTCTTAACAAGATATCCAATATTTTTACATAAACGGTCTACATACTGCCTAGGGGTCATCCCTAATTTTCGTAGAATTGTTGGAGGCATAAAAATTGGGGTTCCTTTGGAATTTGCTAATAGGCAAGAAAAGAGCACTACAAAGGAAGTACCTCAAATATTGCTCAAATGAGGTTGGTACAGTGGAGTGTAATGTTCAGGAGGTGGATTCATGCGTCTCCCCAAAATGGTAGAATTTTTGGATAAGTGGAAGGTGTCTGGATAATTTTCGGATTGAAGCCGACATAACAGGGAATAGGGTTTAACTTTGGGATCTTGCATGGGACTATGAAATATTTTTCCGTGGAAGTGATCTCTGTGTATGAGGGAACCATATGGTAGCTAGGTAGAATTTATTTCAAGCTGAAATTGCGGTGGAGGCTTTTAGTGGGATAGGTCGGAAGGATTTTGGAACCAATGGTTTAACAGATAAAACAATGTCATGGAATTTATGGTGGAGGTCGACAAAGATCGGGGATTGTGCGGAAAATTTTCTGGGAGAGCAAAACCAAGGTCAAATCAAAGACCAACGGGTTCGAAGAAAACAATTAGAAACCCGAAAAGTTTGTCCGGCGTCCAAAATTAAATTAAAAATTCGGTCTAAATTTTCGGGTGTTACACCATGTGAACATAATTAACCTGATTTGGGCTCATGTTATCACATGGTTCCATCCGTCGCACCCGCTATGGTGGTTTCCACATAGAAGAGCATAACCTTCGAGGGGATAAGTGCGGTTTGTGAAGCCGGTCACACCTCGGAGTCTCGATATGTATCTAACAACCTACCACCACAACCTAATGCATATATTAGGGCACCACCTATGTTTTGGTGAGGTTCCGACACCCTGAAGCCCCCGGTTCCGTCGAAACCCACCCGCGGTTGACCAGAAGTCAACCGTGTCGTCTACCCCTTCGACGGGGGTCGAAAGGGGGTAGCTCCAAGGACTTTTATACTTGGTTGTGTTTGGGTGGGCCATGTGAACATAATTAACCTGATTTGGGCTCATGTTATCACATGGTTCCATCCGTCGCACCCACTATGGTGGTTTCCACATATAAGAGCATAACCTTCGAGGGGGATAAGTGCGGTTTGTGAAGCCGGTCACACCTCGGAGTCTCGATATGTATCAAACAACCTACCACCACAACCTAATGCATATATTAGGTCACCACCTATGTTTTGGTGAGGTTCCGACACCCCGAAGCCCCCGGTTCCGTCGAAACCCACCCGCGGTTGACCAGAAGTCAACCGTGTCGTCTACCCCTTCGACGGGGGTCGAAAGGGGGTAGCTCCAAGGACTTTTATACTTGGTTGTGTTTGGGTGGGCCATGTGAACATAATTAACCTGATTTGGGCTCATGTTATCACATGGTTCCATCCGTCGCACCCACTATGGTGGTTTCCACATAGAAGAGCGTAACCTTCGAGGGGGATAAGTGCGGTTTGTGAAGCCGGTCACACCTCGGAGTCTCGATATGTATCAAACAACCTACCACCACAACCTAATGCATATATTAGGTCACCACCTATGTTTTGGTGAGGTTCCGACACCCCGAAGCCCCCGGTTCCGTCGAAACCCACCCGCGGTTGACCAGAAGTCAACCGTGTCGTCTACCCCTTCGACGGGGGTCGAAAGGGGGTAGCTCCAAGGACTTTTATACTTGGTTGTGTTTGGGTGGGCCATGTGAACATAATTAACCTGATTTGGGCTCATGTTATCACATGGTTCCATCCGTCGCACCCGCTATGGTGGTTTCCACATAGAAGAGCATAACCTTCGAGGGGGATAAGTGCGGTTTGTGAAGCCGGTCACACCTCGGAGTATCGATATGTATCTAACAACCTACCACCACAACCTAATGCATATATTAGGGCACCACCTATGTTTTGGTGAGGTTCCGACACCCCGAAGCCCCCGGTTCCGTCGAAACCCACCCGCGGTTGACCAGAAGTCAACCGTGTCGTCTACCCCTTCGACGGGGGTCGAAAGGGGGTAGCTCCAAGGACTTTTATACTTGGTTGTGTTTGGGTGGGCCATGTGAACATAATTAACCTGATTTGGGCTCATGTTATCACATGGTTCCATCCGTCGCACCCGCTATAGTGGTTTCCACATAGAAGAGCATAGCCTTCGAGGGGGATAAGTGCGGTTTGTGAAGCCGGTCACACCTCGGAGTCTCGATATGTATCTAACAACCTACGACCACAACCTAATGCATATATTAGGGCACCACCTATGTTTTGGTGAGGTTCCGACACCCCGAAGCCCCCGGTTCCGCCGAAACCCACCCGCGGTTGACCAGAAGTCAACCGTGTCGTCTACCCCTTCGACGGGGGTCGAAAGGGGTAGCTCCAAGGACTTTTATACTTGGTTGTGTTTGGGTGGGCCATGTGAACATAATTAACCTGATTTGGGCTCATGTTATCACATGGTTCCATCCGTCGCACCCGCTATGGTGGTTTCCACATAGAAGAGCATAACCTTCGAGGGGGATAAGTGCGGTTTGTGAAGCCGGTCACACCTCGGAGTCTCGATATGTATCTAACAACCTACCACCACAACCTAATGCATATATTAGGGCACCACCTATGTTTTGGTGAGGTTCCGACACCCCGAAGCCCCCGGTTCCGTCGAAACCCACCCGCGGTTGACCAGAAGTCAACCGTGTCGTCTACCCCTTCGACGGGGGTCGAAAGGGGGTAGCTCCAAGGACTTTTATACTTGGTTGTGTTTGGGTGGGCCATGTGAACATAATTAACCTGATTTGGGCTCATGTTATCACATGGTTCCATCCGTCGCACCCGCTATGGTGGTTTCCACATAGAAGAGCATAACCTTCGAGGGGGATAAGTGCGGTTTGTGAAGCCGGTCACACCTCGGAGTCTCGATATGTATCTAACAACCTACCACCACAACCTAATGCATATATTAGGGCACCACCTATGTTTTGGTGAGGTTCCGACACCCCGAAGCCCCCGGTTCCGTCGAAACCCACCCGCGGTTGACCAGAAGTCAACCGTGTCGTCTACCCCTTCGACGGGGTCGAAAGGGGGTAGCTCCAAGGACTTTTATACTTGGTTGTGTTTGGGTGGGCCATGTGAACATAATTAACCTGATTTGGGCTCATGTTATCACATGGTTCCATCCGTCGCACCCGCTATGGTGGTTTCCACATAGAAGAGCAAACCTTCGAGGGGGATAAGTGCGGTTTGTGAAGCCGGTCACACCTCGGAGTCTCGATATGTATCTAACAACCTACCACCACAACCTAATGCATATATTTGGGCACCACCTATGTTTTGGTGAGGTTCCGACACCCTGAAGCCCCCGGTTCCGTCGAAACCCACCCGCGGTTGACCAGAAGTCAACCGTGTCGTCTACCCTTCGACGGGGGTCGAAAGGGGGTAGCTCCAAGGACTTTTATACTTGGTTGTGTTTGGGTGGGCCATGTGAACATAATTAACCTGATTTGGGCTCATGTTATCACATGGTTCCATCCGTCGCACCCACTATGGTGGTTTCCACATATAGAACGTAACCTTCGAGGGGGATAAGTGCGGTTTGTGAAGCCGGTCACACCTCGGAGTCTCGATATGTATCAAACAACCTACCACCACAACCTAATGCATATATTAGGTCACCACCTATGTTTTGGTGAGGTTCCGACACCCCGAAGCCCCCGGTTCCGTCGAAACCCACCCGCGGTTGACCAGAAGTCAACCGTGTCGTCTACCCCTTCGACGGGGGTCGAAAGGGGGTAGCTCCAAGGACTTTTATACTTGGTTGTGTTTGGGTGGGCCATGTGAACATAATTAACCTGATTTGGGCTCATGTTATCACATGGTTCCATCCGTCGCACCCACTATGGTGGTTTCCACATAGAAGAGCTAACCTTCGAGGGGGATAAGTGCGGTTTGTGAAGCCGGTCACACCTCGGAGTCTCGATATGTATCAACAACCTACCACCACAACCTAATGCATATATTAGGGCACCACCTATGTTTTGGTGAGGTTCCGACACCCCGAAGCCCCCGGTTCCGTCGAAACCCACCCGCGGTTGACCAGAAGTCAACCGTGTCGTCTACCCCTTCGACGGGGTCGAAAGGGGGTAGCTCCAAGGACTTTTATACTTGGTTGTGTTTGGGTGGGCCATGTGAACATAATTAACCTGATTTGGGCTCATGTTATCACATGGTTCCATCCGTCGCACCCGCTATGGTGGTTTCCACATAGAAGAGCATAACCTTCGAGGGGGATAAGTGCGGTTTGTGAAGCCGGTCACACCTCGGAGTCTCGATATGTATCTAACAACCTACCACCACAACCTAATGCATATATTAGGGCACCACCTATGTTTTGGTGAGGTTCCGACACCCTGAAGCCCCCGGTTCCGTCGAAACCCACCCGCGGTTGACCAGAAGTCAACCGTGTCGTCTACCCCTTCGACGGGGGTCGAAAGGGGGTAGCTCCAAGGACTTTTATACTTGGTTGTGTTTGGGTGGGCCATGTGAACATAATTAACCTGATTTGGGCTCATGTTATCACATGGTTCCATCCGTCGCACCCACTATGGTGGTTTCCACATATAAGAGCATAACCTTCGAGGGGGATAAGTGCGGTTTGTGAAGCCGGTCACACCTCGGAGTCTCGATATGTATCAACAACCTACCACCACAACCTAATGCATATATTAGGTCACCACCTATGTTTTGGTGAGGTTCCGACACCCCGCCCCCGGTTCCGTCGAAACCCACCCGCGGTTGACCAGAAGTCAACCGTGTCGTCTACCCCTTCGACGGGGGTCGAAAGGGGGTAGCTCCAAGGACTTTTATACTTGGTTGTGTTTGGGTGGGCCATGTGAACATAATTAACCTGATTTGGGCTCATGTTATCACATGGTTCCATCCGTCGCACCCACTATGGTGGTTTCCACATAGAAGAGCGTAACCTTCGAGGGGGATAAGTGCGGTTTGTGAAGCCGGTCACACCTCGGAGTCTCGATATGTATCAAACAACCTACCACCACAACCTAATGCATATATTAGGGCACCACCTATGTTTTGGTGAGGTTCCGACACCCCGAAGCCCCCGGTTCCGTCGAAACCCACCCGCGGTTGACCAGAAGTCAACCGTGTCGTCTACCCCTTCGACGGGGGTCGAAAGGGGGTAGCTCCAAGGACTTTTATACTTGGTTGTGTTTGGGTGGGCCATGTGAACATAATTAACCTGATTTGGGCTCATGTTATCACATGGTTCCATCCGTCGCACCCGCTATGGTGGTTTCCACATAGAAGAGCATAACCTTCGAGGGGGATAAGTGCGGTTTGTGAAGCCGGTCACACCTCGGAGTCTCGATATGTATCAAACAACCTACCACCACAACCTAATGCATATATTAGGCACCACCTATGTTTTGGTGAGGTTCCGACACCCCGAAGCCCCGGTTCCGTCGAAACCCACCCGCGGTTGACCAGAAGTCAACCGTGTCGTCTACCCCTTCGACGGGGGTCGAAAGGGGGTAGCTCCAAGGACTTTTATACTTGGTTGTGTTTGGGTGGGCCATGTGAACATAATTAACCTGATTTGGGCTCATGTTATCACATGGTTCCATCCGTCGCACCCGCTATGGTGGTTTCCACATAGAAGAGCATAACCTTCGAGGGGGATAAGTGCGGTTTGTGAAGCCGGTCACACCTCGGAGTCTCGATATGTATCTAACAACCTACCACCACAACCTAATGCATATATTAGGGCACCACCTATGTTTTGGTGAGGTTCCGACACCCCGAAGCCCCCGGTTCCGTCGAAACCCACCCGCGGTTGACCAGAAGTCAACCGTGTCGTCTACCCCTTCGACGGGGGTCGAAAGGGGGTAGCTCCAAGGACTTTTATACTTGGTTGTGTTTGGGTGGGCCATGTGAACATAATTAACCTGATTTGGGCTCATGTTATCACATGGTTCCATCCGTCGCACCCGCTATGGTGGTTTCCACATAGAAGAGCATAACCTTCGAGGGGGATAAGTGCGGTTTGTGAAGCCGGTCACACCTCGGAGTCTCGATATGTATCTAACAACCTACCACCACAACCTAATGCATATATTAGGGCACCACCTATGTTTTGGTGAGGTTCCGACACCCGAAGCCCCCGGTTCCGTCGAAACCCACCCGCGGTTGACCAGAAGTCAACCGTGTCGTCTACCCCTTCGACGGGGGTCGAAAGGGGGTAGCTCCAAGGACTTTTATACTTGGTTGTGTTTGGGTGGGCCATGTGAACATAATTAACCTGATTTGGGCTCATGTTATCACATGGTTCCATCCGTCGCACCCACTATGGTGGTTTCCACATATAAGAGTAACCTTCGAGGGGGATAAGTGCGGTTTGTGAAGCCGGTCACACCTCGGAGTCTCGATATGTATCAAACAACCTACCACCACAACCTAATGCATATATTAGGCACCACCTATGTTTTGGTGAGGTTCCGACACCCCGAAGCCCCCGGTTCCGTCGAAACCCACCCGCGGTTGACCAGAAGTCAACCGTGTCGTCTACCCCTTCGACGGGGGTCGAAAGGGGGTAGCTCCAAGGACTTTTATACTTGGTTGTGTTTGGGTGGGCCATGTGAACATAATTAACCTGATTTGGGCTCATGTTATCACATGGTTCCATCCGTCGCACCCACTATGGTGGTTTCCACATAGAAGAGCATAACCTTCGAGGGGGATAAGTGCGGTTTGTGAAGCCGGTCACACCTCGGAGTCTCGATATGTATCAAACAACCTACCACCACAACCTAATGCATATATTAGGGCACCACCTATGTTTTGGTGAGGTTCCGACACCCCGAAGCCCCCGGTTCCGTCGAAACCCACCCGCGGTTGACCAGAAGTCAACCGTGTCGTCTACCCCTTCGACGGGGGTCGAAAGGGGGTAGCTCCAAGGACTTTTATACTTGGTTGTGTTTGGGTGGGCCATGTGAACATAATTAACCTGATTTGGGCTCATGTTATCACATGGTTCCATCCGTCGCACCCGCTATGGTGGTTTCCACATAGAAGAGCATAACCTTCGAGGGGGATAAGTGCGGTTTGTGAAGCCGGTCACACCTCGGAGTCTCGATATGTATCTAACAACCTACCACCACAACCTAATGCATATATTAGGGCACCACCTATGTTTTGGTGAGGTTCCGACACCCGAAGCCCCCGGTTCCGTCGAAACCCACCCGCGGTTGACCAGAAGTCAACCGTGTCGTCTACCCCTTCGACGGGGGTCGAAAGGGGGTAGCTCCAAGGACTTTTATACTTGGTTGTGTTTGGGTGGGCCATGTGAACATAATTAACCTGATTTGGGCTCATGTTATCACATGGTTCCATCCGTCGCACCCACTATGGTGGTTTCCACATAGAAGAGCATAACCTTCGAGGGGGATAAGTGCGGTTTGTGAAGCCGGTCACACCTCGGAGTCTCGATATGTATCAAACAACCTACCACCACAACCTAATGCATATATTAGGGCACCACCTATGTTTTGGTGAGGTTCCGACACCCGAAGCCCCCGGTTCCGTCGAAACCCACCCGCGGTTGACCAGAAGTCAACCGTGTCGTCTACCCCTTCGACGGGGGTCGAAAGGGGGTAGCTCCAAGGACTTTTATACTTGGTTGTGTTTGGGTGGGCCATGTGAACATAATTAACCTGATTTGGGCTCATGTTATCACATGGTTCCATCCGTCGCACCCACTATGGTGGTTTCCACATAGAAGAGCGTAACCTTCGAGGGGGATAAGTGCGGTTTGTGAAGCCGGTCACACCTCGGAGTCTCGATATGTATCAAACAACCTACCACCACAACCTAATGCATATATTAGGGCACCACCTATGTTTTGGTGAGGTTCCGACACCCCGAAGCCCCCGGTTCCGTCGAAACCCACCCGCGGTTGACCAGAAGTCAACCGTGTCGTCTACCCCTTCGACGGGGGTCGAAAGGGGGTAGCTCCAAGGACTTTTATACTTGGTTGTGTTTGGGTGGGCCATGTGAACATAATTAACCTGATTTGGGCTCATGTTATCACATGGTTCCATCCGTCGCACCCGCTATGGTGGTTTCCACATAGAAGAGCATAACCTTCGAGGGGGATAAGTGCGGTTTGTGAAGCCGGTCACACCTCGGAGTCTCGATATGTATCTAACAACCTACCACACAACCTAATGCATATATTAGGGCACCACCTATGTTTTGGTGAGGTTCCGACACCCCGAAGCCCCCGGTTCCGTCGAAACCCACCCGCGGTTGACCAGAAGTCAACCGTGTCGTCTACCCCTTCGACGGGGGTCGAAAGGGGGTAGCTCCAAGGACTTTTATACTTGGTTGTGTTTGGGTGGGCCATGTGAACATAATTAACCTGATTTGGGCTCATGTTATCACATGGTTCCATCCGTCGCACCCGCTATGGTGGTTTCCACATAGAAGAGCATAACCTTCGAGGGGGATAAGTGCGGTTTGTGAAGCCGGTCACACCTCGGAGTCTCGATATGTATCAAACAACCTACCACCACAACCTAATGCATATATTAGGGCACCACCTATGTTTTGGTGAGGTTCCGACACCCCGAAGCCCCCGGTTCCGTCGAAACCCACCCGCGGTTGACCAGAAGTCAACCGTGTCGTCTACCCCTTCGACGGGGTCGAAAGGGGGTAGCTCCAAGGACTTTTATACTTGGTTGTGTTTGGGTGGGCCATGTGAACATAATTAACCTGATTTGGGCTCATGTTATCACATGGTTCCATCCGTCGCACCCGCTATGGTGGTTTCCACATAGAAGAGCATAACCTTCGAGGGGGATAAGTGCGGTTTGTGAAGCCGGTCACACCTCGGAGTCTCGATATGTATCTAACAACCTACCACCACAACCTAATGCATATATTAGGGCACCACCTATGTTTTGGTGAGGTTCCGACACCCCGAAGCCCCCGGTTCCGTCGAAACCCACCCGCGGTTGACCAGAAGTCAACCGTGTCGTCTACCCCTTCGACGGGGTCGAAAGGGGGTAGCTCCAAGGACTTTTATACTTGGTTGTGTTTGGGTGGGCCATGTGAACATAATTAACCTGATTTGGGCTCATGTTATCACATGGTTCCATCCGTCGCACCCGCTATGGTGGTTTCCACATAGAAGAGCATAACCTTCGAGGGGGATAAGTGCGGTTTGTGAAGCCGGTCACACCTCGGAGTCTCGATATGTATCTAACAACCTACCACCACAACCTAATGCATATATTAGGGCACCACCTATGTTTTGGTGAGGTTCCGACACCCCGAAGCCCCCGGTTCCGTCGAAACCCACCCGCGGTTGACCAGAAGTCAACCGTGTCGTCTACCCCTTCGACGGGGGTCGAAAGGGGGTAGCTCCAAGGACTTTTATACTTGGTTGTGTTTGGGTGGGCCATGTGAACATAATTAACCTGATTTGGGCTCATGTTATCACATGGTTCCATCCGTCGCACCCGCTATGGTGGTTTCCACATAGAAGAGCATAACCTTCGAGGGGGATAAGTGCGGTTTGTGAAGCCGGTCACACCTCGGAGTCTCGATATGTATCTAACAACCTACCACCACAACCTAATGCATATATTAGGGCACCACCTATGTTTTGGTGAGGTTCCGACACCCGAAGCCCCCGGTTCCGTCGAAACCCACCCGCGGTTGACCAGAAGTCAACCGTGTCGTCTACCCCTTCGACGGGGGTCGAAAGGGGGTAGCTCCAAGGACTTTTATACTTGGTTGTGTTTGGGTGGGCCATGTGAACATAATTAACCTGATTTGGGCTCATGTTATCACATGGTTCCATCCGTCGCACCCGCTATGGTGGTTTCCACATAGAAGAGCATAACCTTCGAGGGGGATAAGTGCGGTTTGTGAAGCCGGTCACACCTCGGAGTCTCGATATGTATCTAACAACCTACCACCACAACCTAATGCATATATTAGGGCACCACCTATGTTTTGGTGAGGTTCCGACACCCCGAAGCCCCCGGTTCCGTCGAAACCCACCCGCGGTTGACCAGAAGTCAACCGTGTCGTCTACCCTTCGACGGGGGTCGAAAGGGGGTAGCTCCAAGGACTTTTATACTTGGTTGTGTTTGGGTGGGCCATGTGAACATAATTAACCTGATTTGGGCTCATGTTATCACATGGTTCCATCCGTCGCACCCACTATGGTGGTTTCCACATATAGAGCATAACCTTCGAGGGGGATAAGTGCGGTTTGTGAAGCCGGTCACACCTCGGAGTCTCGATATGTATCAAACAACCTACCACCACAACCTAATGCATATATTAGGCACCACCTATGTTTTGGTGAGGTTCCGACACCCCGAAGCCCCCGGTTCCGTCGAAACCCACCCGCGGTTGACCAGAAGTCAACCGTGTCGTCTACCCCTTCGACGGGGTCGAAAGGGGGTAGCTCCAAGGACTTTTATACTTGGTTGTGTTTGGGTGGGCCATGTGAACATAATTAACCTGATTTGGGCTCATGTTATCACATGGTTCCATCCGTCGCACCCTATGGTGGTTTCCACATAGAAGAGCATAACCTTCGAGGGGGATAAGTGCGGTTTGTGAAGCCGGTCACACCTCGGAGTCTCGATATGTATCTAACAACCTACCACCACAACCTAATGCATATATTAGGCACCACCTATGTTTTGGTGAGGTTCCGACACCCCGAAGCCCCCGGTTCCGTCGAAACCCACCCGCGGTTGACCAGAAGTCAACCGTGTCGTCTACCCCTTCGACGGGGTCGAAAGGGGTAGCTCCAAGGACTTTTATACTTGGTTGTGTTTGGGTGGGCCATGTGAACATAATTAACCTGATTTGGGCTCATGTTATCACATGGTTCCATCCGTCGCACCCGCTATGGTGGTTTCCACATAGAAGAGCATAACCTTCGAGGGGGATAAGTGCGGTTTGTGAAGCCGGTCACACCTCGGAGTCTCGATATGTATCTAACAACCTACCACCACAACCTAATGCATATATTAGGGCACCACCTATGTTTTGGTGAGGTTCCGACACCCGAAGCCCCCGGTTCCGTCGAAACCCACCCGCGGTTGACCAGAAGTCAACCGTGTCGTCTACCCCTTCGACGGGGGTCGAAAGGGGGTAGCTCCAAGGACTTTTATACTTGGTTGTGTTTGGGTGGGCCATGTGAACATAATTAACCTGATTTGGGCTCATGTTATCACATGGTTCCATCCGTCGCACCCGCTATGGTGGTTTCCACATAGAAGAGCATAACCTTCGAGGGGGATAAGTGCGGTTTGTGAAGCCGGTCACACCTCGGAGTCTCGATATGTATCTAACAACCTACCACCACAACCTAATGCATATATTAGGGCACCACCTATGTTTTGGTGAGGTTCCGACACCCGAAGCCCCCGGTTCCGTCGAAACCCACCCGCGGTTGACCAGAAGTCAACCGTGTCGTCTACCCCTTCGACGGGGTCGAAAGGGGGTAGCTCCAAGGACTTTTATACTTGGTTGTGTTTGGGTGGGCCATGTGAACATAATTAACCTGATTTGGGCTCATGTTATCACATGGTTCCATCCGTCGCACCCGCTATGGTGGTTTCCACATAGAAGAGCATAACCTTCGAGGGGGATAAGTGCGGTTTGTGAAGCCGGTCACACCTCGGAGTCTCGATATGTATCTAACAACCTACCACCACAACCTAATGCATATATTAGGGCACCACCTATGTTTTGGTGAGGTTCCGACACCCCGAAGCCCCCGGTTCCGTCGAAACCCACCCGCGGTTGACCAGAAGTCAACCGTGTCGTCTACCCCTTCGACGGGGGTCGAAAGGGGGTAGCTCCAAGGACTTTTATACTTGGTTGTGTTTGGGTGGGCCATGTGAACATAATTAACCTGATTTGGGCTCATGTTATCACATGGTTCCATCCGTCGCACCCGCTATGGTGGTTTCCACATAGAAGAGCATAACCTTCGAGGGGGATAAGTGCGGTTTGTGAAGCCGGTCACACCTCGGAGTCTCGATATGTATCTAACAACCTACCACCACAACCTAATGCATATATTAGGGCACCACCTATGTTTTGGTGAGGTTCCGACACCCGAAGCCCCCGGTTCCGTCGAAACCCACCCGCGGTTGACCAGAAGTCAACCGTGTCGTCTACCCCTTCGACGGGGGTCGAAAGGGGGTAGCTCCAAGGACTTTTATACTTGGTTGTGTTTGGGTGGGCCATGTGAACATAATTAACCTGATTTGGGCTCATGTTATCACATGGTTCCATCCGTCGCACCCACTATGGTGGTTTCCACATAGAAGAGCATAACCTTCGAGGGGGATAAGTGCGGTTTGTGAAGCCGGTCACACCTCGGAGTCTCGATATGTATCTAACAACCTACCACCACAACCTAATGCATATATTAGGGCACCACCTATGTTTTGGTGAGGTTCCGACACCCGAAGCCCCCGGTTCCGTCGAAACCCACCCGCGGTTGACCAGAAGTCAACCGTGTCGTCTACCCCTTCGACGGGGTCGAAAGGGGGTAGCTCCAAGGACTTTTATACTTGGTTGTGTTTGGGTGGGCCATGTGAACATAATTAACCTGATTTGGGATCATGTTATCACATGGTTCCATCCGTCGCACCCACTATGGTGGTTTCCACATAGAAGAGCATAACCTTCGAGGGGGATAAGTGCGGTTTGTGAAGCCGGTCACACCTCGGAGTCTCGATATGTATCAAACAACCTACCACCACAACCTAATGCATATATTAGGTCACCACCTATGTTTTGGTGAGGTTCCGACACCCCGAAGCCCCCGGTTCCGTCGAAACCCACCCGCGGTTGACCAGAAGTCAACCGTGTCGTCTACCCCTTCGACGGGCGTCGAAAGGGGGTAGCTCCAAGGACTTTTATACTTGGTTGTGTTTGGGTGGGCCATGTGAACATAATTAACCTGATTTGGGCTCATGTTATCACATGGTTCCATCCGTCGCACCCGAAATGGTGGTTTCCACATAGAAGAGCATAACCTTCGAGGGGGATAAGTGCGGTTTGTGAAGCCGGTCACACCTCGGAGTCTCGATATGTATCTAACAACCTACCACCACAACCTAATGCATATATTAGGGCACCACCTATGTTTTGGTGAGGTTCCGACACCCCGAAGCCCCCGGTTCCGTCGAAACCCACCCGGTTGACCAGAAGTCAACCGTGTCGTCTACCCATTCGACGGGGTCGAAAGGGGGTAGCTCCAAGGACTTTTATACTTGGTTGTGTTTGGGTGGGCCATGTGAACATAATTAACCTGATTTGGGCTCATGTTATCACATGGTTCCATCCGTCGCACCCGAAATGGTGGTTTCCACATAGAAGAGCATAACCTTCGAGGGGGATAAGTGCGGTTTGTGAAGCCGGTCACACCTCGGAGTCTCGATATGTATCTAACAACCTACCACCACAACCTAATGCATATATTAGGGCACCACCTATGTTTTGGTGAGGTTCCGACACCCCGAAGCCCCCGGTTCCGTCGAAACCCACCCACGGTTGACCAGAAGTCAACCGTGTCGTCTACCCTTCGACGGGGTCGAAAGGGGTAGCTCCAAGGACTTTTATACTTGGTTGTGTTTGGGTGGGCCATGTGAACATAATTAACCTGATTTGGGCTCATGTTATCACATGGTTCCATCCGTCGCACCCGAAATGGTGGTTTCCACATAGAAGAGCATAACCTTCGAGGGGGATAAGTGCGGTTTGTGAAGCGGTCACACCTCGGAGTCTCGATATGTATCTAACAACCTACCACCACAACCTAATGCATATATTAGGGCACCACCTATGTTTTGGTGAGGTTCCGACACCCCGAAGCCCCCGGTTCCGTCGAAACCCACCCACGGTTGACCAGAAGTCAACCGTGTCGTCTACCCCTTCGACGGGGTCGAAAGGGGGTAGCTCCAAGGACTTTTATACTTGGTTGTGTTTGGGTGGGCCATGTGAACATAATTAACCTGATTTGGGCTCATGTTATCACATGGTTCCATCCGTCGCACCCGCTATGGTGGTTTCCACATAGAAGAGCATAACCTTCGAGGGGATAAGTGCGGTTTGTGAAGCCGGTCACACCTCGGAGTCTCGATATGTATCTAACAACCTACCACCACAACCTAATGCATATATTAGGGCACCACCTATGTTTTGGTGAGGTTCCGACACCCCGAAGCCCCCGGTTCCGTCGAAACCCACCCGTTGACCAGAAGTCAACCGTGTCGTCTACCCCTTCGACGGGGTCGAAAGGGGGTAGCTCCAAGGACTTTTATACTTGGTTGTGTTTGGGTGGGCCATGTGAACATAATTAACCTGATTTGGGCTCATGTTATCACATGGTTCCATCCGTCGCACCCGAAATGGTGGTTTCCACATAGAAGAGCATAACCTTCGAGGGGGATAAGTGCGGTTTGTGAAGCCGGTCACACCTCGGAGTCTCGATATGTATCTAACAACCTACCACCACAACCTAATGCATATATTGGGCACCACCTATGTTTTGGTGAGGTTCCGACACCCCGAAGCCCCCGGTTCCGTCGAAACCCACCCAGAAGTCAACCGTGTCGTCTACCCCTTCGACGGGGTCGAAAGGGGGTAGCTCCAAGGACTTTTATACTTGGTTGTGTTTGGGTGGGCCATGTGAACATAATTAACCTGATTTGGGCTCATGTTATCACATATTTAATATCGAGGGGGATAAGTTGGGTGTGTGTGAAGTCGGTCACACCTCGGAGTCTTGTGAGGATATCACATGTGAGTTTTCTTTTCTTTTCCCTTAATTAATTGCCTTAAAGCAGGTGATTCACGCGTGGTAGTTGGCTGTCGGTGGAGTTGATAAGATCACATATTCCGGGTATGTGGTGACAAGAATACATTTAATTAAAAAACACACACATTTAATATCGAAGACATAATTTGATTTAACGTTAACACATAACAAGCACATTCTGGAACCGCCGATACATAATTGACTAACAAACAAATAAACATGCATGTAGAACAAATTACAACAATCACGAACAACTAACAAATTAATTAAAACCTACGATCTTCTCATCAAATATCTTCTCCTCCAGCCGATCCCATGCCAGATGGACCTCCAAAGCAGTGGCCTCCCGTCCTGAAGAACGGACCCGGGTCGACGACCTGCTCCACATGGATTCGGATAGTATGAACTAGTGACGGTTTCGTCGTGGTTGAGTAGGGGGCGTCAAACTCAGACGGTGGAAGCTCAGGCTCTGGCACCTCCACATCATAGACGGTAGGAACTTCTGATGGATTCTTCATCCACGCCATCACACTCAGGTACCAGCTGTCTTCCGGCTTGAGCATTTCCACAAGCTGCCCACCTAGCCTGTTGATGAACTGGTTCACGGCTTGGGGCTCCCACACCTCCCGTGGGAACCTCTCAAACCTCAGCTTCGTTAAGTACGGCAGCTCCGATGGCCGCCCTCCGTGCCCACGATGCCAGCGGCTCATCGTGAGCGTCTCCCCGTTGACGGCGAGGCCGGGGGAGGCATGGAGGACGCGAGTGCAGTCCTCGCTGAAGCGGAAGCGCACGAAGAAGTCGAATGGCGGCGCGCAAACCTCCACCTTGACGTTGCGGCGGTTCACACCGCACTGCACCACCACACCCCCACGACCGTCTCCGGCGACACCGGTGGTCGGCTACCTCCGACCGTCGCCATCAGTGCGCGCCCGCTCCACTTCTCCTCCAGCTTGACCATGCCGGGAGTGCGAGACAACACACAATGCCCGCGCTCGGAGTCTTCAAGCTCACTCCACATCCTTCTCCTGAAACTATCTACGACGGGGTAAATATTGCAATGGGCGAATTTGTGTGTAAAAGATCAGTGGCCGGGGGGGGGGGGTCTTTTATAGCCTTCCCACCAGCTATCCCGCCCAAAATTTCCCGCCAAAAAAAAACCCGTCAAAATTTCCTGCCGAAAATTTTACCACCCAAAAAATTTACAGGTCGTGTAATAAACAACATAAAATACTGTGCGACTAAACACATCGATGAACAAATCACACGGTTTCCCCGAGCTACAGTCGCACACTGGCTGCGATATCACATGCAGTGTGCGACTGAGCTCGGGAATCCGGATGATTTGTGTTGGACGCCACGAATTAATCCGGATGAAAAACAAGTTGTGTTGAATACCTAAATATAGCTGAAACAAAACACACGGTTTCTCCTAGCTATAGCCCTACACTGATTCACGGTCGAATGTCGTTGCATTCAGTGTAGGGCATAGCTAGGGAACCCGAATGTTTTGTGTTTGAGCACAAGGTAGAATGAGTGAGTAACCTGTCTGAGAGGTGGACTATTTATAGGGAAACAAAACAGACGGTTTCCCCTAGCTACAGCCCTACAGTGATTCACGGTCGAATGTCGTTGCATTCACTGTAGGACGTAGCTAGAGAACCCGAATGTTTTGTGTTTGAGAACAAGCTAGAATGAGTAGTAAGCTGGCTGAGAGGTGCAGTATTTATAGGCGTCGTTAGGGTTCAGAACCTGGCGCCAAAACAAAACGCGCCGGAGAGGGAAAAGAGCGGGAAAAGTGTACATTTCGCCGAGACAAACACTCGGCGAAGAGCTTCTCTCGGCGAAGAATTGGCGCGTACTGAAATTTTTCTCCCGCCCAGCAAGTTTGCCGAGAGGACATACCCGGCGAAGAACACCACCCGGCGAAGAAATGGCGCGAACGAATATTTCCTTCCCGCCCACCAAATTTACCGTGACGAGATCTCGGCGAAAAAGGTCACCCGGCGAAGAAATGGCGCGGAACGAAATTTTGTTTCCCGCCCATGTCTTTGCCGAGTGTCCTCCACCGACAAACTCGGTGAAACGGCGCGGCAAACCAAATTTTTTCCGCGCCATTTCTTCGCCGAGTGCCAGCCACCGCCACACTCGGCGAATGGTTGCGGAAAAGGCGGCAAAATATCAAAAGTTTCACGCGCACTTTTTACCGAGTGCAGATGTCGGCGAAGAAAAGGCATCCCATCTTTGCCGGCTGTGGCACTCGGCGAAATTCATGCATCGCTGCGGAAATGTGGGTCCCAATGGCAGGCGCCACGTGGTCGTCCGTTTCGCCGAGATCTCAGTATTGCCGAGTGTTTTCTGTGATGTTCGCCGAGAAGATGTTCGTCGCCGAGTCCTTTATCCACGCAGTGCCGGCGAACGTGCTGTTTGCCGAGTGTTCTCCTGTTCGCCGAGTTTCGTCTGTGCGGTGTCGGCTTAGACGCTCTTCGCCGAGTCCTCCCGACATTTTGCACTCGGCAAAGCCGAGACCACTCGGCAGAGAGGGATTTTCCCGTAGTGCTTTATGGCTTGAGTCATGTTCAGTGTGGAGATTTTTCATTTTGGTGCATAAATGCAATTTGAATCTAAGCTTGGCTGCCAATGGCTTAGTTTGCCGGCGATGCAGTAGCTAACTGTGCTGTTCTTATTGGCGTGATCCAGTTGTGTAATGTTAGCGTATATGCAGAATTCACTGCGTGTCCCAGGAGAGCTTCATTGTATTCTTTTGCCCGGCAACCAATCATGTACTCCCTCCAGTCCATTAAAAGTGTCGGAAGAATTGATCTTATGATGCACAAACTCAAAGCTGTACTCACGACCTTCTTTTCGAATCGGAGGGAATACAAATCACGAACTAATTGATTTTTTCAAGTTATTTCATTACCTCTTTTGATTTGTTTTGAGTGAACTGAAATTTGGCTTGTGACAGTACAACAATATAGTTTCTTAGGGCAACTCCAACGCGCCGACCCATTTCGTCCGTTTTGGTCCGTTTAGATCGGGGCGGCCAAAATCAGGGCCCAACACGCGGACGCATATTTCCAACTTTGGTCAACTTTTGGTCCCGTTTCGTGTCCGCGCTGACCCAATTTCGGAGCAAATTTGGGCCAGCTATGGGTCGACGCGGACACTGGACGGACAGAAAACTGACCGACGCGCGTCCGCGCGTGTCCTCCCCTGGTCAAAGCAAGCCCCACCTGGCAGTGACCCACCGTCCCGTCAACTTCCCTAGGTCAGTCCTTTTTAACTCGGCCGTGTGGATAGCGACGGCCGTCCACACTACCCACTCGCAGCCCCACAGTGTATCCCCACCGTCAACCAAACCCTAGCCCTCGCCGTCGCCGTCGCAATGCCGACGTGGAACGAATGGCTCGGCAAGGGGAAGCACGACCGCGAGTCCGGCTCCTCTTCCGGCCGTAGATCTGCACCGCGCCGAGCTCCTGCACCTCCTCCGGGCCGAGCCCCTACTCCTCCTCCCCCAGCGGCATTTCGCGCCACCAGGCGCCGTCCTGGTTGGGGGGCCGCCGAAGCGCCGCCGCCGGTACATCCCAGTGAAGTAGTGCTGGTGGCACTGGGAGAACACGACGCCGGTCTACTGGCCCGACGACGTCCACCCGCCGGACGACTGGCACCTAAATCCCCAGCGGATTCCGGTGCCACCGGTTCCGACCAGCGGTCGTGTGAGGGCCCTGGAGATCCAGCACCGCCGAGCACTGCTCCCGCCGGAGTACCTCGACGACCCGTCGTTTGCGCGGGTGTAGAAACTGGGACGAGTGGTTCGAGAACAAGCATGACGAGTGGCGCCGGAGCTTGTTCGCTCCGGCTCCTCCACCGCCGCCCGCCCCGCAGCGCTACCCGTCGCCACCGCCAGGCTAGGAGGACAGGCTCTGGTTCGAGGAGGATGTCGTCGACGACGACGACCCGGAGCTCCAGCAGGCCTACGAGGAGTCCCGGCGCTCCCTCGTCTAGGACGAGATACGGCGCTGGGAGCGCGTGCTCCAGGAGGCCCAACAGCAGGCACCACCACCGCAGTTATGGTGGGTGTACATGCAGCAGGAGCAGGAGCAGGAGGAGCTCGAGCAGGAGCGTGCTCCGCCCCGCCCCACCGGCATCCTCGGCTAGTCCTAGGCCTGGACTGGCGGGAGCTGGTCATCGTCGCTGCCGCCGCCGCCCCAGGAGGACTAGGAGCCACCTCCAACGCTGCCGGCACACGTGCCGCCGGCTCATCTGTGGGTGGCGCCGCCGTATATCGTCATCATGGACAGCGATGATGACGAGTAGGACATCGGCGGCGAGCCCTAGTCCTCCCCCTATATTTTTTTTGTTTTTCTATATTGTAAAAAGGCCGTTTGTGCCCCCCTCAATATGTAACCGGAACGGCCTTTTGGTCCACTATTAATATATGAACTAAAAAAAAAACCAAATGGATCACGTGCGTTGGGTCGTCACGCAAACGCGCAGACAAGGGCGTTCAATTCCTGTCCGTCGGCCGACCCAAACGGACAAAAAACGGCCCTCAAAATGTGTCCGTTTGGGTCGGCGTGTTGGAGTTGCCCGGCTCGTTTGGTTGCCAGGGGTAATAAAACCAGGGAACTAAACCCCCTTGGGGAAATTTTGATTGTCGTGGGGGATCCCCGGGTGAGAGAGCGTTGGAGGGAAATTACCCCCGACAGCATTTGGAAGCTGCAGGGGTTGGTCGGGTATGGGTATGTTACGACATGATTTGTAGGCAGCGTTTGCCAGCTCGGCTTCGCTGTACGTTTGGTTGGGCTGTTTGCTTTTGCTAGCTAGCTAGTGCAAGCGGTATTCAGAATTCAGAGGTATTGAAACTACCAGTAAAATCAAAATAATCATGAAACTGTGGAGACACATAAATAATTTAAAAACAACTCCGAAAATCAAAAACTACATTCCACGGCTTTGGTCTGTATCAAATAACAATTTTACATGCTACAAAAATGTAAACAAAAGCCACGATCATCAGTTCTCCAAAACAAAACCAAAGCCGCGATCATCGCCATCGCCAGGTTCAACGAAGCTCTCCATAGCCGATCGTCCTGTCCGCGCCAGATGGAGCCGCAGCGCGGTCTGGCTGTGCTGATGCGCCGGCGGCCACTGCAATCCCACCATGCTACACTGTAGGTACACGCCATCTCAAACAAGAATCATCAACCTACCAATATGGTCAGGAATTTACATAGTATAGCGACGGCCAAATTTGCAACATCAAATATCAAGCTATAAGTAGTATCAGGATAAGTAGTTACGTACCAGATACCTGATTCATAGCTATTAACAGTATCAGAACATAGAACAATTCATCAAGGGCATAGAAGCACACCAGCTTACACTTTGTTTTGAAACTGCAAATTTTTCATCAAGGGCATAGAACTGAACCCAGTCAATTGCTCCTTCCAACACGCCGAGTACGTTGTCACCCTTCATCGGTGATTCAGTGAATGTTGCCCTTCATCACCGCCATGATCTGCTCCATGAAACAATGCTCTGCTCGACCTGAATATCATGATAAAATTGTTAGCTAGCTAAAACCTCTGATCAATATTCAGATCAGCTCAACTAACTTTCAAACAAGCAAATCTCATCGATTAATTAAAGTAGTAGAGTAAACCCATGGTGTATTTTCTATAAACTCATGGTTGCAACAGATGTGACTGATCATGCTAAATAATCTTGCTGCCGGAACTTGCCATTCTACTGAACTTCCACCATCAACTTCTTTTGACATTTTCATTGGCTAGCTTTAGGAAAACCCGAGGAACAAAAAAAGTATAAAACAGAGTAATTATATGCATGTTCGCCAAAGAAATGGAGGCCAAATCAAGGTCTGCACCAAAACATTGTCTACATCTAGGTAATAGAACCTGAGCAGCATAAGTTATAGTATGTGAACCAGCATATTAAGAAAACAACTTGGAGATAGTCCTCGAAGCTCTTAAATTGTATAAACACTAATTCAGTTGTATCATGTTCTGAATAATATGCACTGAGCGTCAGCTCCTAGGAACATGCTCCGCTTACTAGTAACGATGAGTGATTTTTACACTACTTCATATTTGCAAGTATGATCTACCCAAAACACATAACTGGAAGAAGAAGTAGTCGTCTCACTCTTCTGTGATCTGAATATGTGATTTTTCAGGCTGACCAGCACAAGATTTTTCAGGCTGACCAGTACAAGAACCCCAAAAATACCTAGCAGACAAGTAGTACAGAAATAGCAAATCAAGAACTATTTGCACAAGTAGTTTTCCTCTAAAACAGGTACACCTGATCGACCATGACTCTAAATTTACCTAGCATAACAATTTTCCATTACTTCTAACGGCACAGACAATTTGTTCGGACATATATTGTAAGTTTCCTGAATTGCTTAGAACAGTAATATATATAATGAAAATAAAATGCTTCATATAAGGTGATAAAAAGGTATAATATAAAATGAAAAGAAAAGACTTCTACTGTAAAGACTAAAGGTGTAAATCCACTAATAAAGAGTTAAAGAAAAAAGGTGTAAAGCCTTATCGTTGTTCATCTAAAGACTAAAGGTGCATGCAAATCCACGAACGTACACGCTGCATGCTGTTCCTTCCTTCCTCCGGAAGGCACCACTTTGCTCCCGCTCAGATGGTATATAAACGGACGCAACGCAACCTAGCTACGTACTCCACCAGCAGGACAGCCCACTGCGACTGCGGAGTGGCCCGATGCCGACAGAGATGCCGCTGGGCCTCCCCTTCATCGTCGACACATGGGGCTCGTCCTCCCGCCACCGGCGCCACCACTTCCTCACCCACACGCCGAAAACGTATTTTCATATTGTAAGTCTCCTGAATTGCTTAGAACAATAATATATATAATGAAAATAAAATGCTTCATATAAGGTGATAAAAAGGTACTAATATAAAATGAAAAGAAAATACTTCTACTGTAAAGACTAAAGGTGTAAATCCACTAATAAAGAGTTAAAGAAAAAAGGTGTAAAGCCTTATCGTCGTTCATCTAAAGACTAAAGGTGCATGCAAATCCACGAACGTACACGCTGCATGCTGTTCCTTCCTTCTTCCGGAAGGCACCACTTTGCCCCCGCTCAGATGGTATATAAACGGACGCAACGCAACCTAGCTACGTACTCCACCAGCAGGACAGCCCACTGCGACTGCGGAGTGGCCCGATGCCGACAGAGATGCCGCTGGGCCTCCCCTTCGTCGTCGACACATGGGGCTCGTCCTCCCGCCGCCGGCGCCACCACTTCCTCACCCACGCGCACTCGGACCACCTCGCCAACGCCCAGGCCAGCCCCGGCGACACCGTCTACGCCACCGACCTCACCATGCGCCTCGCTTATCTCCAACGCTTTCCCCAGGTTACTACTCCATCTCCCCGAGCTACGGTCAACTTTGTTCCTGTAGATTGTTTCTACTAATCGACATCTCTCGGTTGTATTGCAGCTGGAGCGGGGGGCGTTTGTGGAGATGGAGCTGGGAAAGAGGTTGGTGGTGGGCGACCCCCACGGCGACTTCTCTGTCACCGCGTACGATGCCAATCATTGCCCTGGTAATTAATCATGAATCTACTTATATTTGTTAGAGGAGGAATCTTCATTAATTTCGGTTAAAAATGATGTTAATTACAATAACAAGTACATCTTGTTGCCTTAATAGAAAACCCATATAGCTATCTAGACCAGCCCCCCATCACGAAAATGGATTTTGTGCTCCCGGGTCCGCTTGCACCCTTTAGTTTAGAAATCAAAAAGTATATTTCAATTTTCCAAAAAATCCTGAAACAATTATGTCATGCACATATATATGCTAGTTTACTATGCCCATGCAAATTTTCATAAGAAAATGCTAATTTGTTTCCTTCACAAGAACACAAGAATCAGTGGCTAGAATAGCAACTTTGTGCACTGAATTTGTTGTTTTTCCACGGGGCACAAGAATACAATCTTTTGCACCAAAGTTAAAGTCTACACATAATTCTTATAGTCATGTAAAGAATGTAAAATATATTTTTGAGCTCACCTAGTAGTTTCCGAGCCCTTCATCCTCTTTCCACACACTACTTGCCATCCAAAGGCAGGACTAGGCGAGTTCAGATATGTTTCGGACTCGGCTGAACCTACTTAAAACATCACTGTGTCATGTGATTGTGTCGCTCCTTCATTTACTACTCCGGGTTTACGGTGTCAAAAATCTAGGGCGGCGTACGTGAAACCCATAAACTAATGGTTCTCTTAGCCACTTGAGCTTTAAAATATTTGATGCCCTCTAAGAAATGGAAGACGTCTGCAGCCAACTAGCTGCCCGTCTTCCCCTCTCCCGTGCTACAGTGCCCGAGAGAGGCGAAAACCAAATCCTCCTAGTTCCCCTCCCCACCGACGGCCAGATCGGGGGTCTCTCTCCTCTCCGGCCGCCGTTCCGGCGGTGGGAGAGTGGAGGGGCCCTGGATCTGTGCCTGAGGTGTGTACAGGGTAGTTTAGGTCTTCCCGGTGGAGCCGGCGGGGTGGAGCCGGCGTCGCGTCTGTGGAATAAGGTGCTGGTGCGCGTCTTCCTCCTCGGCTTCGTCCTCTGTGACGTCGCCGTCGCGCTGCCGGCGTTTCGTGCTCGTCGATCTACGGATCTGGCGGGTTTTGGTCGCTTGGGCGAGGTCGTGGCGGCGGAGGTGACGACTTCGCTTTTGGCCTTTTGTCCCCTGTGCTCCGTCTTCGCGGCGGTGAGGTCTGCTCCGGCCTCTCCGTGGAGCTTCTGGGGGCTGTGTTGGAGTTGGAGTTGCCGGTGCCTATCGCCGGTTTCCCTGGCCGGCCGCGGTGGTGAGGGGGGAAGCGGGTGTGGTGTTGTGTGTGCAGCTCCGGTTGGAGGTTGGCGACGACGGTGCGGCTCTGCAGATTCTTCGGTGTCTGCTTCCGGACCGGGGATGGGATGGCCGTATCCGTTCAACGTGCTCGGCTCCGGCGTCTGACGGCGGACAGCTTCTGCGGTCTTCTTCACATGTGGAGGTGCTTCTTGTCTGGGGTAAGCGGGCGGCCTGGCGTCTTCCCCTCCGGCGACGGCGTCGGTGGATCGAAGGTGCAGCAGGTCCTGATATATTTGTACCTTTGTTTTTCCTGTAATTTTCTCTGTTAAGGTATGAATACAAGGTTGTGTGTTCAAAAAAAAAAAAAAAAAAGGAAGACGTCTGCGTCAAGTACTTCCTCCGTTCTTGAAAATAAGGCCTATAATTTTTTTCAAAAGTCAAACAATGTAAAGTTTGACCAAGTTTTTAGAAAAAAACGACCAAAAGCTATAATAATATATGGACGTCATATGAAAACATATTTCACTATGTATCTAACGGTATTTATTTGGTATTGTGTATGCTAAATTTTGGTCAAACTTTACACTGTTTTTCTAACAAAATTATAGGCCTTACTTTTAGGAACGGAGGAAGTACTTCGTTAAGCATACGTCTTCCATTTCTTAGAGGACATCAAATATTTTAAAGCTCAAGTGGCAAAGAGAACCATTAGTTTATGGGTTTCACGTACGCGCGACGCCCTAGATTTTTGACACCGTAAACCCAAAGTAGTAAATGAAGGAGCGACACAATCACATGACACACCGTATGAAAATGCATAAGAAATCTATTGGACCGCGTGCGTGTAAAAAGTATACACACCGTGTCTGTGTATAGAATAGTGCCTATATCGTTAAAAGAGTAAAATTTCAACAAACTTAATTCCACATTCCCTGTATTGTACATACACAACTGAAAAACATACACACACCATCATCCAAAAAACATACCTACTAGTTAATACACCTTAACCGTATATTTTAATAATTAACCGAAATCTATTTTTCGCCCATACATAATAAAGGAATGCGCTCTGCCATATTTAAATATTATTCATTTTAGAGCATTAATTCCTTTGTTGCGATAAATATTACAAGATAACTCTACTATTTATATGTTGTTCAAAATTGCAAGTATGTACAAGTTTATGGGTTGACGGGTTCATACACTAATTTAAAATAATACTAATTAATCTAGGGGATGAAAACTCAAAGTCGTCTAATTGGATGTCATGCCTAAGATAATTTTATATGTAAGTCATATATGTGATTATGTTTTTAGGATATTTTCATACATGTATATGGTACCCACAGAACAATATATATAATACAGAATTATAATATTTTGAAGTAAAAATGTCACAAATTGAATACACGAGCAAAGACTCGAATAAAATATGTCCTTGGAATACGATGCCGAGTAAAATACATGTTGAATTAAGCCATAACCATTCAACTTTTAATCAATCAATAAATAAAAATATAATTTGATAAATGAATACAGAACTTTTGGAAACAATTACTACAACCCTGAGTCATCGCTCATCGGATTGTAAAAGAAGTAAAAACATGCATGTAAATTAAACATCTGTAAAAACTAATTGGAGAAATAGACATTCTTTTTTGCTTGACGGATAACTAAGGAAAGCTATTGCATGGTATTAATAATAGTTAATAAATATGTATCTTAAGTGCAATAATGTAATTCAATAACTATCACACTAATAGCCCGTGCCGGTACACGGGCTGATGACTAGTATATTACATAATGTGTGCTGGAAATTGAACAAGTTTGGCCTTGGGCATGGCTAATGCTTTATGTGTCCTGTGACTTCAGGAGCGGTTATGTTTTTGTTTGAGGGTCCGTTTGGTAGCATACTGCACACAGGGGACTGTCGGCTCACATCAAAGTTTTTATGGAATTTGCCACTGAAAGGGAAGAAAATAATTGTCGTTTAGACAATGTGTACCTCGACTGCACATTTTCTAAATTCCCCTTGTTTCCGAGCAAGGAGTCGGCAATTCAGCAGGTTTTCGTCTGCGCTGAGGATTGACATGTGCTTCATGTTACTTGTAGCTAGGACATTCAACCACTAACTTAGAAATGATTCGGTGATTTCAGGTTATAGCTTGCATATCGAAGCATCCACGTGCACCTTTCATTTATCTTTACTGTCAAAGACTTGGCCATGAAGAGATCCTAGTTGAGGTGTCAAGGACATTTGGATCGAAGATTTATCTTGACAAAGGATGTAACTTGGATTATTTTAACATGTTGTCAGTCACAGTCCTGAAATAATCTGTGATGATCCAACTTGTCGCTTCCAGGTATGCCAGTCCATGAAATTCATTCCATTTTAGTAACACTAGCTTTCATTATTTTATTTTCATATTATGTCCATATGGGAAAGGATAGCTTAACAGTACCAACGAAGCGCCTGAGCTATATTTTAATTGTCATTTTGAAGTTAATTAGTTAACATCAGGTAGGCATGCTGAACACATACATGATTGAATAAATTGTCGGTATCAAAATTTCCAACTAAATCTGCTGTTGAAAACAATAAACACAAAGCATAACAAATGTTTTGCTGAACCAAAGAATCTCACCATACAAACGTCTTTGATCGGTTCGAGCATGCAGGTCTATCTATCTATATCTATTAGTTAACTCTAATTACAAATTACTCCCTAGAAATCCCTACGTTAATCAGAAGAAAGTAAAAATATCTGACCATCTATTTGAGATGATCAAACCTTTATTTTTAATGAAAAACAGCCGTGTGCATCATTTTGATGCAGAGGCTGGGGCGATGCCTCCATTTCTAATTTTTTTTTTGAGATTATGAATTTCTATGTACAACCGGTCAGTTTACAGGTTCTCATCAAGGATTTATCATTTTTTTCCGGGTACTCTACACACAAAGTTCGTTTCATTATTCTTCTGGTGTGTATTGTATGGAGAGTAGCAGCCCTTTATTTTCGAGGCCTTTTGTGGTACCCCCAAGTGAATAACAACCATTTATTTTGGTTAATCCAAAGGCTGATAACAGTTTATACTAGTGGTTAAAATGTGACTAGTAAAAATCCTACTAGTGACCTCTGGAGGCAAAATTCGTCACTGCACCAAAAAATTCCTGTATTTGGGCCTGGCCTAATCATGGAAATAATAGCGCGCTATAGCGTTTTGAGACTTGTCTTGCCAAATAAATCAGTGTACAATGTCTCGTTAATAGACTACTATAGCGTGACATAGCAAGCTAATAACTGTATTTTAAGGCCGGCGCCATTTTGCTATAGCGCGCTATTTTTTTCCTTGGGCCTAATACCCTAGATGGGCCCCATCGCAAGTCCAAAAAATATGTGTGTGCGGTGCGAGAATGCGTTCAGATAATCGGAATAGAAGTTTCACGGGCTTACAATCCTGTCAAACTGTTCACCTCCATTGGCAAACTCAAGCACCATGTAGAACTTTTGTTTTCCTAGCAGCGATCTGAGTGAAGAGTTAAAACAAATCGCGAGATTATTAACCGGCATCAGTGTTACTGTTGAAATGATTGGCATATTTTGATTATTCCAACTGCTTGTATATCCAAATCATTTATTTACATGGTCATGTGCACCACCAGAGAGACCAAAAAAGATCTGTCCCTCAGAAGCCAAAGAAAATCATGGCGTGGAGGTCATGTTTTCTGGATCTTTCTGTAAGAACGAGGTTTTAATATCATCATCTTTTCCCCCAAAAAAAGAAGATAAGAACGGAGCAGTGCCAGATGGTCATGTTTGCTTCTACTTTATCAATATAAAAGGCAAAGCTTTTGCCTCGTTTCAAAAAAAACTTGACGGTGACACACGCGATCTAAATTAAGCAATAATTCTTAGCGTTGAGGTTAATCTGTATCTGCCGACGGGCCAAGGAGCAGAAAACATGCTAATGCAGACAACTTGTGACCTCCCGTGTGGAGGCGGCGGCGGCATGCTCACTCGTCGTCCACAGTCGACGGATGTAGCATTCAGGCAGATTGGAGAGCGGAGAGGGGTGGCGGCGGCGTGCGTGGGTGGAGACGGCGGTGTCGGTTCCTAAGCGTTTTGTTCGTCAAAGCGTCGGGTTTTGTTCGTCATTATTTTTTCATAGAATTACATCTAGCTAGGCTTGCTGAGCCTAATCTCTCTCATCCGTTAGATCAAATTATACTAGTCATGAGAACTTGCCCGTGGCAAGATGGTTAGGAGGGTGGTTGTACCCAGCCCACCAGAGTTCAAACCCCAGGTTTTGACACTGGTATTTCTCATTTAGGCGGAATATTCTTCAGTGGGAGGCGACGTTCCCGTCGACAGCGAGACGCCTGTGGTGATTTCGTCAATCTCAAGACTCGACCCGTCGGCTCAGTCTTCGGAGGTGCTCATAGGGGTAGGGTGTGCGTGCGTTCATTCATAGGGGTGAGTGTGTACATGTATATGTGAGCGTCTGCGTTTGTACTGTGTTTCGCAAAATAAAAAAAATTATACTAGTCATGTTCAAGGAGTATGTAAAAGACGACTTATTTTCTTTCTCATATTTTGGTTTGAAGTTATAACTTGTTGACTCTGCAGATAGTTGGACGCAACCAATTCGAAAGATCAAAGCAACCAAGCTTGATGAGGCAAGGGCTAGTCGTCAACCAGAACCTTTACTTATCCGTCCTTCAACACAGTGGTATATCCTTGCCTATGGTCAAAACCAGAAACCCAGCCTAATCGAAGCTGAGCAAGATGATTATGGGGTCTGGCATATTTGTTTCTCCTTTCACTCCTCTCGTGATGAATTAGAGCAGGCGCTGCAAATTCTCCAGCCTCAATGGGTTATTTCAACAACTCCCCCAAACTTTGCCAACGAACTGAGTTATGTAAAGAACCGTTGTTTAGCAAACACAACACAAGAAAATGTGCCAGTAAGCATCAATATCTGCTCAACACCCACAAAGAAGAAAGTTTATGAAGATTTTGTTCAACGCATACCGCCATTCTCAGGAAAGAGGTAATCATGGAAAATGGAACTCTTTCTTGAAACGCACAACATAATATAATTATATAAATTTTATATATTTTTCGTAAACTTAAATCTGACTGAAACAATTGACATCACTTCAACCTTTTATTCCTTTCTTTTTTGAAAAACAATTATGTGCATGAAGCCCTAGAGTTGTGGAGATGGACAAAACATGGGTTGACCACAGGACATTTGGACTGTCAATGCGCGTGGATGGTGATGTATCAGAACATTCTATGAACATGATGGGCCAAGCTATTATGTCAGAACGAAGTGATGCAGCTTTCGTGAAGCATGTATTTCATTCCAAGTTTGCAGTCAGTGCATTTCTTTTCATCCATTCCTAGATCTATATATATAACGACGATCTTATTTTTATTTTCCATCTATCTATTTTTCTCGTACAGAAAATGCTTCAAGACCCCATTCAATACCAAGAAAACATTTTGGATGATCTAACTGAGCCAAATCTAGGATACAACATTCAAAACATGGATGCAGTTAGTATACATTTATCTCTTTTTGTTTAGTATCATCATTTTTATTTATTGCCATATGTAACATTTTTCTTTTCATTGTTTCCATGCATGTTTAAAGCTAATCTTTATAACATAATCACATCAACAGGTTTTTGTACCACTGCTAATGGGCAAGACTTGGTACCTAGTTGTAGCAAATTTTTGGAAGAAACGGTTTGAGGTATTGAGCCCATTGGGGTACACAGATGAATTGATAAGACAAGCACAGTCTATTGTGTGCAACTTTCGGAAAGCATTTCATGCTGCATATCCTGGGTCCAGGAGAGTAAAAATCAATGAAATGGATATTACTTTCCATACCATATCAAACTCAGATAACGAGTTGAGTTTTCTACCCACATTTAATGCAATGTACTTTTTAATTTTTGTTGTTGTTTCTCATACATTTTTAATGAATTATTTTTAGAAAGTAATTGAACAATATCCCTCATATTTTTCATTATCTATTTGAATAGATCAGACAGTGGTATATTTATCATGACGGCATTGGATTTATATGATGGAGATAAACAGATCTTATTTAAAGATGTAAGTAGTCATTCCTCTCTCTTCTTTTTATCCCATATAAAAGTAGAGAAGTACTATTTTTCAAATTGAGTAGCCATAACTAATATGTCAATAATTGTACGAAAATATTACTTTTTCCACAATTAAAATGTATTACATACAATTTTTTGTTTCATATTTGATTCTTGGAGAAATCTGGTTATTCTTTACAATGTTTATAACATAAGTCATTGATTGCCAGTCTGATGCAAAAGCACTGCGTGAACACTTGACATTCAATCTCTTGAACCACAAGAATAATGAGAAGCCCAGTTGTCATGTACAAGGTTAGTGGGAGCCTAAATGAGGGTTATGTGGTTCTGCCTGATCATAGCAGGGTTGGATGTAACCGTGTGATCGTAAATTCCACAGCATGGAGGTGATCTAAATTATTCTTGCTTCCATCTATGAGGAATGCTGCAAAGAGACTTTGTGAATGTATCATTTTCAAAATTGTCTGCGGGCATCTAATGTTATTGCTCACGAGTTATGTACTAGCACAATGGTCTCCACCGTATGTTTGGTTAGATGATCAACCTAATTTCGTTTTACACTTTCTGGTGAATGATATTACCATTATTTGAGTTAATAAAGGATGCCTTCCTATGTTTTGTTCATCCAATCTAACTTTCCCCCTGCCTCCCGTGTCGCTCCTCTCGGGCGACACCGGGGGTAACCCTAACCCTAGAAAAAAGGCAGCCGCCACCCACTCTCCCCTTGTTGCCACCGGTGGTGGGGCCCATTTCCAAAGGAGGCGAGGCGCAGTTCTGGAGCTCGTGGCGCAGAGGCGAGTTGCCGCGACGGTGGTGGTGTGTGCTGGGTTGCGAGTACGGTAATTTAAAATTTCGACTACCATGCTACACAACAGCCCAAGATCTATACTATGAAGATATGAAGCACCCCATAATGCTAGATCCAGAATACTTACAAACACCGTTGCAGAAGATCTTGTGTTTGTCGAATTAGATGTTGGTGAAGCCTGATGAAGAATCTCACGTCCACGCCGGGAGGTGAGATTGTTGCCTGTTCTTGTCGTCGAGGAATTGCTTGCGCAACCCACTCTAACAGTATCCACACGTACACCGCTCCAATCCGTCAGCGCTCCGCCGTCTAGAGCACCTGGCGCCGACGAAGAGAGACTGCCTTGCGGCGTAGTTTAGGTGGTAGATCTAATCAACTAGATTAGATCTATATGAGATTAGAGAGATGTCTAATTCTCACCCATGGATCTAATTAGAGAGAGAGAACTCCGGTAGAGGACACCTCAAAAATTGATTCAGGACCCGAGAATCCGACGAACCATGTACATGGATACACGTCATGGCGCGTGGACGACCGGTAAGCACTATGCTAGTTGTAGTAGCTAGAACTCCTGTTCGTCATTCGACGTGCGTGTTCAGAACTCATAGCTAGTTATGTCTGGACTTCAAGATAACCAACCGTTATACGCTATATGAACGGTTCACACCCGCCTCCCAAACACTTGGCCCACTCAGCGCATGGATACATAACGCCCGGGGACAACATCCTGGTTTGACGGTGCCACAGTTGGAAGAACACGATCTCCTTGATATTTTAATGAGGATTCACCCTAATAAACATCTAATGCGCAATCAAGGTGCAAACAACAAAGGATAAACATCACAGGCGATTCAAATAATTCATGTGATTTGGTATAGCCTTTGTTCTTCTCCAGAAAGGCTTGACGTATCCTCACGATGAACCTCCATCTTCGTTATTCCCGGTCACAACAAAATACCCGAAGGAAAATTGCCGTAGCCGAAAACCCGCCAAGTCCTGTCGCCACTGCCGGCGCCACCTCCCGGCCCGTGCGACGAACTCCTTCGTCGCTTGATTGTCGATGACGAACTAGGCCATCATGTTAAAACACCGTAACAAAATAGCTATAACAAACACATGCACACAATCCTCGCCTCTAACGTTTGTTTGCACGTTTTACGTGGCTCTGTAGGTTCTACGGAATTACCGTTACTACCTATGCAATCGAAGCACGGCTATATTTGTTGCTAGATTAACTTTGCGGTGTTATTGAGCCCCGAACATTACGGAAACATGTCGAAGCCCAATCTAAACGATCACATGTGCGCGTGACCCTCGTGAGGCGTCCAACCCTCATGCCCCGTCCATTAAATGACAATGTCCATAACTATAGGTATAGACCCGGAGCTACTGAAGCACTTCGTTGGCGCCGACAAGCATACTTGGAGCAGGAGGAAGGTCCGTGGATTGTCAGAAGTCCGTAAAGATCTTGCCTATGCCGCCATGGAATATGACATACAACTTAATGGGAAGCAACAGATATAACCTAAATGCACGAACTATGCAATGCCCGCACCAACTTGTGCTCTAGATCAAATCATATCTACACATAGATCACTGTGATACCACACAGTTGGGTTGCAAGTACGTTAATTTAAAATTTCGACTACCATGCTACGCAACAGCCCAAGATCTACACTATGAAGATATGAAACACCCCATTATGCTAGATCCAGAATATTTACAAACACCGTTGCGGAAGATCTTGTGTTTGTTGAAGTAGATGTTGGTGAAGCCTGATGAAGAATCTCATGTCCACGCTGGGAGGTGAGATTGTTGCATGTTCTTGTCATCGAGGAATTGCTTGGCAACCCACTCTAATAGTATCCTCACATACACCGCGTCAATCCGTCAGCGCTCCGCCGTCTAGAGCACCTGGCGCCGACGAAGAGAGACTACATTGCGGCGTAGTTTAGGTGGCAGATCTAATCAACTAGATTAGATCTATATGAGATTAGAGAGATGTCTAATTCTCAACACATGAGATCGAATTAGAGAGAGAGAACTCCGGTAGAGGACACCTCAAAACCCGGGAGATAATTGTGTGTCTCATCCCATGGGGGTTGGGGGGGGGGGGGTTTATATAGTAGGCCAAGGGGTAGGGAGAGGCAAAACCTCTCCCAAGTGGTGCGCCGGTCCTAGGAGGAGGAGGAGGAGGAGTCGTCCTCCTATTTGGCTCCCCTTCCCCAAGTCGGATTGGGAGGAGGACTCCTCTTCCCAAACCACTTCCCCCTAGTGGGCCTAGCCCACTAGGGTTTCGGCCAAGGGGGGGGGGGGGGAGGGACTCCCCCCACTCGGTTTGGCCCACCCGCCCCACTTAGCAGCCCCCTTTGGTGGGCTCCAAATAAAAACTTTATTTAATATTTTTCCGAATATTTTAATTACTAATAAATTAATAATTAATATTAATTTAATTAGTTAATTATTTTGTTTAATTAATTCCCAATTGAATATTTCCTTTTACAGAAAATTCCCGGAATTAATTACTTATCATCTAAACATATTTATATGATCCGGAACACCCAGTGTCCGCTAACAAAATACTCCGGATAAATATTTTCCTCTTATATAAACCCTCGGAATAAATCCGACAATAATAGAAACAATTCCTATTATTCCGAGACAAGGAATGTCTGCCTTCTCTTTCTCTATATCTTCACTTGAACAGGTTCCTGTTACATCGGAGCCACTCCGACACTATCTCATTACCACTAAAACCACAACTTTATTCTCGCAACAAAAGATTGACTCACAGTTTAAGTGTGTGACCCGGAAGGTTCGTTAACACATAGACATGTCCGGGAGCTTCCAGACAATAACCAGCATTGGGACCTAGACGTTTGTACTGGCTCCTATGTATTCACGAGTGAACGACAGAACCTTTTGTGTTTCTCAATACGCTAATCCCCTTACGTACACGATACCAATGATATCATGAGGTTGAGACAATGTGCTCTAGTGTGACCAAACCATTTGATCATAACACATATAAAACTCGTTCCCGATATCATTCTCTTTTCTCATTCCGTATTCTCATGTCCTGTGATAAATCACACTGTGTCTGGCCAAACGATTGGGGTGACATGATAATACTGAGATGGCCTAGAGGATGTATCTCTCCATCGTCTCGAGGAGTAAGTACCATTCTAGTTCAAACCCAATAGTCACTGTTATAATCCCCTGTTACGGCTGAACGTTTGATGACCATCAAAGTTTGAGTGTCAAATAAGCGGTCACTCGATGTTCTCAAGGTATAGAATATAACTAATGAATACTCTGTATGATGAATTGATATTCCTCATCTTTGACGATTTGTCTCATAGCAAGATCATAGGATGGGTCAATTCAGTAATATTATCATTCCGATAATAAACACCTATAGTTGTGTAACTTGTAAAAAGTCCATGATCAGGAAAACATGATCATCTAACAACAAGACAGGCTAGTCTTAGAGACAAGACCACGAACTCTTTTAATTTGTTCATATCTCTACACGTGTATTGGAGGTTTTCCTCTTGAATACTTTTGCATTCGCTATTCAAGTGCCCAATACAGTTGTAGCATAAAGACATAAACATTTAATAATAAACTTGGAGATAAAATAATACTAAATATTATTGTCCCTAGGGCATATCTCCAACACTGTGGCGGCGCGTAGACCCGGTCTTGCGGTGACGCGTCGGAGTGGAGGCGGGACAGGTGCGTCGGACGACATCATGGCGGGGCGGCGGCGTTCGCTTCCGCGGGTCAGTGCGGCGATGGCCTCGCGGGCCCTCCTGGGCCCGATCTGTGCTCGAAGGGCTGCGGCTCTGCACGCGGCAGGGGCTCGGTGGAGGCGTGCCAGTCGTCACGGACGGCACAGTGGTTGCTACGGTCCCCCTGCCGTCGCTCTCCGGCACCTGTGCCCTCCTTCCCTGGCGGAGATCGATGCCGGCACAAGGTACCTCACTCGCACTTGGTTCAGGATCCCCTGGGTGCGGTCCGTACGGCTCAGAAGAAATCCTTGTCGGTTGATGCCAACACCGACACGGCGGCGCCGTGGGCGTCGCCATTCCTTCCTGGAGGGCATTGTGGTAGCCCTTCCTCCACTCCCCACTGAGCACCGGGGGAAACCCTGGGACCAGTCCGCTTGTCCGGGCAGCAGTGGCGCGGTGACGTCGCACTCCTTGTTGAAGGTACTGCAATTTAGTGCTCAGTGATCCTTGGTCCTTGTGGTATGATGGCGGGACGATTCCAATCTCTGTCCAGGACGTGGTGGTTCCATTTGTTTCCTGCCAAGATGTGTACTTGGAGCTCGCCGTCCGTCCAAGTTGCGGAAGAAGCTGAAGCTGCCATTTGAAGCCGGGTTAGCGAGGTCGATCCACCTCTCGGATCGCCTCGTTCCCTTCGACACCTCTCCCTCTTTAGGTGTTAGTTGGGTGACGACCACACGATCAAGTTCATAGTGCTCTAACTTGCTTGATTAAATGAAGATGGAAGCAGGTGCCCTCTCGTGTTGGCTAGGTCGACGAGCTCCTCGTTAACAGGATGTCTCTCTTGTTTCTTCCTTGTTCTCCCCTAGCCTCCTTGTCAAGTGTTGTTGAGCTCTCCCCTCCTCTTCTTTGAGGTTGAGATGCTGCATTCTTCTCCTTTTCTCTTTTATTTTTTATTCATTTGTACTGCTTTACTTCTCTTAATGAAATGAAAACAGCACCGGCGCTGCTTTCCGTAAAAAAAAGGATGCCTTCCTGTAAAAAAATAGGGTTATGTGGTTCCTTTTGCATGTGGATCGAAGGTTGTGACTACGGATGACAGAGAGCTCTCTAGCTATATATAGTCCAGCTATTTTACAACCATTTGTAGAATAGCTATTCTACAATCTTTCTGAACTTTACCCGTCACATAAGTGAACTTCCAAATAATTTCGTAAATCCTTCTCGGTGGATCATCATTTTTTCAGAACTTCTTGCGATTCGTAAGTGAACTTCAGAGTAATTTCGCAATTGAACTTCTCAGCTGACCATCTCTATTATGAACTTCTCTAATTGGAATTCGCATTATTTTTCGCAAATCAACTGCTCGACAGACCATCATTTTTGGTGAAGTTCCTGCGATGCGTGTAAGTGAAGTTCCTATTCATTTTGCAAATGAACGCTTTTCTGTCGGAGGCTTAGTAGTTTTTTACATAGTGAATTTCACATAGTTTTTAGGAGTTTGATCCAACGAAATTTGTACTTCCACCCATGTGCGACCTTGTACTATTTGTTGTGAAGTTACAACATACAGTAGAAAAACGAAGTTTAACAGCAACATGAAAGGGAAATATTCCACGCGCGTGATCGAATCAGTAGGCGCGTATCTCGCGTATACACCTTGTACCTTCTCGTGTATACGTCGCAGTGTGGTTCCTACTGGGCGTAAGTTTATTAGAGTGTATTTTCAACCCAACTGGATTGGGTATGAGAGGGGATTTTGTGAAATTCTTGCTTTCATCCAATCTTCACAAATCACCATAAATATTTTTCTCTCACAATACACTAATATGGACTAAAAATTTCAATCTAGACAAAAATGAGGTGGTTGGTGGGGGATATGTAGGGATTATCCCTCTCAAAACCGGATTAGTAAACGGACCGTTGGAAATTTTCCAGGATCAAGGACAATTCCTAAATCCCCTAAAATACACTTCAAATATATTAGAAATAAACAATACCTTATTATGGTGCAAATCGTTACTGTGTCTTGTGACATTTACATTTATCCAAATTCTAGATCAATGTTAGAACAGATGTTGCAATCGACGACGCTTGAGGCAGATGCCAATGAACAAAGAGCATCATGGCCCTGCAATTGCAGATACCCCAAACATGTTGCTGTAGTTTGTGACACCTTGAATTAGGCAGGTTGGCGGTCAAAAAGTGAGGGGAAATTCCCTTATCTGCATCAGCTTGGTACGAATGATTTATTCACGCAGATGACTGACGTATACAAGCACATGGTTCACAGGCCAAAAACAAGCCAGAAACATCATATGCTACTAACACTATAAACAAGTACCAGTTGCAAGAGAGCACTTCCATCGGTACCAACATCTCGAGGACGAACCAAGCACATTGGCGTGGCTCCACACTAGTGCACAAAAGAAACTATACAGTATTTACAAAATGCAAAGGCTTTGCAATATTTCAGTGGCCATCACTTGACTTGAAAAGAGCTTTGACGATAAGTCTGTTCAACTCTTCATCTATCTATCTTCCACATAAGTCTGTCTATCTTTAACATACTAACATCTCGAGGATACGTGCAGACACACTGGAAACATTTAACAAGAAAAGATTTCGACAGACATTATCTATCTTGGACACTTGAAAAGATGATGTTTTCACGAGAGGCGTCTTCATATTTCCATCTTCAGCACGAGCAAGCTCATCTTACCGTGGTGCCTTTATCTGACTCCAGAATTCCATAGCTTCCCTCCACATCACAGCCACGACCAGGAAGTGTTGGATAATGGTGTTGGCAGTTGGCACAGATGCATGACAACAATATGGTCAAATAGGGAAAGTTCTCATTCAAGGGTGCAAAAACAGTACATGGCACAAATCTAGCAAATAGAATAGCACTGTTGAAGTTCTTAGAAATAAAATGCATGTCCTTTTTTTCAGATGATAATGTCCGTCCTAAATAAAGACATATATCAGTCGAAATAACATGTTTCGATATATAGCAAACCATGAGATGTGCTGGAACATGCATGCAACAATGCAAAATGGGTAGTAGATGGTACTGTATGCAATGCACGCTCAATTTAACCATTTTGAGGGTCCAACTTGAGCCCATAAAAAATGCTTCAGGAACATCGACACCATGCTGGTAGCAGGCCTTGCCCCATTGAACATATGGATGGGCGATATAGCGAAACAAGCCCCTTATGACATTTTATTTTGGTACAGAACAGACCAGTTGTCTTGTACTGATTGCTTGCTTACTAACTTTTGAGTTGACAGGGATGGGGGAATGGGAGATAAGTTAGTTCAGAGTGCATCATTCTATTGAAGCAAGACGGCACAACATAAATGACCAAGGGAACAAAAAGAAGAACACAACATAGCTATTATTTGGATTTTATCCTGGGTAACATCCTTTGCAACTGCAAGACAAAATAAGACCATCGGACACCCATAAGTTGTTGATAGTGGCCTTGACGTGCAGTTGCCGAAAATCAAGCAATAGCTACACTGATTTGTCCATCAGTCCAACCAGTAGTAGTTCAAACAATTGGTGAGTTTATATAGATAAATTTACTTATGGCTCAATGTATCTGCAATAATGTTAAGGTTCAAAAAAGACTTATTGGCCCTGAAAAACAAAGATTGCCCAAACACAGGTTCATTTGCACCTCCCGCATGTCATTCAGCATGTGAGGAAAAGGCAGCATGTCAGCAATTCTGGCGCCGCACTAATGAATATTCAGGTTTTGATAACAAATGATCCTAACACAATACGGAAGAATTAATTCTAGTTTTCCCCACTTGAACTGTTGGGCACTAGAGGACAAATTCCTGCTAGTAGAAGTAGTAATGCGTCTCAAAATCGAAGCTGCATCGGTTCTAGCCCATACCAACAGAGAACAGGTTGTCTTTCAGAACGGGTCATCTTTCAGACCGGGATAAGCTATAGTGAGTGATTTTACCCAGTCTCGCATTATAGGGTCAAATGAATTGGATAAACGACGATACTTCATGTGTTGGTAGTTGTCTATAAAAACTAGTGAAGTACACGGTCTGTCTGACAAAACTAGTTTCTTTGGCGGCAGACGGAATTAAATCCAGATGTCGTAGACTAACAAAATTGATCCATCACAGTGCAAATGCATTGGGCTTAATTCAAACATTTTTTATCCATTCCATCACGGCTGGCCTAGATGTATATAGGTACACTGAAACCAAAGAAACAAACGTCCAGTACATGCAAAAGAAGAAAGCAAGGGGCCTAGCTGATATGAAATGGATACGTACACAGCCAACCCCTTCGTAATTTCTCAGCTCTTATTTCATTAGTAGAATATGTAGCATAGAAAATTGTAACATGTGTACTTCAGAAGTACAATAGTAGTATACTAGTATGACATATGACATATTATACAAGAACAAATAGATCTAAGAGAAGAGGTTGGTGACGGGGATATACCCTTCGGGTGATACATCATGAGGATACCTGGTGCATAAACAAGCTAAGGCCCATGGACAGGCCTCGAACAAGGCCCACGAAGGTGGCCCAAGAAGAAGACGTATGCTCCAAGTTTAGTAAACCCTATGTCGGTTGGAACTTACCTTACCTATAAACCTAGTCGGTTGCGAATCACCGAGACCCAGCGATCGAAGGTACGCAATACCCGAACCACCATAGCCCTTACGAGATCCTCATCTCGCCGGGACGGCATTGTAGCTCCATTGTACGCCTCATACATCAATAACCAGACAAGCAGAAAGTAGGGTGTTACCCTCCGGGGGCCTGAACCTGGGTAAACCTCGCTTGTTAGCCGACGATACTACCATCACCACCACGTCTCTCCCCTCTAATCTTAACCCTAGGTATCGAACCATGGGTATTGATGAGTTAACCCCTCGTCAGTTGGTCATCCTACCTAGGAGAGCCATGAATCAATACATGTTAGCTAGAACTCCAAGATCTTTGAATCCAACAAAACGAAATAAACAATTCGGTATAAGTGAGTCGTGAATTGACGGCCAGAGCGTGAAAAGAAGCCATGGAATCAATTGTATGGATTAGGGATTGATAGAAGAGCTAGCCGCTGACGTGGACAGAGTGACTGATTAGTCCTCACTGGCTTGTCTACGCCGAGGTCACAAGTCACGCGCTAACCGCCTGCGGCTTTGGTGACGATGGGCTCATATATATAGAGTAAATTGGAAGACAAAGGTATTTGGATTCTCTTCTCTTTGTTGCTTGTTGGGAGAAGATAGACCGCTGAGATGCTTAGCGGCCTCCTCCCAACAAGAAACAAATAGATGGGACAATCCAAATACCCCTCATCTTCTAACATGCCACTATACGAGTCAATCGTCACGAAAGCCGTGTGCGGTTACCTCGTGACTTGTGACTTGGGTGCAGGCGAGGCGTGGTGACCAAGCAATAACTCCGTCCTCGTCGTTGATCTGATCACCTGCTAACCGGAGGCTAGCTCTACTACTGGTCCAGCAGGTCATCCATCACACTTTACCTCACGCACCGTCAATCCATGACTCCCCAACACCAATCTATTTTTTTCTTTTTGTTGTATCCAAATATGTTGGAGCGCTCTGACTGTCATCATCGAGACACGTCTCCTAAGTGGAATGACCAACCTCCTCTTTTTAGATTTGTTTGTTTCTGTATAATACACATGCTACTATTTTTTGTACACATATTTTCTGCCGATTAAATAAGAGTTGAGAACAAAGAAACATTATGTAAGAAAAAGGCTGGCTATTTATGTATCAAATTCTTCTGATCGAGCTCCCTTGTTTTCTTCTTTTGCACATACTGATGTTTGCTTACTCGGTTCTAGTGCACACATATAAATCTATGTCGGCCGAGATGCAGTGAAGAAAAACGTTTGAAGCAAAGGTAGTAAACTTTTTTCTGACAATATTTTTTCTTTATTTGTATTTGGCTCCTGGAAGAATGTGAAAATAGGCTACAAAGATCAGGCTGAAGGGTCAACGTTCCATACAAACAAGAACTACATCTACTCGCCTAGCGAAAAAGTTGAATGGACCAATAACTGTTGAAATCAAGCAAAGGGGCACATTTTGTATGCAGAGGTATTTTTAACACATAGTTACCTAAAGACTATGCCCCCTCCGCGGTACCATGCCTGAGACGGCGCTCCACTTGCTGGTAACATGCCCCTTCACGCATCAAATCTGGCTCCGGATGGTCGACAAGGCCCGCCTCCCTGCCATCCTCGCCCCCTCGGTGGACACTGCCTCTTTGTCTGACTGGTTTAAAACCTCGACACAACGGCTCAGCAATGAATACAAGAAGGCTCAGGACTCGATTGTTCCTCTCATATTGTGGAGTCTGTTGCAAGATTACAAAGTATGGGACCACATATACATGGAATTCAGGTATCACATGAAGTAGAATGTGGAAGTTCGTGAGGCAAAGAGGACTACATATTTCACTTTTATAAGTTTTCAACAGTCCCAGAAGTATGCAGGATCGACCGTAGTTAATTTTCAGGTTCACGTGAGATGAAATTGAATTATTAATAGCCAATAAATCCTTTGGGGCATTTTGATAAGGGGAACTAACCAAACGATAAAAAAACAGGAATTCCACCCTCCAATCGGCACTGTTTCATTGCAGTGCTGGACACAGAACAACCCGTCTGTGCTGTGAACTCATCAATCATGCCTAAAGCTTAGACAGTAGTATCATCATCTTGCAAACTAGGCATGACACAACCAAGACACGTCGCACGATAATCATCATGGCACGAGGCAATTTCTTTCCCTAACAAAAGTTGGAAAGGAACATACCCTTGTCATTGGCTGAGTTCACATTCATCTGTTTGTTGCCCGCGTGACCTGCACACCTCCATCTGTTCGTTGCCCGCGTCGACCTGCAGCGCCCTGTCACCGCCGTCCGCCCTCGCCGTCTCATCCAGCACCGGCACCATTCCTGGCCCCGAAAGAACCCCCAAGGAGGCCAACCGGGAGTCACCGAAATCGGGAGGTGTACGTACTGAGGAGGGAAGGTCGCCGTTGTGCGCCACGTTAAGAATACTGTTCCGCATCGAGGCGGCGAAGTCTGCTACCCACAGAGAGAGAAAGTGAGCTAGGGGATTTAGGGTTTAGTGCAGAGAGATAAAGGAGCGGGGTGGATCCGGGGAGGGGAGCGGCTTACGAGCGGCGTTGGAGATGGGTTTGCTAGGTTGCCGCTGCGCCGCCATGGGGGATCAGTCGGGGAGCGAGAGGGGAGAGGTTTGGAGAAGGGGAAAAAGTGGGGGAGAAGAGGAGGCGGCGAGGTCGGTATTTGTACGCCGGGTTGGTTTTGCAGCGCATGCAAATTTTGGGCCGAGATTTTCTATTGTAGGGCATGTAGGAGTACAATAATTTTTTTTTACAGGAAACATCTCTTTATTGATATTTTTTTTTGAATTTTCAACCACTTTACTGAGCTAGCAAGCCGCCTCATTAAAAACCCATCCAGTCCCCTTAGGTACCCTGGATGGGAAAAGAGTGCGTCTGGAACTTGCTGCTCTACACATCCACAGTTGTTACATCGTTTGCCAAGAGGCTAGAAATAAATCCGGGGGCTGAGTCCAGCCACACAGACGGTGGATCAACACGCCCCTGGTGAGCTAAAGCATGGGCTACCATATTACACTCTCTATTACAATGCTCTATCAACACCTTACGAAAACCTCTCAGTAAATCTCGACAATCATCTAAAATTGGGGCAGCCACCATAGAATGTCCCGAATTAAGATTCAGAGCTTCAACGACAACTAGATTATCCATCTGCACCACCAAAGAGCTGCAGCCTAAGCTTTCGGCCAGTTTCAGTCCCTCCACCAGGGCGGCCGCCTCAGCGGAGACTATATCAGGGACGAATTCAAATTTCGCAGTGGCAGCTCCAATAAACAAACATCGCTTTATTGATTAAATCACATCAATACAAAGAGTTTCACGGATGCAATCCGGAGCAGAATAAAAAACTAGAGTTTAGACTATTACAAGACTTTGCTAAAGTATGCACCGCTTGATTAAGAACCCGCTTCACATGGCGAAAAGAAACCAATGAGAAGCAAAACGTCAACTATTTGATGTCCGCTACCATCATACCAACAGTGGACCTGTGTTCAAGGCCGAAGAATTGAGCTGCTGCACCAACGATAGACAATCTAACTCGAAGATAACCTTGTCCATCCCTTCATCCCGAGCGAGCTCCACCGAACGCCGAAGAGCTAAAGCTTCAGCATGTTTCGGCGACGGTAGCCCCTCAAAAGCTTGTCGACGAGACACCAAACACATCCGTGGTGATCACGTATGATCACACCAATTCCCATGTGTCCGGCTTCCTGAAAGATCGCTGCATCGGAACACACATCTTTGCACAGTAGACGGCTTAAATAGATGATGCATGATCAAAATCGACATAGGCCAGGATCTTTTGTTGATCAAACTCTGCCTCCCTCTGAACCTGAATAAAGTCTGAAGCACTGTCGTTGTTTACTGTAGCTCATCAGGCTGTTTTCGACAACGGCTGAAAATATTCAGTTAGGTGTTTTACAGACATAGGATTCAGTTAGTTTTTCTGTTAGCGTTTTGTTAGCTAGCTGGGACGCGGTCTGTGTGCCCAGCTCCGTAGTTGTAGGATCGCAGTAGCACACGATCTGGTCATGGGATGGCATGATCCAGTCGATGGTCGTGGCCTCGATCGTAGACTGAATAAATAGAAGAGAAAACAGAAAAGCAGTAGCTGTTGAACGCTGCAAACACTTGTGTCTCTGTTCTTTCTTCAGTTCTACCACGAAACGCACGAGAGAGAGAGAGAGAGAGAGAGAGATCGTAACAACATTTGGTATCAGAGCCATGGTTGGCACACCGGCGGCGACATCCAAGACCCCACCTCCGACAGAGCAGCGTGAGCAGCGTCGGGGACGCAGCCTGTCACGGCGTGGCAGGGGCGGCGAGACGCGCGAGATCATGGTGCGCGAGGTGGTGAGGGAGACCGGCGGTGGAGGGGGGGATCGATGCATCTCCCGATGCTCACTCGGACGAACTACACCGAGTGGGCGATACTGATGCGTGTTCAGCTGCAGGGAGCTTGTCTCTGGGTGGCGATCGTCCCCGGCACCGACGACGAGCGCCAGGAGAGGCTGGCGCTGGGCGCCATCCTATGCGCGATCCCGCCTGAGATGGTGCCGGTGCTCGCCGCCAAGGACAACGCGCAGGCGGCCTGGAACGCGATCAAGGTGATGCGTGTCGGTGTCGATCGCGTCCGCGAGGCACGCCGTCAGAAGCTGCGCCGGGACTTCGAGAACCTGGCGTTCAAGGACAACGAGGGCATCGAGGCCTTCTCCTTGCGCCTCGCCGGGATCATCACCGAGCTGCAATCCCTGGGAGACACGGTGACGGAGCTCGCCGGGGTACAGAATTTCCTCTGAGTCGTCCCGCCGCGGTACGCGCAGATGGCTTGCTCGATCGAAACTTTGTTAGATCTGAGCGAGCTGTCAATCGAGGAGCTCAGTGGACGTCTGTCCGCATCGGATGGACGCGGCGGCGAGACGGTGGCGGAGAGCGGCGGCAAACTGCTGCTGACGGAGGAGGAGTGGGCGGCTCGGCAGCGCCAGCGTCCACAAGGCTCGTCGTCATCAGGCGGCGGCGACAAGAACGGCAAGCCCAAAGCACTGTCTGGCGACAGACCGGCGCACACGGGGAATGGCGACCGCAAGCCGGGAAACTGTCGTTACTGCGGCAAGCCCGGACACTGGGCGAAGGAGTGCCGCAAGGCACAGCGAGGTCACGAGAAACGCGGCGAGGTTGCCAATCTCGCCCGTGTCGAGGACAAGGCGGAGGAGGAAGAAGAGCGCCCAGGACTATACATGGCGCAGATCTGCACTCTGACGCCGGACGGCGACACTGATGCGGCGCAGGAGGTGAACCTCAACGAGGAGAAGGTAATACCTGTGCCCTCACTTGACGGTGTTTGGTACTTGGACTCAGGAGCTAGGAGCCACATGACGCGATGCCGTGAGATGTTCACAGTGCTTGCGCTTCGGCGACGGCTCCATCGTCAGGATCGAAGGACACGGCACGGTCGTGTTCGAATGCCTCACCGGCGACCAGCGCGTTCTCGGCGACGTTTACTTCATCCCAAGCCTCAAGAGCAACATCATATCGCTTGGGCAGGTCGACGAGACGGGGTGCAAGATCACGATCGAAGACGGCGTCATGCGCATCCTCGACAAGGATCGCAAGATCATGGCGCGGGTAGGCAGGACGGGAAACAGGCTGTACACGGTGTGCCTGCAGATTGCCTTCCCTGTCAGCCTGCTCGCGCAGAAGGACGACGACGCCTGGCTATGGCATGGACGCTATGGCCACCTGCACTTCCGCGCGCTCAACAACCTCTCCAGCAAGCCAATGGTGCGAGGGATCCCGGAGATCAAGCACGTCCACGAGTTCTGCGACGGCTGCACGGTCGGCAAGCAACATCGCATGCCGTTCCCGCGTGCAACGGCGTTCCGTGCAGAACGCGCACTGGAGCTGGTTGACACGGACTTGTGCGGTCCAGTCACGCCGCCCACCGCCGGCGGTAAGAAATACTTCCTTCTGATCGTCGATGATTACTCGAGATATATGTGGCTCGAGTTGATCAGGACGAAGGACGCGGCGCTGCGCTTCTTCAAGAAGGTCAAGGCACTGGCGGAGAACGAGCAGAACTGCAAGCTGCTCGTGTTCAGATCGGACCGTGGCGGCGAGTTCAACTCTGCAGAATTCTCTGAATTCTGCGAGGTGAACGGCATCAGACACTACACCACCACGCCATACACTCCGCAGTAGAATGGCGTGGTCGAGCGCCGCAACCAGACGGTGGTCGAGATGGCACGCTGCCTTCTCAAGGCCATGGCCGTGCCGGGTCCGTACTGGGGGGAGGCGGTGAAGACCGCCGTGTACCTGCTGAACAGGGCGCCGTCGCGGAGCCTCAACGGTGTGACACCGTACGAGGCGTGGCATGGCAAGAAGCCGAGCGTGCACCACCTCCGCACCTTCGGCTGCGTCGCCCATGTCAAGAAGCTCGGGCCAGGGCTGCACAAGTTCGCAGATCGCTCCGTGCTGGGCATCTTTGTCGGCTACGTGGAGGTAGCGAAGGCGTACAGGGTGTACGACCCTGTGGGCAAGCGTTTGTATACGACGCGCGACGTCGCGTTCGAGGAACGCCGTGCATGGAACTGGTCGGCACGGCTCACTGAAGACGGAGACACGGCGCCACCAAGCTTCACTGTGGTGTACACCACGAGTGAGGACACTACCGTGGAGGATGCGGGTGGCGATGCTCGTTGTGGAGCAAGCCCGTGCCCGCGCACACCACCGTCAGTCACCGCGCCCACGACGTCACCTGCAACGGCAAGTCCAGCGAGCGTGCACGACACTGAGGTGGTCGAGGAGTCTCCAGTTGCAGCGCGGCCCGACCTCCAGTACTGCAACCCACGCATCAGATGGTAACGCGAGCGCAGCACGGCATCTTTCGCCCGCACCCACGGTACGCACAGCTCGCCGTGTCTGAGGTCGACGGTGGCGAGTGTCTGCATCACATCACTGCAGAGGAACCATCCAGCATTGAGGAAGCAATCTCAGTACCTGCCTGGAAGGACGCGATGGAAGCAGAACTCAAGTCCATCCATGACAACAACACCTGGTCACCGTCGGCACTCCCGCATGGACATCGCGCAATTGGCTTGAAATGGGTCTTCAAAGTGAAGAAGGATCCTGCTGGAAACGTGATCAAGCACAAAGCTAGGCTGGTGGCGAAGGGATATGCACAGAAACAAGGTGTTGATTTCGATGAAGTGTTTGCTCCTGTCGCTCGCATGGAAACAGTGCGTCTGTTGCTTGCTCTCGCAGCGCACAGGAAGTGGGAGGTGCACCACATGGATGTCAAATCTGCATTCCTGAATGGTGATCTGTCAGAGGAGGTGTATGTGCAACAACTCCCAGGATTTGCAGTGGACAAGGACTCAAGCAAAGTTCTGAAACTGCGAAAGGCACTGTATGGACTCCGTCAGGCACCGCGTGCTTGGAACGCTAAGTTGGAATCCACGCTCGCCGCGCTCGGCTTCACTCGCTGTCCGCGGGAACACGGGGTGTATCGTCGAGGTGATTCTAGCTCATTTCTTCTGATTGGTGTGTATGTCGATGATTTAGTCATCACAGGCACAAGCACAGTGGAGATCGCCAAGTTCAAGTTGCAGATGCACCAGGAATTCGAGATGAGCGACTTGGGCCTGCTCAGCTACTATCTCGGGATCGAGGTACAGCAGCGCGAGGGGGAGATCACGCTGTGTCAGGCTGCATATGATGCGAAGATTGTGGAACAGGCAGGTCTAAGTGACTGCAACACGTGCCATACTCCAATGGAGCATCGACTGCAACTTGCGAAGCTCGGGGGAGATGCCCCGATCGTGGATGCCACTGCTTACAGAAGTTTGGTTGGCAGTCTCCGATATCTGGTTAATACTAGACCAGACATAGCTCATGCCGTTGGCGTCGTGAGCCGGCACATGGAGGCGCCGGGCAAGGCACACTGGGCAGCAGTGAGACAGATCCTCAGGTACATCCGTGGCACACTGGACTACGGAGTCAGATACAAGGCAGGAGCCTCTGAAACGCTGCACGGCTTCAGTGACAGTGATCATGCAGGGATATCAATGACAGAAGAAGCACTTCCGGCATCGTGTACTTCATCGGTGACAGTCCAGTGTCCTGGTCGTCACAGAAGCAGGGGGTGGTGGCAGTCTCATCATGCGAGGCGGAGTATGTTGCAGCAGCAGCTGCGGCAAGTCAGGGAGTCTGGCTGAACAGGCTCATTGGTGAGCTCGAAGCAAAGGAGCAGCCGAAATTCTTACTAATGGTGGACAACAAATCCGCCATTGCTCTGTGCAAGAACCCAGTGCATCATGGGCGCAGCAAGCATATTGACACCAAATTCCACTACACTCGTGAGAGGATTGAAGCAGGGGAGATGGATGTCGATCATGTCCGCACTGAAGAACAGCTCGCTGACATCCTAACGAAGGCTCATGGACGAACCAAGTTCGTGGAGTTACGTCAGAAGATTGGCGTGCAGAAGATCATCAAGGTGCAGGTTTGAGGGGGAGAAATGTTGATCAAACTCTGCCTCCCTCTGAACCTGAATAAAGTCTGAAGCACTGTCGTTGTTTACTGTAGCTCATCAGGCTGTTTTCGACAACGGCTGAAAATATTCAGTTAGGTGTTTTACAGACATAGGATTCAGTTAGTTTTTCTGTTAGCGTTTTGTTAGCTAGCTGGGACGCGGTCTGTGCGCCCAGCTCCGTAGTTGTAGGATCGCAGTAGCACACGATCTGGTCATGGGATGGCATGATCCTGTCAATGGTCGTGGCCTCGATCGTAGACTGAATAAATAGAAGAGAAAACAGAAAAGCAGTAGCTGTTGAACGCTGCAAACACTTGTGTCTCTGTTTTTTCTTCAGTTCTACCACGAAACGCACGCGAGAGAGAGAGATCGTAACAACATCTTTCCTGCCGTGCGTCTGGGATAAGGCGTTGTATCATTGTTACGTACCTCATTTCTTGCCTTCAAGATATGGCAGAAAGCCACTGCCACAGTTGTTGCTTGGAGCCCATTCGATCGGTCCATGAAGTCAAACAACCAGTGCTTATTGGAGAAAAAAAACCCTTCCGCTTTAGTTGCAAGGGAATTAGACGTGTTACTTGATACTTCCCGCCAGACCACTCTAGCAAACTGACATAAAAGCATCAAATGCTCAATGCTCACTTCCCTCCCACATAAGAATCAAGTTCCATAGGCAGGTATATGTCGCTTGCATAGTTGCACACCACTTGGAAGACAATCATGTGCAAAGCGCCATAAATTAATGATCATTTTACCCGGGGTTTTGATCTTCCATAAACCCTTCCAAGCTTTCTCCCCCGGTTCATCGTTTGAGGGCAAGCCCCTCCTAGATTTGTTGCGATCTTGAATGAACTCGGACGAGCGGGCGAGATTTTTCGCCGAGCGGACTGAGAAGATACCGTGTCTAGTATGAGTACAATGGTTGAGACGGCTGCTGTCCGTCTATCACTTCTCCGTGTACAATAGAGTACACTAGATTAGAGCATCTCCAACCGGAGTTGCCAAATTTGGCCCCCAAAGTGTCCGCGGACACGTCCGGACGTGTCCGCGGACAGCGACCGGACATACCCCAAAAAAGGTGTCCTACAACCATGCCCCCCATATCCGCATCCTCAAAACCATACTAGCCATGCAACGTAAATAAAGAACGTAGATCGGAGCTAGTTCGATCGGAGCTCATAGTTCGGATTACATACATAGGTGGGCTAAACTATATAGACAAATTGTAGCAAAAGTAGGCAAACCGGCGGCGCCGCCATCCTCTATGTCCGCCGGTCCCTTCGCCTCCATCGGCGGCGCTCACTGCCTTGACGCCGGCCCCTTCCCCTTGTCATCAGCGGAAGGGCGGTGGCGGCGCAACAGCTCGAAGGCCGCGTACGGGTCGTCGTTGGAGGAGGCGGAGCTGTTGGAGCGAGCGGCGAGGACGGTGCGGGTCTGCTCCTCGGCGAGCCTGGCCACGCGGTCGTTCTTCGCCACCTCCTTCTTCGACTCGGCGATGGCGGCGTCGAGCATCGCCTTGTTCTTGCGGCGGAGGCGCCTGGCGTCCGTCTCCGCGTTCGTGTACGACCGCTCCAAGACGGCCAACGGCATCGGCTCCTTCGCCGTGGCGTGCAATGCCCGCTCCGCCGCAGCGGGGTCGGCCTTGCGGAGCTGCCGGAAAGCCTTCCCCTCCGTCTCCGGCACGGGCATCCGCTTCGAAGACGGCGGGGTCTTCGGAAGAAGGCGCCATCCGCCGGCCCCGTCCGGCAGAATCTTCCACCCAGGTGGAGCTTGGACGGGGGGGGGGGGCGCGGGGAGGCGGAGATGGGGAGGCGCAGATCTTACCGGAGCGGAGCGCGGTGGAGGAGCCGATGACGCCGCCACAGATCCCTCCGGCATTGCACGGCGCCGCACCGGCGCAAGCTCGGACCAGCGGCTGCATTGGCCTCCGCTTGGCGGCGCCGCCGCGCTGGATCTGCCGCGGCCGACCTCCTTCAAAGATTGCTCGACGGCAATGCGGATGGCCTCCGCCTCCGCCGCGTCCACGGAAACCTCGTCCTCCGTCTCCGAGCCCCAGTCGATGGATGAGGAAGACATTGCGCCGGCCGCTCGAGCGGAGAAGGCGAGGTGGCGGGGTGGGAAGTGGAGTGAGGTAGGGTTATGCCCGGTGGGGATATTTGTGGGGACGGAGCTGCCACGCGGCAGAAGTCAGCGGCGATGGCCGGCCGTTCAGCGGCGACGGTCAGCCTCCCGTAGTGGGTCCGCTTTGTCAGCGAGTAAGGGGCGGACGCGTCCGGGCGCGTCCGGGCCGCCCCAAACCCGCCCCAGATTTGGGCTGGGTTTGGGGTGTGCCGGACCGCCCGGTCGTTTCGGATGGCTATGGGGGCCGCGCTTGGGTGGCCGTTTTTGGGCCAAATGGCCTCCGGACCGTCCGCCCGGACGTATAGGGCGGGTTTGGGGCCTCCGGTTGGAGATGCTCTTAAGATGACAAAATGAGGGAAGACGCCCGTGCCATCAGCTAACGCACGCCTCACTTCTCTGTGGGGTTACCGGCCAAGGACACCGAAGCGTGCAGCAGTGGCGCCGTTACCTTGCACGTCGGTTCGGCGACGATGTTTTGTCTCTCCATTTCGATGAGATTTCTACCGATGCACTGGCTGCCGCTCGACCATCTCTCCTTCTCCGTGGTACAATTGTGAACTTTTTTGAACCTCGTGAACATATATTTGGACAGAATAAAATTTTAAACTTGTGAATATGTTTGCACGCGGCAACTTTTACAGTACCTTTTTACTGGTCCTCAATTTTGACCAGTATGGTTTAATCCGACGGCTGAGGAAGATTTGGCCCAGGAGGCCCATTAGTGGTATTCAACTAAAAAAAAACCAGCCGGCGGGTGAGGAAGATTTGGCCCAGGAGGATTCGATTGGAAAAAAACGAGTCGGCAGGTTTCATCCACGAACCTCCGCTCGCGACGCCTGCTCTCGCCGCCGCCGCCAAATCACTCGCCGCACTCGCCGGCGCTGCCGCTCCAACCCCTTTCAGCTTTCGACGCCGTCGCCGCACGCCGGAACGCACGCCGCCACCCGACGCCGCCGCCACGAATCCCTCTCCTCTCCCCACTTCTAACTCGCTGCGATCCGTCAGAGGCGATCCGGCGAGGACGCGACTCAGGATCTCTTCCGTCTTCGCTGAATTTCCTGCTGGTATCCGGAGGCCGGAGGTCGCACGGCACAAATCAAGTGAAAGGTAATTTATTTTCCCCAAAAACTTAAGATCAAGAGGAAATTCGTTGCATCTTCTCTATAAAATCTCAATGCCAAATTGTCTAGTCTCCATGTCTCCATCCTTTAGAAAGTATACCATATTGATCTGATTTGCAGAGATCCCACCCTCTCCATGTCTTCATTCGTTGAAAATTTGTGGTATTATTGCTCTGTTTAATTCTTGTATCTGTTAGTTCATGATAGAAACAGTAATGTAGTTATTTGTGGATAGTACTGCTTGGTTATGGCTGTTGCTAAATAGTTGGATGTTGTTGGATGGGTCTCCTCCAGTGAGTATCCTGATGGCATATCTCGTATTGATAGAACTTGGCCAATAATTTCTTCGCAAATCATTAATGCACATAAGGCAAGACTATATATGTGAATTTCAGTGCATGATAGAAACAGTAAATTAGTTCTTTGTGGATAGTACTGCTTGGTTATCTGTTGCTAAATAGTTGGCTGTTGTTGGATGGCTCTCCTCGAGTGAGTATCCTGACGGCACTAGTAGGAAAAAGCCATTATGTGGCGCACCCCAAAACCTATTCTGTGGCGCATGGGGGGTGCGCCACAGAATCCTCGCCACTAAATTGTTAATTCTGTGGCGCACCAACCCATGCGCCACAGAAATCTCAACATTCTGTGGCGCACCAAGGTCTGATACGCCACAGAAATGTGAATTCTGTGGCGCACCCTACCCCGTGCGCCACAGAATTTTTTTTGAATTTCAAAAAAAATGGCGGCCAGATCTAGATCTGAATTTCCAAAAAAATTCAAAAAATTCACAAAAATCAGAAAATGAAATAATTTGGAAATTCCTATGTATTTGAATTTTCTGAACATTTTTAACAATGCTAGTGAATCTCAAACGTTGACTTCCCGCTAGGTCACCCATCCTAGGAGTGCTCCCACCCAAGCACGCTTAACTTCTAAGTTCTATTGGCTTCACCTACCCTCCTGGTACTCAAGTTCTTATTGATAATAGTATCATATCAACCCTTTTAACCCTTGTGTATGTCTATATATGTGTGTGTAGTTTATGTGTGTTATGTGTATATATATGTTTTAAAAAATTCAAAAAAATTCAAAAGTTTGTACAGAAAGTTCAAATAATCCAAAAAAAAACAAAAATTTCAAAAAAGTCAAAAAATTCAAAAAATCCCAAAAAATTCAGAAAACTTCAAAATCCAAAAACTCAACAAACACAAAAAATTTGTAAATTTTTTTTTTTGATTTTGTAGAAAAAAAAAACTTCATTTTGAAATAACTTTTTTTCCCTTTGGAATTTGGAGGATCTGAGAAAACCCCACCGGGTAAACCATGGTGGGATCGGGTTCCTTTTTTCTCTAGTTTTTTTTGACATATTAAACGCATTTTTTCGACGTCGTATGCAAAAGTTATGGCCGTTTTACATTTTTTTTCTGGATTTTGCAAAAAGGTCAAAATTCATATTTCAAAATTTCTATACAAACTAGCCAGTAACACCTAACCACATCTCGAAGGATTTTATTTTTTGAATTTTTTATCATTTCCTTTGAAGGTTTTGAAAACTGAAAAGGCGATCCACGGGGTGGTGTGTGTGTGGAGCTGTTTTTAAAAAAAATTCTGTGGCGCATGGGGCTTGGTGCGCCACAGAATTTCTGATTTCTGTGCCGCATGGCCTCGTGCGCCACAGAATTTGCATTTCTGTGGCGCACGTGGCCCATGCGCCACAGAAAACCAGAATTCTGTGGCGCATCTGGCCATGTGCGCCACAGAAAGTCACAATTCTGGGCGCACCAAGCAGGTGCGCCACAGAAAGTAGGTATTCTGTGGCGCACCTACCTCCATGCGCCACAGAAATGTGACTTTCTGTCGCGCACATGGCCAGATGCGACACAGAATTCACATTTCTGTGGCGCATGGAGGTAGGTGCGCCACAAAAAGCCTGTCCATAGAAAGGCTTTTTCCTACTAGTGCGGGCACAGTGCTCCTTGGCTTCAGTTTCCATTCGTGTGACAGAGGTATATTTTTATGAATAGGCATGATGATCAACAATTAGTCCAATGTTTCTGTGTTGCATAGGATGATCAACAAGTTTCTTAGTACAAAAAAATTATCTCCTGATGAACCAATATAGAGTTAAGTAAATGACAGCATATCGGTCAGCTGATTCGCCCCCAAAAACACATTTTGGTCGATTTAGGTTGGAGGTTGGGGATTCTTCAGTTAATTTTGGGAAAGTAGAACCGGGATACGTTGTTGTGATGGGAGAAGCAGGTGTAGTCGGAGTAGTGGCCAGCAATGGTGTCGGTGGCAGAGTCAGAGGACCGATGGGTGCGCCTGCGGCCGGTATTGGACTGCATCAGCGAAATATCGCGCATCATGATTTCGAGTCCAGCGTTGTGGCCGGCATGGGTGGCGGTGCAGATGAAGAAGGTGGTGACAGCGTCGCGCAATCTATGCCCCGTAATGAGCCCACCTCGATGATGGCAGAGAGCAGCGGGGAGTGCGGTGAGGAATTGCAACCATTGCGGGTGGTGAAGACTACGGCGAACTCGGTGCAGAAGAAGAGAGATCGTGGGGAAGACGAGCCAGCGAGTTCAGAGCAGTCAACCTTGCGGGTCAACCCTGAAGCCCCAGGGTGGACGAAGAGGTGAGAACGGAAATATTAGCAAGCCAGCAACAACAACAACAACAAAGCCTTTTTTCCCAAACAAGTTGGGGTAGGCTAGAGTTGAAACCCATAAGATCTCGAAACCAGGTCATGGTTCTGGCACATGGATAGCTAACTTCCACGCAGCCCTATCCATGGCTAGTTCTTTGGTGATATTCCAATCCTTCAGATCTCTCTTAACAGACTCCTCCCATGTCAAGTTTGGCCTACCACGACCCCTCTTAACATTCTCATCCCGCTTTATCCGTCCGGTATGCAATGGCGCTTCCGGAGGCCTACGTTCTATATGACCAAACCATCTTAGACGGTGTTGGACAACCTTCTCTTCAATTGGTGCTACCCCAACTCTCTCACGTATATCATCATTCCTAACCCGGTCCTTTCTTGTGTGGCCACATATCCATCTCAACATGCGCATCTCCGCTACACCTAACTGTTGGATATGTCGTCTCTTGGTCGGCCAACATTCTGCGCCATACAACATCGCAGGTCGAATCGCCGTCCTATAGAACTTGCCTTTTAGCTTTTGTGGCACTTTCCTATCACAGAGGACGCCAGAAGCTTGGCGCCACTTCATCCAACCAGCTTTGATTCGATGACTCACATCTTCATCGATATCACCATCCTTCTGGAGCATAGACCCCAAATATCGGAAGGTGTCTTTCTCAGGTACCACCTGTCCATCAAGCCTAACCTCTTCCTCCTCGTGCCTAGTAGTACTGAAACTGCACCTCATGTACTCAGTTTTGGTTCTACTAAGCCTAAAACCTTTCGATTCTAGAGTCCGCCTCCACAGCTCTAACTTTCTATTAACCCCCGCCCGACTATCGTCAATTAGCACCACATCATCCGCAAAGAGCATACACCATGGGATATCTCCTTGTATATCCCCTGTGACCTCATCCATCACCAAAGTAAAGAGATAAGGGCTCAAAGCTGACCCCTGGTGCAGTCCTATTTTAATTGGAAAGTCATCGGTGTCGCCATCACTTGTTCGAACACTTGTCACAACATTATCATACATATCCTTAATGAGGGTAATGTACTTTGTTGGGACTTTGTGTTTCTCCAAGGCCCACCACATGACATTCCGTGGTATCTTATCATACGCCTTCTCCAAGTCAATGAACACCATATGAAGATCCTTCTTCTTCTCCCTGTATCTCTCCATAAGTTGTCGTACCAAGAAGATGGCTTCCATGGTAGACCTCCCAGGCATGAAACCAAATTGATTTTTGGTCACGCTTGTCAATCTTCTTAAACGGTGCTCAATGACTCTCTCCCATAGCTTCATTGTATGGCTCATCAACTTGATTCCACGGTAATTAGTGCAACTTTGAACATCCCCCTTGTTCTTGAAGATTGGCACTAATGTACTCCGCCTCCATTCTTCGGGCATCTTGTTTGACCGAAAAATGAGGTTGAAAAGTTTAGTTAGCCATACTATCGCTATGTCTCCAAGGCCTCTCCACACCTCGATGGGGATACCATCAGGGCCCATTGCCTTGCCTCCTTTCATCCTCTTCAAAGTCTCCCTAACCTCAGCCTCCTGGATACGCCGCACAAAGCGTCGGCTGGTATCATCGGAGGAATCGTCTAGCTCAATGGTAGAGCTCTCATTCTCTCCATTGAACAGGTCGTCGAAGTACTCTCGCCATCTACGCTTGATCTCTTCGTCCTTCACGAGGAGTTGATCCGCTCCGTCCTTTATGCATTTGACTTGGTTGACATCCCTCGTCTTCCTTTCTCTCGTCTTCGCCATCTTATAGATGTCTCTTTCGCCTTCCTTCGTGTTTAGACGCTGGTAGAGGTCCTCATACGCCCGACCCCTTGCCTCGCTCACCGCTCGCTTTGCGGCCTTCTTTGCCCCCTTGTATATCTCCATGTTGGTTGCGCTCCTGTCCAGGTATAGGCGTCTGAAACAGTCCTTCTTCTCCTTAATAGCCTTCTGGACCTCAACGTTCCACCACCAGGTATCCTTAGCATCCCTTCTACTTCCCCTGGTCACCCCAAACTCCTCTGATGCAATCTTCCGAATGCAAGTCGCCATCCTCATCCACATACTGTTTGCATCGCCTCCTTCCTCCCAAGGGCCCTCCTTAAAAACCCTCTCCTTAAAAGCTTGAGCTGCCTCTCCCTTTAACTTCCACCACTTTGTTCTAGCAACTTTTGGGCGCTTATCCCGCTGGACACGAATCCAAAAACGGAAGTCAGCCACCACCAGCTTATGTTGATGGACAACACTCTCTCCAGGTATCGCCTTACAATCAAGGCAAGCGCGTCTATCTTCTCTTCGAGAGAGGACAAAATCAATCTGGCTAGAGTGTTGGCCACTACTGAAAGTCACTAGGTGGGATTCTCTCTTTCTAAAGAGGGTGTTAGCTACGACCATGTCGTAGGCTAGGGCGAAGCTTAAGACATCCTCCCCTTCTTGGTTCCTGATGCCATAGCCAAAGCCCCCATGCACCCCTTCAAAACCTGTGTTAGATGTACCCACATGGCCATTGAGGTCTCCTCCTATGAAGAGCTTCTCACCAGTAGGTACTCTCCTAACCAAGTCCTCGAGACCTTCCCAGAACTCTCTCTTGGTGCTCTCGTTGTGGCCTACTTGCGGGGCATACGCGCTGATAACATTGAGAACTAAGTCCCCAACAACCAGCTTGACTAGGATAATCCGGTCTCCTTGCCTCTTGACGTCCACTACTCCATCCTTGAGGCTCTTGTTGATCAAGATGCCTACCCCATTTTTGTTTGAGGTTGTCCCCGTGTACCACAGCTTAAAGCCGGTATCCTCCACCTCCTTCGCCTTCTGTCCCTTCCATTTGGTCTCTTGGACGCATAGGACATCAACACGCCTCCTTATCGCCGTATCAACTAACTCCCGTAACTTGCCCGTCAGGGACCCTACGTTCCAGCTACCTAAGCGGATCCTCCTAGGCTCGGCTAACTTCCTTACCCTCCGCACTCGTCGAGTCAAATGCGAAGACCCTTGCTCATTTTTCACTACACCCGGGCGTCGATGCAGCGCGCCACTAAGGATGCGACGACCCGATCCTTGCTCACTTATCACCGTATCCAGATCAAGATACGGCGCGCCACCAAGGGGGTGGCGGCCCGGCCCTTGCCCATTTGACACCACACCCGGGTTCCGATATGGCGCGTCGCTAAGAGGGTTACGCCCCAACGAGGTTCTTTTGGGTTTCATCTCCATAAGAGTGGCTGGGTTTTTTCCGTTGGCTTGCCAAGCCTATCACAACCCTCCTTTATCCGGGCTTGGGACCGGCTATGTTGAGACAACATAGGCATTTTTTTTCTTCTGCAGAATACTATGTAAAAAAATGTGAGTGATTTATTTTTATGATTGTGCAAGGGTGAGGGTGGGAGGAAATGCTGCCGAGCGAACCCCTTGTGCTGCCAAGACCGGGGCTCTCGAGAAGTCGATTAAAAGTTATCCAGAGAAGATGCATGTCGTCGAGCCTGCTCCCGGCATGACATTCGACTCTCTTGGCGAGGCATATGACTTTTACAATCTTTATTCCTAGGAACATGGTTTCGGGATACGGTACGGAAAGAGCCGGCTGAATCCTGAACGAGTAAAGACAATGCAGGAGATTGTGTGCGGCTGCTCGGTGAGCATTTCTTATGTACCGAGTTAAATTTTTTTTTAATGTGCTAATGAAGCAGATGGGACTGAATAATATTTTGTTAAAAAAGATGCAGTAAGAGCTGATGTATTGATCTATATGCTGACAGGGGAAGCCGGAGAGGAAGAACTCGAGGTCATGTAGGTGCGAGTGTCCCGCGATGATTCGTCTGCTTAGAACAGCCGACCGTGTTGGTACATCACCGAGCAGCGGGTAACTCACAACCACTCATTGTTAGTAACCTACGGGAAAAAGTTTCTGGCCCTCACAAGCACATAGACGTTTACACAAAAGATTTAGTGCGTCAGCTCCGACAGAACAATAAAAAATGTAGGGAAGGTATACAGCATCGTAGGGAGTTTTTTTGGAGGGGTTGGCAATGTTCCTTTCACAAAAAGAACATTGAAAAACCTTTGTGGACTCGTCCTCCAGCGCAGCTAGCGATGAAGGCTGCTTCCCCATGGACGCGGCGCCCTCGACACGTCCGACTGCGCCGCCGTTGCCGATCTCGACGCGGACCTGGGGCGCTTCGGCGTAGCCGCCGCCGACGCCATCGAGACCTCCTCCAATCAAATCTACCAAAGAAAAAACCAAAACAACGGGTTAAATCAAGCACAATGCGTCCACTATCATCGGTTTGTCGATCTAGATAGAAAAGGAGCAAGATCGGAGGGAAGATCTACGATTTTTCCGATGAAGAACTCACCCAAGTTCTTGGCTATGGCAGAGCTGCACTGTTCAACCCGCTGTGCTTCTATCTATCCACGCAAGTAAAATGAGGCTAGCTATCCGGGGCACTAGGGAGAGGGGTTGAGTTAAGAAGGCAGCTTCCTCCACAGCCACGTGCACTGTTCGCCCTTTTTTCTGTTAATTTTTTCTACTCCTTAATTCGCCCGGCCCTTCGGTTTTTCGGAACTCCATACGGCGGGAAATATCCCGCCAAATCCCTCTCCGCCGCCCTGGTGAAAAAGATGCGCGTTCCGACACTAATCCACACTAACTTCTACCGTCAAGCTGTGGGCATAGACTCCTGTCCGGCACGTTGCGATTCCATCTGGACCTGGTCACCTTTAACCTTGAGCGGCACAACTTGACGGTAGAAGTTAGTGTGGATTAATGTCGAACGCGCATCTTTTTCACCAGGGCGGCGGAGAGGGATTTGGCGGGATATTTCCCGCCGTATGGAGTTCCGAAAAACCGAAGGGCCAGGCGAATTAAGGAGTAGAAAAAATTAACAGAAAAAAGGGCGAACAGTGCACGTGGCTGTGGAGGAAGCTGCCTTCTTAACTCAACCCCTCTCCCTAGTGCCGGCCGGATAGCTAGCCTCATTTACTTGCGTGGATAGATAGAAGCACAGCGGGTTGAACAGAGCAGCTCTGCCATAGCCAAGAACTTGGGTGAGTTCTTCATCGGAAAAATCGTAGATCTTCCCTCCGATCTTGCTCTTTTTCTATCTAGATCGACAAACCCGATGATAGTGGACGCATTGTGCTTGATTTAACCCGTTGTTTTGGTTTTTTCTTAGGTAGATTTGATTGGAGGAGGTCTCCGATGGCGTCGGCGGTGGCTACGCCGAAGCGCCCCAGGTCCGCGTCGAGATCGGCAACGGCGGCGCAGTCGGACGTGTCGAGGGCGCCGCGTCCATGGTTTTTTCTTAGGTAGATTCTGTTCCGCCACATTCGTAACGGTGCCACGGTACATAATCGCGCTGGGAGCGGCGGGCCCTGTCCTGACAGAAAATAGATACACCGGATCAATACGATAAATAATACGAAGATGGGTGTGGATCTCGAGGGGGAGCGATGGTCCAGATTGTATGATCATCTGGACATACCACCCGTTACAGATTTCCGCGTCTCTTAGCACTACTTATTGCTTGCTATCTCTTATGATGCTACAGTACCACTGACTGCTGCTTTTCTTTGGTCCATCAGGCCGTCGTGAAACGCTAACCATGAAGTGTACTGTGACTGAACGTCCAGCACCGTCTGCTTGATCGAAGCTGTGGAGACTGCTTGCTTCACGAAGTTGTTTGCATGCTGCTCTGTTGTCTCTGGATTGCATAGGTGTGACTGAATGTCTCTGGAGCCGGGATGCAGGATCGATCCAACGGTCTGTGAGCTGATAGAGTCCGGCCTGTCATGACATATATGATTTAACTTTAAAAGAGTTGTGGTTTTATTTGTGTAAATGTGGCCTTCTGGATTTTATTAAGAAGACAGTTATGATTTTAAATGTTGTTGCTTACATTGGAACCAATGGTCGAATACTGATTACCATCTCATAGTGATAGTATCTTATTTTGTGTGTGAAATGTTGTCAATATTATGGACAGAAATGCTGTCAATATTGTGGACAGAAAAGCTACCAGTTTTTGCTATCAAATTGCATCAGACCACATGTCGAAATTTTAAGCAAAATGCTGTAAAAAAGGCACCATATTATATCAATATTTCTGCCAAATGTTATTGCATTCCGAACACATACATCTTGAAATTACACTACGGGAAAGCCACACTACGCCGACGGCCGTACTGTACGCCGACGGCTAAATGTCGGGGCCGTCGGCGTACAGCACGAGCTAGGGCAGCCGCCCACACAGCCGTCGGCGTACGAAGCGCCGTCGGCGTATCCAGGTAAGGCCGACGGCAGCCGTCGGCGTAAACCGTGCCGTCGGCGTACAAAAGGACGCCGTGACGGAACGTCCAGCGGCGTTGATACGCCGACGGCCGTGCCGTCGGCGTATAGATGAACCTTTTTTTATTTATTTCTCTATATAATATTTATTTATTTATTTCCCTATATAATATTTAATGTAGTTATAATTTATATATATATATTGGACCTATAATTTCCCTCCCAATTTCAGTATCCCACCCCGTAAAATAACGGTTCGAGTTTCCCGGAACCCAACCCTACAACATATACATGTAAAATAAATAAAAACAACACATGTAAAATACCTTCCTATGGCCTAACCTAACACAACCAAGCAAAAAAGTCCACTTTCCTACCCCTTTCGACGCACGTCTATGGGGGTAGACGAAAACGTTAGGGTTTTCCCAGCGGATTCGGGGTTTCGCCGAAGCGGGGCATCGGAGCGTCGGAACCCCACCAAAACCTAGGTTGTGCCATACCATATGTATACAAGTGTGTTGTGTGTTGTAAATGTGCAATATCCTACTCCGGGGTGTGACCGGCTTCACCGGCTTCACTTTCTCTCTTGTGAGTTTCTGCACTTGGAGGTGAAAACTCCCGTTTCGGGAGAATCGGATGGAATCTTGTGTTGATTTGGGGTAGACTTTGGTTTCTCACCTTCCTATGGCCTAACCTAACACAACCAAGCAAAAAAGTCCACTTTCCTACCCCCTTTCGACGCACGTCTATGGGGGTAGACGAAAAACTTAGGGTTTTCCCAGCGATTCGGGGTTTCGCCGAAGCGGGGCATCGGAGCGTCGGAACCCCACCAAAACCTAGGTTGTGCCATACCATATGTATACAAGTGTGTTGTGTGTTGTAAATGTGCAATATCCTACTCCGCACGCTCTGTGCTAAGCATGTATGTCCCCTGATTATTCAGAAGCTGCATGAACTAGTGTCGGAGTTGCTGTGCAACTTAGAGACGATATTTCCGCCAGGCTTCTTTACTCCGATGGCACATCTTGTTGTGCATCTTGCGAACGAGGTACTCTTGGGTGGACCGGTGCAGTTTCGTTGGCAGTTTTGTATTGAGAGAGAGTTTAAGTATATTCGAACCAAATGTGGAAACAAAAATAAGATTGAGTCATGCATAACCGAGGCAACTATCCTCCAGGAGATGGCAGACGCCAGGCTAACGTACTACCCCGATGATGTTCCCACTATGCATAACCAGGCCTCTCGGTACAATGTCGACGAGCCCAAGCGAGACCCCAAGCTCGTCCTCTTCCAGTGTCCCGGTGGCAAGAGCGGTGGCCCAACAAGGTATAACTTGACCAATGATGAGCTGGAGTGCATAATGCTCTATGTGCTTATGAACATGAGGAAGTGACCCACGACGAGCAGGGAGAAGAGGGCAGTTTCCTTAGGTAAAATGGGGAACAAATTACTTTGCAACTACTAACATGATTTCGTTCTAATACGTATTTTCTCCTTTTAGTCAATTCACGGATGAAATGTGGTCGGGAACATCAGATGGACCCAATGAAGCCACGTTGGACACTCTTTTGAAAGAGCCTGCCCCCGGAAAGAAAAAATTTACGGTTTGGTTCAGGGAAAAGGTAATTTCAAACCTGTCCCTTCTACCTTGCAATTCGTGTCCTATCCCTCTTACTAATGCACAAAACAATTTGTACTCGTAGGGAGCTGATGCCAACGTTGTGATGTCAGATGAGTTGAGATGTGTCTCCCAAGGTTGTAACCGTAGAGTCGAGAAGTATGATGTGAATGGGTACCGCTTCCATACAGAGCATCACCAGAACAGTCGGCCTAATGCAAAGACTATAAATACCGGGGTCTTCACCAAAGGAGCCGGTAATTATGATTACTACGGAAGGTTACAGAACGTATATGAGCTGACGTTCAATAACACGAACATATCACTCAAGCTTGTTGTGTTCAAATGCCACTGCTTCGACCCTGAGCATGGAACCAAAAGTACCCCTTCCATTGGGTTAGTTGAAGTTAAGCCTTCAACCACCTACCATGGATCCGATGTCTTTGTTGTGGCTCACCAAGCCTTTCAAGTTTATTATTTGCCCTACCCATGCAAGAAAGAGGGACTCATTGGTTGGGAAGTCGTGTTCCATGTATCGCCACGTGGTAAGCTACCCATGCCCTCCGAAGACGATTACAACAACATTGACCCTAAAACATACGAGAGGATTTTCTATCAAGAGGAACAAACCTTTGGGGACTTTGGCATACAAGGTCTTGAGGACCGCGAGGACAATGCACAAACAGGTGGTGACGTAGTGGTGAATCTAAAGGATATATATATGCTCAACAAGTTACAGAGTGATAGTGATGACGATGATGAGCCTCCATCGTGCGAGGAGGTTCCAATATACAACACTCGTGATAGTGATGTTGATAGTGGTGTTGATAGTGATGATGAGAACCCAGGACTTAACTATGAGAGTGATGATTAGGGTGAGGGTCTTTTATTTCCTTTTGCGTACTATTTACTTTTCAACATGCTTAGTCTTTCAACATTCTTCTTCTTAATTGCATTACGTCTTTATTCTTATTTACTACATTTTTCAACATGCTTAAAAGTTTATCCTTTCTCAATGCAGGTGATTGACCAAGATGAGCCAAGGCAAGGAATCATCGGCCTCGGGTTCTCGGGAGGTGTAGGATGTGTTCGGGTGTAACCTGTGTGAACTCGAACTTGTTTGGAGTTTGTATGAATGCTTGGATGAATTTGAATCATGTTTGTGTCATTTGGATATGTATGTGATGTTTTATTTGATGTTTCTGTGATGTTTTATAATTTCTGCAATTTTAATTGTATTTAAAATGCGCCAGAAACCAGCAGCAAAAAGTTTCAGAAACTGAAAATATGGTCAAGGCTATGCCGTCGGCGTAGGATGCTGTGGGGACACACAGGATGGCGCCACGTCGACGCTGGAGGACCATATGGTCATACCTACGCCGACGGCATTGCCGTCGGCGTCAGACTCCTCCCAGACGCACCAGATCAGCACACGTGGCAGCCTAGGCCGACGGCACTGCCGTCGGCGTATAGGTGGAGCAGACGGAGACGTTCGACGTCCGTTTTGTGGGTCCCACTGCGGCTTCGCCGACGGCGACGGATACACCGATGACAGTTTCCATACGCCGACAGCGTTCTACGCCGACGCCGATACACCGACGGCGGCCGTCGGCGTAGGCCTACGCCGACGGCGATCTTTGCTACGCCGACGGCGGGCCGCCGTCGGCGTTTTGACGGTTTCCCGTAGTGTTACATTTCATCTTCTAGAACTCATAATCCCAACATAGTGCAACAAAACAGAGAACAGCCAAATCAGGTTAGGGGACATGGCTATAGAGTAGGGATTAATATTCAAGCTACATACAAGAATATCATGAACCAGAAAAGTGTACAGTATTTCCTATATTTGCATTTCTTTTCTACATGTCTCTTGTCTTTTGATGTGTCATGAGAGTGCTTCTCCTTGTATGCAGACAGTTCTAAACATAAAGCGTCTAATGTGTTTTCTAATTGCAAAATTTGTCTTTCCTTTTCAGTCACAAGGTAGAGCGATGAAGCCAATGCATCCTGTACACAACTGTTTGAAGCAGCTGTGCAATAGTCGACTGTATCTTCAGCATACTGGTTGAGAAGGTCCCGCCGGATTGATAAATTACAACCCTGTACAAAAGAAAAAGTTTCAACAATTGTATTGAAGGAAAAATGTGTTTAAAATATCGTACAATATTTTGTATGAATACAGTATACATAACACCTCACGCACAATGCACTTTAGAAAGCACAGCCTTTCATAATTGAATCGCCACGATCAATGGATACCCCGTCGAGAGTTGAATCGCACGCATCCAGCAAGAAGCTATCGAAGAAATCTCGCCTGCGATCCAAAAAACATAACAAGGTTAGCGGCAGTTCAATCATCGAGAGTACAAATAAAGGAATCTGTTGAGGATACTTGCAATTAACAGATCTATTCAGGATCATCAATTGGATCTGATACTAACGATTTAGTTTCTTGTTCTTTCAAATAGGGAGCAGCCCCTGCCACAGGCGATCTGACGTTCGAGCCACCACTGAAACAGAAGGCAAAAAAAAAACCGTTGCTCGATCATCTTTTACTTTGAGATATTGTGTAGTTAACACCAGTATCCTTGTAGTGGCTAGTTGCGTACTGAAAACAGTTCATAATATGTTCAGTTTGGTAGTAAAGTGTTGTCTGAATCTATTAAAATTGGGATCTGTGTTCATAATATGCACGTTTTGAAAAAATATTCTTTTTTCGCAACTCTATAGTTCAACGGCTTATTCAATGGAGTTGATATATGTTTACTTTGCAACTTATACGTTAACTCATTTCTGCTCTACCGGAACCTGTCCACATGGGTACCCTTAATCACTGACAATCTATTTATTCACCAATTTTTCGAAAACTTTATAACTTGCAAAAGGACAAATTGGAACTTTTGCTTAACAAAATGATGTTTGCCAAGTTCATTTAAGCCTTTTTCATACGACCAGGTAACTCCAAGCTTCTGTCCGTGTAGAAGATCGACATGAACACAATGGTTTTTGGTGCAGTGTACATCATGCTGCTTTTCTATTCTATTGATTCAGAAGCAAATCAAAACGATCCTACTAAGAATCACTAGCTGCGGCTAACGGCCCCTAGTGTCTGAACCTAACACCTGCTGAATAGCTAAACTGATAGTAACAGTGACAACAGGAAGCGAGGTACTCACTTGTGACTGTGACTCTGTGAGGGTCGCCGTTGTCAACCACGCCGCGGCACCGGCGCGATGATGGTGTTGAGCGCGATGTGAAGGTTTCTGCAGTCTCGTTCCCCTTCTGAATCGCTGGCACCGCGCCGCGGCGGCCGCCCAGAGCACGGTCATGGCGGCGTCGACGAAGATGTGCGGCTCCGTGAAGATCTTCCCGGTAGCGGAGCAAGGTGTTGAGGGCGGCGACGACGAAGTGGAGCGGGCCCGGGAAGAGCTTCCCGGTGCGGAGCAAGGAGTTGAGGGCGTCGCCGACGGACTCTTGATCTGCGCCTGATTTGGCGGATGGAGGAGGGGGAGGGGCGGCGCCGGTGGGTTTGAGCGGCGGCAGCGGCGAGGAGGCCGAGTCCTCCGCGGCGCCTCCGGCCGGCATCCGTGCCGCGCTCCGGTGGATATCTACCCGCATCGACAGCTCGCGATCTGGCGCTTCCCGCTCGCCGCCGTCAGCAAGGGGGTCGCCGCCGCCGTAGCCGCACCGGTGAGGAGCAGGGCTAGGTGCTGGCGCCGTCGCTCTGGCGCTTGCCGTCACCGCATCGGCGAGGAGCATGGCTCGTTGGAGAGGATAGGGCATTTCGTGGAATTTCTGTCCGTAATGGACTCAACTAAGGATTTGCTGAGTTTTTTGTTGGGCCAGCACTTTGAGACCTAATTGGGCCAGAGCCCATCTACGGGGACGCACGAATTGACCACCAGTATAACTTATACTGGTCATCGATTTAGCACCAGTATGAAACGTTTTGGGTCTTTGGATTAGCGAAAATAAATGGTTGTGGTTCATTTAAGGGTACCACAAAAGGGCTCTTGCACGCGCATGAAACAATTTTTATGTACATGAACTTTATCAAAAAATATTGATTTTTCAAAAATCTAAACCTTCTTTCAAATAAAGAACTTTTTACAAAAGAATAAAAGAAAAAGGAAAAAAAAGAAGGTACAAAATATTATAAGAAAAAACTTCTTTAAATGGGCCGACCCATATGTAGCACCATTCAAACAGTATATAGGATTTCCGACAGCGTGGATGTTGGATTGGGAATAACTGGGCTACAGAAAGCGGACTGAGCTTCGGTGACTTGTGCACTACAAGTCACCGAGCGACTTGTGCACATCTGGACCCTCCATTTTAGATCTGACGTACAAGATTCAATCAAATCTAGATCTTAAAAATAAAAACATTCAGAAAAAATTGAAAAAATTCCAGTTAATCATAAATGCTTTGTTAGGTATTCTGTGAAAATTATATCTGATTTGGACCAATGGTTTGTGAATAAATGGCTTTTTTAGATTAATACATAAACCGCTATTTATTCTCAAACCATTAATCGAAATAGCATGAAACTTTCACAGAATACCTAACAAAGCATTTATGATTAACTGGAATTTTTTCAATTTTTTCTGAATGTTTTTATTTTTAAGATCTAGATTTGGATGAATCTTGTACGTCAGATCTAAAATGGAGGTCCAGATGTGCACAAGTCGCTCGGTGACTTGTAGTGCACAAGTCACCGAAGCTCAGTCCACAGAAAGCAGTGAGGGGTCGACCAAATGCATTGTTGCGCCTCTCGAGGGAATACTCCCTGGAGATGTGGCCGGATGCTAGGTGTTTGACATGTAAACAATCAAGGTGTATAGTGATTTTGTTCATGAATTGTTTCATGTGCTCCAACAAATAATCCGACAAGCTCCCTTCTCGTGGAACCAGTACCTACAGATCGCAAAAAGAGTGTACGGCTTTTTTGTGGTGGTGACGCTTTGGCAGTGTTCTGGATTTGGCTGAATGCATGTCAGTAAGTCAAGAAATAGGGGGGCTAAGTGCGTGTGCATCTCATCGTGTGGTCCGGATGCCTGTTCCAAGAGGGCTCGTTGTATTGTACTGTTCCATTTTTTTCCGCCTCTTTTGTTTTGCTTTTAGTCGGTACTCTATCTTAATTTACTTTCGTTATTCAATGCAATGAAGCGCGCTTAAAGAAAGTCACTTCAGGTAGGTGTTATGCCCCCCTCCCCCCCCCCCCCCCCCCCCCCCCCCCCAACATTTAGTGTACAATCTCAGCCTTTAAAAATCCATTCATACCCACGGCTCTCGCCTCTCAACTCTGTGCTTTCAAGCTTCCATGAAGACAAATAGTTGACAATTACCCAAACATAAGACTGGTCGAGAGATCGGAAAGACAAATAGAAGGGACGTAGTCACGTAGGGATAGGAGACACCGGAAAAGAAGTACGTGCTTGTGAGCGATTTTTCCGAGCTAGTAAGTGAAACATCTCGGGAATGCTGAAGATATCATGTACATAGATTTGCGAACACGCAAAAGGATTGCGTGTCGACTTTGATAGATAGAGAGAACAAAGGGAATACAGCGAGTCCGGCATCAAAAAGATGCGGTTACAAATGTGCGATTAGTGTTGGGCAACCACGGACGCACACCCAAAAACAACAAACAACAGCGCCCAAAAAACATCTAGGCCGCTATCTCCAGATGCGTCCCAGCCCTACAGCACCAGCGAGCTTCCATAGCTCGACCTCATCGGCGATTCGTCGGCAAACCAAGGCGACCATCTCAGCGGAACGCTGGAACACCCGGCCATTCCTCTCCTTCCAGAGCATCCAGACGACTAGGAGGACAAGAGAGTCAAAACCCTTCCGAGCCTGCGGCGGTGCACGCCGCCTTGCCTCCGGCCACCATGCGATCAAAGAGTCATCTGCCTCTGGGACAAGCTGGTCGAGGCCACAACGCCGGAGCACGGTGTACCAAACCTCACGCGAGAAGACGCAACCGAGCGCAAGGTGATCGGCAGTCTCAGGCGCCTGATCACATAGCGGACAGGCCACATGGGAGTTGCGGCCGTGGCGCCTTCTGCGATCAGCCGTCCACAGCCGCCGCTGCAAGGCGAGCCAGACATGGACCTTGCATTTGGCAGGCGCCCAGGTCTTCCAGATGGTCTTCCCGCATGGGAAGAACTCGAGCCCGACAAAGAAGGCGTGGTACGCAGAGCTGGAGGAGTAGGAACCAGTGCTCGTCCACTTCCACAGCACACGATCCGGCGTTCCCGGCGTCAGCTCAACAGCCTGGAGCAAGTCCACAAGGGTAAGGAACTGGGTAAGAACATGGATGGTCAAAGGCCCAGTCACGTCGCGTATCCAGCGCCTGTCCGTCAGTGCCCCCTGCACGGTTCTAGCAGTCTTGGCTTGCGAACATACAGCGGCGAAAAGGGCGGGCGCCGATTGTGACAGTGGCGTTGAGTCCAGCCATGGATCAGTCCAGAAAAGGGCCATGCGCCCATCACCGACCACCACGCGCATAGATGCGTCGAACAGCGCTTGTACCTCCGGCTCGACCTTCAGTGGCAACCCCGTCCAACAGCCAGCGCGCAACTTTTGAAGCCACAACCATCGCGTGCGCAGCGCGAACCCAAGAAGCTTGAGATTTAGGATCCCGAGGCCTCCGTATTCCACCGGCTGGCAGACCTTGTCCCAGGCCACAAGGCAGTGGCCGCCCTGCACGGCATCGGTGCCCTTCCAGAAGAAGGCACGAATTCTCTTGTTCAGAAACTCCAACAGCCACGCCGGCATCTCCAGGGCAATCGATAAGTAGATCGGAATCGCCGTTACCACTGATTTGATTAGGACTAGGCGCCCTGCTATGGTGTAGAAAATAACTTTGGAGGGTGCCAGCCTGCGGCATATGGAGTCAACAAGTGGCTGGAGGCTTGCACGGGGAAGACGCTTGTATGAGAGCGGCAGGCCCAGGTATGTGCAAGGGAAATTCTTCACCACACACGGGAACTCGACGGCCGCCACAGCTAGATCATCAGCAGAACAGCGGATTGGGGAGATGGAACACTTGTCGAAGTTGGTACGCAACCCTGTAGCGCCGCCAAAGCACTGGAGGACACGCCGGACCAGCTCTAAGTCGCGCGCGACAGGGGACACGAACAGCACGACGTCGTCAGCATACATCGACGTACGAAAACGGACCCCTCGGCACGGCAGCGGGGATAGCAGCTCAAGGCTCTCGGCACGGCACAATAGGGCATTCAACACCTCCATGACGAAGAGGAATAGGGTTGGTGACAAGGGATCGCCCTGTCGCAGGCCCCGCCGATGCGCAATTATCCTTCCCGGAACACCATTCAGCAAGATTCTGGAGGAGGCTGAGGAGAGAACGATGCAAATCATCTCGACAAAGCGGCGACCAAAACCAAGATGCTGAAGGACTCGAACGAGAAAGGGCCAAGAAACTGAATCGAAGGCCTTGGATATATCGATCTTGAGCAGCAGCGCAGGGTTTCGGCTAACATGCAGAGCCCTTGTGGTTAACTGAACCATCTTGAAGTTGTCGTGAATTGACCGGCCCTTAACAAAGGCTGATTGGTTAATCGCGACCAAATCAGACAGCCGTGGTGCTAATCGCATCGCCAAGAGCTTGGAGAAGAGTTTCCCAAAGCTGTGCGTTAAGCTAATCGGCCGGAAATCCTTTACTTCAGTCGATCCTTCTTTTTTAGGCAGTAGCACAATCAGGGCATCGTTCAGCTTCCGCATCCCTCTGGGCCTCAAGTGGTACAGCTGCTGGACTGCTAGGAGGATGTCATCCTTGATAATGGGCCATGCCGTCTGAAAGAATCGGCCCGAGAAGCCGTCTGGGCCAGGTGCCTTGTCAGCCGGCAGATCCTTCACAGCAGCCCAAACCTCGTCCATTGTGAACGGCAGCTCCAGGCTCTGCAAATCCAGCGTAGGCAAACCAAGGAACTGTAGATCGAGGTCACGATCACGCTGGAAATCCGAACCAATCAGCTCATTGTAGAAGCCGAACAACATCTCTTCTTTATCCTCATGCCTAACTGCGGTCGTGCCATCACGAGCCAGCGCCACAATGTGATTGTTGCGATGATGCAACCGTGATCTCATGTGGAAGTACCGCGTGTTCGCGTCTCCCTCGGCCAGCCAGAGTACTCTCGATCGGTGCCGCGCCATGGTGCGCTCTAGGGAGACAAGTCCGAGCATCTTCATCTTAAGCTCGCTGCGGAAGGCCAAAACATCAAAAAGCGAACTTCATCCACCGTTGATCATGTTACGCTAGAACTTCAAAAAGCGAAGGCCAAAGTAAAAAAAGTAGTCTACCAAATGGAGATACAAGCTCGTCCAAAAACTAGCTAGGTTGGGACCGGATCACTTTTTCAGTCATCTTTTTAGGGTCCCGTATATAAAAGTGAAGGGTTGTGTTGTAATTCCTTTTCTTTTGGGGCCCTTCTTATAATCATGTATGCACCGCAGCTCCAGGGCCTTCGGTCCTGTTTCCGTTAATAAAAAGGTTATATCACCGATCAGCACTGGCCATAGAATCAAGTGGATGTGTTGGAGAAGCATCCAGTACCTTATTAGTACTCAAGTGGAGTATATCTCAACGAAAAGGGGAAAAAGAAGTGCCGCAGCAGTAGTGCTCTGAGCGTCAGCAGGGGAAGGCGTTGGGCCAGCGACCAGCGTCCGGTCGGACCGGCGGCGCTACAGCTGGGGCTAAGACCAGGACGACGAGAGTAGCGTGGGGAACAGAATCGGCGGCCCCAATTCCTCGAATTCGTCAGGGAGCAAGCAGCGGAGTGGCAGTTCATCGAGGATACACCAAGGCGCCATCTGTTTTGACTGCTCCTGCAGTGCGAACGAGGCGGCGCGGCGCCATGGCTCAGTGGCAGGGGAACAAGGGCAGGCGGCGTTGGGGTCCCACGGTGGTGAGGCGGAAGGTCGGCCTGCACAGTGGCTGCAGGGATGGGGGCCGGCGGCGGCAGGATGTCCTGGCTGCGGCGCTCGGGATGGGGGCCGGTGGCGGGAGGTCGCCCTGGAGTGCGCCGCTCGGGATGGGGGCCGGCGGCGGGACGTCGCCCTGGCCTGGCGGCGCTCGGGATGGTGGCCGGCGGCGGGAGGTTGCCCTGGCTTGGCGGCGCTCTGGATGTAGGCCGGCGGCGTGAGGTCGTATGGCCTGGAGACGTGGGGGATGGAGGCCAGCGTCGGGCGCGCCGACGGGGAAGAAGGTGAGCTAAGAGTTTGGAATTTTCCAGTGGAATCATATCTTAGGGCCGCCGGTTGTAGCGCAACTAAAACACAACCGGTTGTAGAATATACCTACCCTATATATATATATATATATATATTCCTGTGACAAGCTCAACTGTAGCAATTAAAATCATCCGGCAAAGATAATCATTTAATTTCCTCAGAGTATGTTCCAATATCCTCCAGAAGCATATAATGCCTAATAAAAGATAAGCCAACTAAAAAAAAATATACATATCCTTTTCCAGTTTACGCATAATATTCCACGTAATATGTGCACTCTCATATTCAAGAGCTAAAGAAACAATATTGATATAACTATGTGAACTAGTGTATTTTCCTTAGTCCAAATTCTATAGTTTTCCTTTCCCTTTGGCTTTTCCGGTTTAGATAAATCAATGACATAAATCAATATTCTCAAGACAAAGTAAATAATCATTTTCCTTCCTAAACCGTGTAATTAGAACTATGCCATCGAAGGAAAAGTGTTACCGATGTGTTTACTCCACGGAGAAACGGAAAAGTGTTACATATATGTGAGTCGGGGTGAAATGTCGCACAAGAGCTATTTCATCCAACGATGTTGCATTGGAGACAATTTAGAGAATAGAGGGTGGGTCTTTATATAGACTCCAAATTCCAGATAACTCAATCTGTTTTCAGATAGGACTCGTGACATGTTAGAACAACCATAATACCTAACAGCCAGTTACCGAGCCTATTACTCAATTACTGTTAAACAATTAGGTCCCAACACGCATGTGTGAGTCATGCGCCGAGTTCGAATACAAAACAAACTCGCTGGCTTTAACAATCCATAGAGCCAATTCTACAGACAACCTGACATTCCGCTCTATACTGTTCCCGGATATAATTCCAGCATATTCATATACACTGTGTTCCAGTATAACCGTACTGGCTTAATTAAGTATATTTCCTTAAGTACAATTCTACATCATTAATTACCTGTTATTTCTGTGATATTTCCACACCGAAGTTTAATTCCGGACGATGTAGTATATATATAAATTCCTACAAGAAGGTCCCAAGTGTAACAAGTAGTCTACAGAAATGGATCCAGCCTCGTTCAGCGACTAGCATCACCGGCAGTGGCCATAGCATCAAGCAGATCGGAGGGAGATGCATCAAGTGCCTTATTAGTTTTTATGAAGCCAACCACTGCCCTTGCACTGCATTGCCTCGTAATGCCTAGCATAACTGCAGTGAGCGCCGTCTAGCAGTGCTCAAATGTCTTCGCATCGCGTTAAGAATTTGCAGCACTTGTTCAAAAAGCGAATGATGAAATTGCAGCACTATTTGGCAACATTGGTTGTGCCTGACAGTGGTCTTGTTGGAGACATTGTTTTGAGAGCGAGGACTATCTTCAGGGTGAAAACCCAAGGTCTGGCCTTAATTGGTTGTGACTGGCACTGTTCTTCTTGAAGGCGTTGCTTTTGAAGAATTGAACATCAGGTGTTGTTTTGGTGGTGGTTGTGCGGCTGCCGCAAGGACTGTAACTCCGTAGCGGGACTTTTCTTTTTTATTTCTTCTTCTTATTGTCTTTCGGCTGTGTGCATCCGTAATGACTCTGGTTATTGCATTGTTGCAGATGCTGGGTGTAATTTGTATCTCCGCGATATTAATATACACTCTTTATCTAAAAAATTTGGCAACATTGCGGTTCCATGAGGAGAATAGGGTTTTGTTACGTCCACAGCCCTAAGCGCTGCATCAGCTTTGGAACGGGCATACATCTTGGACCTGCAGACGGTGGTTGTGAACAAATTCGCGCAAACCTCCCCTTGCCTTCTGCCGCTTGCCCGCTGCAGCTCTGACTTCCCATGCCTTGATCCTCTCTGGTCTCTGCCCTCTTGAGTCTCACAGTTTGCTGTCCAACTGCTAGATATTCAGCATACTCCTCGCAAATGTTCTGTTTCCAAATACAAAGTCTGGCGTTAAAAAAAACAAGTTAATTAGCTGAAATCTTACCAGGTTCAAGAATACTTGAGTAAGAGCTGCATACAATATTAACATCTGAAAATGCGTTACAGTCTGCTTTTTTTTCTTTTCGAAAAGGGCATTCCCAGCCTCTGCATCGACCGATGGATACGGCCTTTATTGTTTTATTAAAATTCAGTCATTACAAGAAAATCATGGATCACACAAGGTCGATACATGTATCAACAACTAAAAAGTAAAGACAACCATGAATGACACTACATTAACATGTTATCCTAAGATCAGAACGCAAGCTACACTGGTTGTACAAGTCCCGTGTCACCGTATCCAGTCGGTTGCACCCAGAAACAATCCAATGCGTAGCCATTGGTATAACCTACATGAAGGAATAAAGTTTTGCATTGTTAAATATATGATCATTTCATATGTTCCATATGGCCCAAAGCAACGCGCATACTCCAACACAGATCGGTATTTTATCTGTTTTGGAGACTCCCCAAAACCAGTTCCCAAACAGGTTCGTAATATTATTTGGGGGTGTTAAATTAAAAGCCAAGTGAACGATACACCAAACCATTTTTGCAAAAGGACATGTTATAAACAAATGTTGTATTGTTTCATCTTAATCACATAAACAACATTTTTTACAATCATTCCAGTTTCGTTTTGCCAAATTGTCCTTAGTGAGCAGCATTTTCCTGTTTAAAAACCACATAATTTTTTTAAGTTTTAGTGGCACTTTCATTTTCCAAATATATTTACGTAGGCGTGTGTGGCCATTCAGGAGGTCTAAATATAGAGATTTGACTGGAAAAAAAATCTAGATTTAGTCAAATTCCATTTAAACAGATATGGCTGATGGGAGCCGGTTGACCAGATGCAGTCAAGAATTCCTTTTGTTTCCTGTTAAGGCTCTCAGAATTCCATTTGTATCCTGTTACAATCTGCTAACAATTACACTGTTCTTGTTCATCACTAACACTTAAACTTTCGAGCGAAGGCCTTGAAGGTCCCTCAGATTTATGAAACTTGAGATGTTCCTGATGAGCTCTATGGCCATTCCTGCGTGCGGTATAAGGAGCATATCCACGAATTCAGAAACAAAGAACTTGGAGTGCATCCTCGGTCTCGAGAGGTGAACAGCGACAACACTTTTTGAAAACGAGGCAAAGTCAGAAAAGATGCTCCATGAAAAAAAAAATTATGTACTCATAGTGCGATTTTGACTGGAACAATTATCCACCACGCTGTACTGATATACCCTTACTTCAGACCACTACTCCTAACCAGGCAAGTCATGTGCTGTGAAGAAACAAGCCGGCTTCACTAGATATATATCCCACGCGAACCACTTTCTCGTCAAGCTCATTGGAACATCTCAGTTGTCTACTAATATCCCAACTCATACTGGTGTCTTAAATAAATTATATGGATTTTCTTTTGTTCTCGTGCATAGCTACTTGTTTACATATTATCATATTTTCTATATTATCTAAGAGGTAACCACTGAATTTATAGACCCATGTGATGCATTAACACTATTCATACTTTTGCTATGCAAATTTATGGTTATGCATGGACATTACATGTCTTCGTAGATGATAGTCTATATGTCAGTATGGTCATGCATGCAAGTTACATGTTTAAAGTCATCTATCTATTGCATTACTGAAATGATAAAAAAATAATGTCGACTCGGTAGGGTATCTCATTGGTGGACATTTATCGATATGCTTATTTTTATAAACGAGACCAGCCAGGACTAGCCCTGGTGGGACCAGAAGAAAGTTGAACACGATGATTGTGCTGGTCGCTTGGGAGGTGTGGAGAGAAAGAAATCGGAGAGTGTTCGAAAAATTCTTAAGTCCCACTAATGTGCTCACTGAACATATCAAGAATGAGGCTAAACACAATGGGCTCTAGCTAGTGTAGGTCGCCTGGATTTTTGTTGGTGTATTAGGGTTGTTGTTCATTTCTTTTCCCTTGTCTTAGGGCAGCAGGATGCACCACTGTGACCCCTACAACTATATCTCTGCCTAATTCTCTCGATATGCTTGTTTTGACGTACATGGAAAGACGAGTCCCTACATCAAGAGTCCAATATGAATAAACTTATAGTTAAGCATGTATGATAATTAGGGCCGGAACATAGTTTGTTATTGAATAAAACTTATGGAACCAGTTACTCCTATGCTATTCCTTTTCTTTTGCTAGGTCACATTAATGCATTAGCGGTTTTGGGTACCGAACTGGCAAAAAATCTCGAGGGTGCTCGAGATTTCCGGTAACCGCGGTTACCGAGAAATCTCGACGGGTTACCGGACAAATTCAAATTTTGAATTTTGAATTCAAATTTCTGGAATTTTCAGAAACTGGGTAACCGCTCGGCAACCGGAGAAATATCGGGCAAATTCAAATTTAAAATTTTGAATTCAAATTTCAGAATTTTTTTGCTCGGTAAGGCCTTTTACCGTGGGTGCTAGAGATTCCCGGTTACCGCTCGCTCCGTTACCCAAACCTATTTAGCGCACAACTTTACTAGGTCGGATCACACCCCCAGGAGATGCGACCCACACAATGACACAAATAGAGTCGGAGAGGAGCTTCTGCGGCTGTTGACCGCGCTCCTTTTTTAGTTCCTAAATTATTTGTCGACTGTCGTCCTTGGAAAGCTCTCGGCAAAGATTGCTCGTTTGATAATGGCCTCGGGCTATGTAGGATGTAGCATAGCTCGCGGCAAAGTCCCCGACATGCGGGCCCGCGTAACTTACCTAGAGCTGATTTATGCTCACGTCAATCTCCTGATTTATGGGACCCATGTAATTTACCTAGAACTGTTTCTTGGTCACGTCAAATCACTGGCGTGTCAGACCGATGTAATATACCTAGTGCCGGTTTTGCTGCTGGAGAATTCCCGATATGAGATCTCTCGTCCTTATTCATGATTTTTTTCTCATAGCTCAAGTTTAGCTTAGCTCTCAACAAATGTTTTCGGTGTGCCTCAATCGGTAAACTGATCTATTTACTGGAAGGTAATTTTCCGACATGGTATATGTGGTGAGCATGCTCATGGCAAACCCTTTGCCGAGAGGATTGCAGACTTTGCCCCACGTCAAACGGCCAGTTTCATGTAGTGATGGTCCCAGGTATAACTAAGTTTTTATTGGCATAATTCAGAGAAATTTGGACCAAATCGGTGTCACAAATGCACAAGTAGAAGGTAAATAGTAGAATTATCTTAAAAAAATAAGAAAAAAAATGCCAAGCTAGAACAACAAAAAATAGTTGATAAGGACCTATCAATTAAAATATATAAAATTTTAAGTGGCGATTTGCAACAAAATAAATTGTCTGCCACGTATGCAAATTCGGCTCACGGAGTGACCAAAACACTCGGCGTGGCAACTTTGTGTCCCGTTTTTTACGTTCTGCAACTTCGTGACAAAACCGTACATTCTCGGCAGGTTCATAAACTAAACCTGTGTGTCGAACTAAAAAATGGACGATTTTTATATTTGAAGTTACCTCAGAAAAGAGTAGGTAGCGTAGAATTAACAATGTCGATGCAAAAAGCGAAGGGATGCTATTAGTTACACATGAGACGACCTCTTCCAATAAGGAAAAGCCTTAGAGCAAGTACAATAGTATAGCCGGCTGTTGGCTATAAGATGGTGCCATGTCATTTATAGCCAACCTAATAGCCAACAAGTACAATAGTTGGCTATAAATATGGACTACTTTATTTATAGTTGGCCCACCTTTCACTCTCACAAAGTGTCTAGGAGCACGTGCTGCAGCTGGCTCTTGCATGAGAGCCCGCTTCTACTCTCTCTCCTACTCTCTCTCCTCCATGTAAGCATAAATATAATAATTAAATCCTTACAACCTTCTGACTGGACCTTATTGTACTTGCTCTTAGGATCACCCGGGGGATCGAGCGCGCTCCATCCTCCTGCGCGAGCGTGCGACACGTGTCCCCAGTCACGCGCGGAAGCCTGGTGGGGCCCACCCTTGACTGGTCGCCGTTATCTCCTTCCTCCTCCTTTCTCCCCATCGTTCCCATGTCGTCTTATCTCTCCGCCAGCGCTCCTCCCAAAATCAACAACAATTTCTCCACGCTCTGGTCCTTTGCGCCGCCGCCGGCGAGCACGCACGGCCGATCCGCGCGGCGAGGCTTCTGCTCCATCCTCGACTAGCTTGACCCAGCGCCATGGTCGTCCGACCTCCTCCGCGTCGAGCTCCACGACCCTGCTCCCCTGTGCAGCGCCTCCGCCTCCCCTCGGTCCGCCTCGAGCCGCACCGCTGTCTCCCCGACCCGCCCCGGCGTCTCCTCCTCGCGCGCTGCGCGGACGCCGACGAGGTCCTGCTCAGCTGGGAGGAGGTGGTGGACAAGCCCGACGAGCTCGCGCCCCTGGCCTAGGCCCCCCGCCGCCGCCCTGGCCTAGGACCCCCGCCTCGGACCTCCTGTCCGCCCTCCCGCCGTGCGCTCCGCCAGTCCCCTTACCTTCTGCCCCGACCCCCCACCGCGCCGCCGCCAGGAGCCTCGTCTCCGGCCAAGGGCGCCGCGGCGCTGGCGCCTTCGGGGAGCGTGATTGACGGGCTCTGCGTGGTCGTGATGGACGGGCTCTGGGTGGCCAAGGGCGTCATGGCGCTGGCTCCGATGCTGCATTGGAAGAGCGATGGTGCTACCATCGGCCACCGGTGATGCTACCGTAGGTCAACGAGAGTGCTACCGTCTGTCTATCGAATCGCCCGACGTTGCTCCCGCCGGGCGGCGGCGTTGCTACCGAAGGAGGGCAGCGTTGCTCCCATGGCAGGGTGGCGTTGCTGCCGAAGGAATCAGCGGACGACGGCGAGGGAATGGCGGTGCTGCTCCCTGCGTTGCTCCATGCGGCGGCGGCGTTGCTACAAGGGACGGCCAGCGTTGCTACCATGGTACGGCGGCGTTGCTTCTGGAGGCCACCGGCGTTTCTACCAAGGAACATCGGCGCTGCTACAAGGAGCTAGCGGCGTTGCTACCATGGCGTGGCGGCGTTGCTGCCAGCAGCCGCCAGAGTTGCTACCAATGGAATATCTGCGTTGCTGCAAGCGCCTGTTGCATAAGTGACTCCGCGTCGGGTTCTCCGGCGACGGCAGTGGCCGACAGAGTAGCAACGTCGACGTGCACAGATGGTGCTGCAAGGAGCAACGTCGGCGGTGCTGCAAGGAGGAGTGGTGGTGGTGCCAACCGGAGGCGACGCGTTTGCCGGCAGCGCTGCCGGCCGCCGTTGAAATTTTTCTGCTACAACTTTATGAATTTTTGCACCATACGATTCCGTGAATTTTGCTACAATTTGGTCTGCTGTTTTGCATCATAAATCGGAGAACCTCGCCGGAAGAATTTTTTGCTACGATACTGCAGCATAACAATTTTTTTGCTATTATTGTTATGTGATTTTGCTACAATAGAACAAAGATTTTGCTACGATGTCTCCGGCGAGCTCTCCGGCGATGTCTCCGACGTAATCGATTTTGCTACAGTAGCATAGTTTTGTTGTTGCAAGATCTCCAGCGAGGTCTCCGGCGAAGTCAGTCTTTTATTATTTTGTTTTCTTGGCGTACCGTTTTTTGCTACATAGTAGCAAAAGCGGGTTATATTATTTGCTGCATAGTAGCAACAGCGGGATTTGGACAGAAATAAGGCGACACGTGTCTGCAGGGGGACCCGGAGGATTTTTGCCCCAGATCCCCCGGGGGACGCCTAGTCCTGCCCTTCCAATAATCTAACACCCACAATAAAAAGAAATCATGCATTTAGCATGTCCGTTGAGAATATATCAGCCTACGACTTCCAAAAGCACTTTAAGACAGTGCAGTACACGAAATTTGTGGATGTTATTCGTGAGTCCAAGAAATCTGTAGATGTTATTCGTGAGTATATTTCATCGTCACCGATCGCCCACGGCTGATGTAACATGTGAGATGCACCATGTTGCGCTGAGGTTGCTTATTCGGAAGTGGAACCACAAGGGGGGCTGAGGTCTGGGCGCTCGGGAGCAAGGCATCGTTGCCCCTGTACAGACCGCTGTACTGCGCCGGAGCGCTCGCAGCGGCATCACTGGCAAAGACATTGTAAGTCGGGTAGTGCTGCAAGAAGACCCCTCCTGCTTCTGCTTGAAATGACAGCATCGTGGAAAGTGGAATGCCAAGTTGCCGCCTTCCACTAGACAGTACGTCAAAAAGAAGATGATCATGGCGAGGATGGCTTCGGAAGCACAGTACTGGAAGACATCATGGGACCCGGTCACCCGGACTGCCACCATCGGTTAGGCCCATGGATCTCCTTCATGGACGCCAATCAGAGAGTCTCTACCACACCGTGGAGAGTAAGATTGTAAACGTCATCTCCCCGTGGAAAAAGTACATGGATCCGACGTGATATGTTACACATTCGCGCGATGCCATAGCTTGACCTATTTGGTGCGGGAGCTAAGGATCACGCGGCCTAAGCAGATGGACCACTCTTTCCGCATGGTGATATAATTAATCGCACAAACAACCTCCCAGACAAGCTTAATGAAACCTCTCAGTTATCTTCTAATATCTCACGCTGTATGTTTACATTTTATGCATGCATGTATGCCTAGAAAAGTAGTTCATGTGTATCTCAGAATATGTCATGTGAGTCGATGCATGGGTCGACACTGGATAGTACCCCAATTTATAGACCCAACTGATGGTATTATATTCATGCTTTCGTTATGCAAACCTAATGGAGATGCATGATACATATTCCATGCATACATGTATGATGATTCGTCTTTATTTATGCATGAATATCACATGTATGATACATATTCCATGCATACATGTATGATGCTTTGTCTATGTTACAAAATGATGTATGTTGTTGGATGAATGGATGTTTTCACTTATGAGATAGAGTACAACAAGATTAACCATTTGCTTTTTTCCCTTGGCTCGATAGTGTTGCATTATGTTTACATGTATAGCGAGTCGAACCTTCAGAGTCCGTAGCAACGCCGGGTATTCAACTAGTAGTTCTTTCAAACGTGAGGCGATCGTTCCAACCAACGTTTTTTTGCAGCTCGTACATAATGCGCAAACATGAGCCGATCAAACTCGAACGTGTGCTACTGAGCCGGCCGAATAGAAAATCAAACCGACGACTTTGGCGCACAGATCGATCAAAGACTGGATGCAGAAGCCACGACGCATGTAACCACGGAAATATTAGGCCCAGTTCTTTTGCCAATTTTAAAAAAAGAGTTGCTCTTCTTCCAGCTTCTCTCATAAGTCGTCCAAATTATTACTCGAGACTTTAATCATTTATTATTAGATAACGATACAAAGGGCAATCTTTTGCCTCTTTAAAAGAAATTAAAACTTGTCAACATGAGATACTAGCTCTTTCATCAAAAATAAAGATACAAAAATATCACACACACAAAAGAGGACGAGAAACTCCGGTTACTACTAGAAGACACAGGTATAAATAAAACTTAAAAGGTGCACTAGTTAATTAGGCATTAGAGGCTTCGATTCGATTCATCAGTTCGAGTTTCCCTGCTGCTCGTCGGAGCCGCTGACATATGGCTCGTACACGCCGGACTCATCCTGCGCCTGCATGCAGCTGCGCAGCGCCGCCGCTGCCTTGGCGCACGCCTCGACGTCCGTCCGGCCGTGGTGTCGCCGCCTTGTCGTCGCGGTCAGGAAAGCACGCGGTGATCGCCGCCTCGAACTTATCGAGGCATCCGCGAAGGCAGAAGAGAGCCTTGATGGTCCAGTCGACCAGCGGATCTGGAGACGGCGGCGAGGATGAGGATGCACTCTTCATGACGACGATGGATAGTACGTGCGTCGCTATGGTCGGGTCCCAGAATTAATAGGCGGATGTATGGAGTAATTTGCGTACGAAGACGAGTCGAAGTAGTCATGTATACGAATACGAGATGAACTAGTATTTGTCTTTGTCACGGATCCTGTTCCGATCGTTCGTCTAAACTTACATACACCAGGAAACAAACATATCTCGATCGTAGTGTTGGACTTGGACTACCCGTCGGCGTTTGCTGATGCTCAAAATTCAGGAAACCAAAACAGAAAAACATAATAACATACCAAATGCTAGTTGGAGTCGAATTCGATCCTGTACATATGTACTAGGTCGGTCGTCCGTGCGCCTATAAGTATTCAATTCAAGGCGAACAGCACGTCCAAAGCGACTTAATTTGACTCTATACGCACGCACAGTTCAATAGTTGTCGTCATGGAGAGCGCATCATCCTCCTCTTCGTCGTCTCATGGTGAGCTCATCGACGGGACGATCAAGGCTTTGGTCTGCATCGCCGGGTGCGAGGATCAAGTCAACGCGTTGGAAGCCGCGTGCTTCCCCGACAGCGACAGCGACTCCCCGGCAACGACGCCACCCCCGAACGTCGAGGCGTGCACCAGGGCGGCGGCGGCGCTGCGCAGCTGCATGCAGGCGACCGCCGACGTGTACGAGTCCTACGTCCGCGAAACGCAGGAGCAAGCCAGCTGATCGATCGATCTCGCAGTCTACGGAATTAATCAAACAGTGTTATGCCTAACTAGATATGGCTGGTGGTTCGCGTCCGCATTATTTTCCCCGCAAAAAAAAAAATGATATGGCTGGTTGGTTTTTTTTTTTTTTTTTTTTTGAAGGATCTGATTACAAAGGAAGGCAGCTCAGAACATATTACAACCAGGTCCAAAAAGAAAACGAAATTACATAGAGGACCAAGAATAAGCAAAGAACTCCCAAAGCTGCAGAGAAGAAACTCAATCAGATCCAGACGCCGCGCGCCCGAGCTCCTAGGCCTTGCCGGAGACGCTGTACCGCTCGCCGTCGGGGAAGAAGCGCCTCCACCTTGTAGAAAGCTGCATGAGCCGTCCGCCGCCAGCGACGGAACCGAGGCCGATTAACGCGCACAGCCACAGCGCCAGAGACCCCGCACCACCCTGCTTCCCGCCGCCCCGCCGCCGCCCAGGACCACCAGCAACAACACCCTGCAACTTCCAGAAGCTCGCTCCCCTCGCCACCACGACGAACCAGAGCAGAAGAGTCGAGGAAGACCCCCACCTGAACTACCACCAAAACCGGAACGCCGACCTCCACCGCCTTCTCCCCTCGCCACCACAGCCGGCCGGAGAAACCAGGATGGAGAGAAGCACCGGACAAGACCACTTCACAACCTCCCCGGCGCCGAGGCCGGAACGGAAGGAGGGGAAGAACAGCATCCACACCGGCCGCATCGATCCCGTCTTCGACGCCGCCGCCTGGAACCTAAACCTACAAGAAGGTCCTAACTACACTCACCCACGACTACCAGAGCTCCCCCCCACCTCACGGTGCCAAAACGGCGACCGGAGGCGGAGGGGAGCGGCGGGAGACGCCGGCGAGACCTCGGGAATTCTGGTCGCCTCCTTTCCGCCCGCTCTCTACTGTAGCAGCTACCTTATCCCTTCGCTGAAAACCCCAGCTAAAATGGCTGGTTGGTTTTGTTAGTTTGTCTTATGTAGAGTAGCTCGTATTAAGTGTTTTTAGACATGAACCTCTGTTATGTGTTACTCCAGATACAGCGGTACTCTGCCTTTGTCCAGAAATATAATATTATGCTTTTTTTTTTTGACCATGGATCGATACGTGTAAAATTACATGAGCTGAACGTGCAAAGTCATATATTCTAGTTGTCCTAAGAAGTTATGTTAAGTGATAATGTTATGGTTTTAGGCATGCTAGCTAAATACCCCTCAATACCGGAAAACAATATTTTGTCGAGTATCAAACATACTCGACAAAGGGCACGTGAATTTCTTGTCGGACCAAGTATAGATCAGGCAAACACAGGTGGTTGGTGGCGTGCATTATGCATACGATTTTTCGTTTTGGATATAGTGTGAGGACGCGATACCCAAATTTGGCTAAGAAGAACTTACTCCCTCCGTTTCAAAATACTTGACATGGATTTGTCCAAATTTGAATGTATCTAGACGTGTTTTAGTGTGTAGATACATCCAAATTTGAACAAATCCACGTCAAGTAATTTGGAACGGAGAGAGTAGGTCTCTACCAAGAACAAATTGGTATAGGACCACACATGCATATTCTGTTGGAATTATATTTATTTATATCCAACTGAGCTAGGAGATGTTTCTGCAGCAAAACTAACCCCCACAAAATATCTTTATTTGTGAGTTTCCCTTAAACACTTCGAAGACTTCACCATAGGACTTTGCAGCGACCTCCATGGCTTTGGATGCCTCTCGTGAACCCTAGCAAGTACAAGTCGTTGAGAATTGTCTCTCAACGCCTATGGTTGATTATAGCGGCGAGAATTATAGAGGCGAGATGAACCATGTTCTGCTATATGCCGGTCAGCAAGCCATGGAATTATGTATTCCTTCAAAGAGCCGGTCGTTCGCATAAGCAAGCTACATGGCAAGCTTGTCATGACCTATCAGTTATCTTCTAATGTCTCTAAACTTCTTTTTTAAGTGTTCTTGTGTGTCCCAGTAAGTCTCTTCGAATTGATCCTTGGCTGAACGCTACCTCGATTTATATATGACCCGGCAGATGGGGGTGTGCATGCGCAAAATTAATGGCCACGCATGATACATTCATTCATGCATTTTTGATGGTTTGTCTATGTTCATGCATGAACCTTACATGCCTATAGCCATTTTAGTACCGGCAAGAACAACTCTGAATCTCTTATTAACAATATGAGTAGTATAGGATATTGGTATTTCAAATAGAAATAACTATTTTGTTTATAATATGTTTTTTCAAATAAAAATAATTGTGAAAGTACATTTCTAGACAAATCTAATAGCATCCAATTTAATGTTGCTTTTGTTGGTAATTAGTTTATATTGACAGTTAAACCTAAAAATAAGGCTTTACACAAATGCCAAGCCAGCCTATATTACAAATCAAGTGGAATATCTAGTACTATCATACACACACGATGGAGATGCAGCGAAGTGAAATGCGTTACTCCCTCCATCCTAAAACTAGTCAAGAGTCAATGCTTTCTAAGATGATCAAGTATCTAGACAAAAGTACAATAAGTCTACCATCTGATATACTTTCATAATGTGTATTTATTCAGTACTGACGTTTATATATTTCCTTTCCTTTAATTGGTCAAATTTAGTAAGTTTGACTTCTCACTAAATTTGTATCACATTTATTTCAGGTCGGATGGAGTGAGCAAGTACAATAGTACAGCCAGCAGCTGGCTATATGAGATTGCCATGTCATCTATAGCCAACCATATAGTCAACATGTACAATAGTTAGATATAAGAATGTGCTACTTTATTAAGATATGCCCCACCTTCCATTCTCACAAAGTGTCTAGGAGCACGTGCTAGAGCTGGCTCTTGCATGAGAGCCCACTCCCCTTCTCTCTCCTCTTCTCTCTCCTCCATGTCATCCAACAAATATTATTTTAACCCTTATAGCCTGCTTACATAAGCTTATTGTACTTGCTCTTATAGAATGATACTTGATTGTACTTTTTCTGTGAACTAGTGGAAACTCTCGTTCTTCCATTTAGCATTAAGGGGAGAAAAATAATACATTGGCTATATGACAGCTAGCAACGGGTCAGTTGTTCACTTGTTAATTTCTGCTCAGCATCGCCTGTCACCATCACTTCATGTGGATGAATTTCTCAGCACAATCATCATTGTCAATTGCCATGACTCTGAAGATCCTCCACCATCGGCCTTTGAGAAACACTGCAAGGATTTCATTGCCATCTCCACCTCAGATCCGTATCAAAGCACAAAATTAAATAAAAAATAAGTATCATGTGATTGTTGTACCATGTTGGCAGATTCATTTATGAGATGAACTATGATATCCCATGGTGTTTCTCCATACACTCCATTACTTCACACCACTACTGAGAAATGGGCAGATCATGAGCGTTGAGAAATTGAGTGGACTTGGTGGCGCACATATTCCACGCGAGTCACTTTCCCGTCAAGCATGATAAAACATCTCAGTTGTCCTCTAATATCCCAACTCATACTTATGCCTTAACTAAAACAAGTGGATTCACTTCGTGCATGGCTAGCTACTTGCCTAGATATCAAAATATTTCTATGAATTGTGTGAGGAGTAGACACCACCAAAATTTATAGACCAATGTGACGCATTAACGTTATTCATACTTTCCTTACGCAAAATCATGTCCATTCATGGACATTGCATGTCTTCATACATGTTCATGCATGTAAATTACATGTTTAAAGTCATCTATTTATTGTATTATTGAAATGATAGAAAATAAATGCAACTCACTGGACATTCATTGATCTGCATATTGTCATGTACAGGGAAAGATAAATGCCTACATCTAGAGTACAATATGAATTATCGTTAAGCATGTACGGTACTGTAGTTAGGGCCGGGCCATCGTTGTAATTGGATTAAAAATAAAGAACCTGGTACATGATGTCAGTACATATTCTATTCCTTTCCTCTTGCTAGGTCGAATTAATACATTGGTGTACAACATTACTTTTTAACAGAGAGAGACCACAGAGGGTCTACTAGTATTGAAGCGGCATGTACAAGTTATAGAAGGGACTGGAACAAATAATACTACTACAAATAGGTCCCTTGTTTTACAAGAAAGACTGTACGGAGATAACTCTTGCAGAAAGCAATCGGGACCTTCGCCGTAGCCGAAGATTCATTGTCGCCAGGGAACTTACCACTTGGCACCAAGAAGAAGAACGCCGCCACGAACAACACATAGGTCCTCCACAAGGAGGTTGAATAAATGCACCAGATGGCCACCAAAGTCGGCCGACAAAGAGAGGCCACCGAGATTGATCCCCAAACTGCAGAGCATGTACCCAAAGAAGAAATGAATAGGCCACCACATCGGTAACGGTTCATGGAGGCGAACATGGCTACCGTGTGGTACTCTCTAGGGTGCATATCAAAACTTCCTTGCCACCTTCAAGATGCATAAGTCGACGCGCTGCTCCGCTTCAACCCCTCGCCACTAAGGCCGGTTGGAAGAAGCTTCTCTACACGTCAACTCCACACTGAGAGATGGCCATGAGCCACGACCTTATTGAAGGAAATGACCGTCCTCTACACCGCTCAAAACTCCGGCCTCTGGAGCGGCAAAACAATCAAGAAAAATCCTAACCAGCACCGGATTTGTCTGAATAGATCCATTACTCCATTCTAAGCTAATGACATCAAGCCAATACTACGTCTACACTGTACAAACAGAGCATCCCATCCATCTCCCTCCTAGCGGGAATGCAAAAGTGGCACGTTGCCACAAGTCAAACCCTACTAGTGGCAGCACCGGTGGAGTTGAGCCGGATGAGAGCTCGGGGACATGAGTCGACTCTCAAAGTACTGTAGCTAGGAGAGAGCCTTGTGTCCAACCTTACTAGGTCACATCTATAAAACTGGATGCCATTGAGAAAACGGAACATTGCACCTCTTGGAGAAAACGGAGCAAAATATTAATAATGTGAATTTTTTTTATCTCAACATGCGAACTATCCACATTATTCATTATTTTTAACCAATCAATTGTCCATGGCAGCTCCACTAATATTTATTAATCATTACATGCAAACTACACACCATCCATTCCTTAAACCATTTAATTGTTCATATTAATAATTATAATACACATTTATCTTATGTCTATTAAATTTAGTATCTCGACTAGGAACAAATGAATTTTACATATTCCTTTATACAATATAATGTACATATCATTTATATCATTTTGTTTACACAATATAGTTTTTTAAGGCCTCCCCGCTGCAATGCGTGGGAGGAAATCTTTTTTTTTAGATGAGTGGGGAAATCTTCTGTAAACATATGAGTACGGACATGTGTGTCTCCGGGATTATTCAACAGACGGTGCGAATTTGTGCAAGTGCTGGTGGTGTGTGCGCTTTGGTGTTTCTTAAGATAAAAACCAATCAGGTCCATATCTGAATCAGTGTGTCATACGGAGTAAATCGGAACGAGTGAGTACTTATTATTTTTCTCACTGTCAGCTTTGTACAGATGATGTTTTGAATAGTGTCCACGACAATGATAAGTACATGGATCAATTGTCTACTGATGAGTAGGATCTTCGTCCGAATTTCACTGTTAATCGTTGGAACCTTCGAACCTTTTGATTTCTGCCGCAGGCATTACAGTCGATGTTCAAGCAAGGCTGTCTGATAGAGCAGATTGTAAACAAAATGCCAAACGGCACGTTTGGCCTTGATGAAAAGCCAATGGCGTATGTTGTTCACGGATGGAATTTCTGGGTGGCATTGGCACATACACTCTTTCAAAGGCAAAACTACCAAAGTAATGTTTGTTTTTTGAATATATCTACTGTGATGCATCTTGAATAATATAAAAATAACGTCAAACCCCTTATAAATTCACATGTTCTCCACACGGAGTGACTAGCAGTATACTGCCGAGCCTGCGAATTGTGTCTAAAACCTGTGTAATTTTAACTAATTGTACTAAAATTTAGAAGCTTTAGAATGTGAGTGCAGATTCAAGTAAATTGCTGAGAAAGCAGAACAAGGCAATCGCGTCAAATATATACTTTTCATCCAATTCATCAAATGTGGATCAGCTCTTGCTTCTCTAATGAATGAGTTCAATTGGTTCCTAAGAACAAAATTAACTTCATACGTGGAGAAGTCAGCAGCATACATATTAGCAAGATCAACTAGCTTGTCTTCATCATAATTGGCAAATGAATTCTTGGGATCAAGACAGGCAATGGATCTCAACAATTGAGTAGATCTTTCAGCAAAGCGGTTTTTTAACTCAACAATAATTTGATCATGCACCACATTGAATATTTCATTTCTGAAATAGTGATAGTAAGTCACCAATTCACCACCCCAAGTCCTTGAACGTCCATTAGAAGTTCTTGTATCCTCCATATTTGGCACTACAATATTGGGGGCAGAGCAGAAAAAGGGGGATTTTTACCTCGGTTCGGCGGCGTGTTCGCGTCTCGCGTGGAGCGGTGGAGAGTGGAGACCGGCAGTGCTCGGTGGCGGTGCTGCGGGGCGAGTGGGCGGCGGAGGCCGGCGGGCGACTGGGCGGAGTGGCGGCGGGGCGGCCGGACAAGCGCCGGCGCGGCGAGTGGCGGCGGCGGCCGGCGGCTCTGCTAGGTTTCTGTCTTCTCGCACGGAGTCGAGCACGGAAGCGAGCGCGAGCAGAACACAGTTGCAACTAGGCGTTCTTGCCCTGCTGGGCTGGGCTTCGCCCTACTGGGCTGGGCTGGGCTGCACCCTAGGCCATATCTAAAATATAGGCTTGCCTATATTCCTACGCCCCGGGCCGTGGCCCTGGTAGCCTGGGCTCAGCTCCGCCTTTGGTGCACACATTCTGCTCACATGCGTTGAAAACTTGAAATCAACAAGATGTTAAGATGCCTCCTAGTCCTATGTGAGGTTCCGAAGTACCTAAGCAGTATCTGACGAAGGGATGAAGAAGAGGAGCACGCGAGGCTCAGAGCTAAACTAGATAAAATTGGAAATAAAGGAAATAAAGATGAACAAAGGGATAAAATTTAGGGGTTTTGCATTGCTTGGCCTACCAGCCACCCACGCGCTCCTTTTATATCGAAAGGATAGCGCCCAAGCATTAGTTCAAGGTTTACAATAATTATGCTTACAAACATGCTTAACTGAATAATCCACAGTTAACTGAATTTAAAGCTTCGACTGATGACGACCGTTGGATGGAGTCGAATCGTTATCACCCCATCTCAGCCGTTGATCTTGTCCTATTGCATTTCCAGCTAACTGAAGGTGTTGTCGATGATGTTCAGGTTCAGAGTTACATAGTCAGGTCCTGATATCCTAGCTCTTCTAGGAGGCAGCAGCCTGTTTATTATGATGCAGGGTAACTGTCCTGCAGCATATTATCATCGTAAATCCCATGATAGATGAGCAGAGGTATATTACATATGAGATCAACCCTACACCGCGTCGTACATGATGCCAATTGTGCTTGATAAAATAACTAATCGCTAATTTACTCCCTGAAATGAATCTCTTGATGCCCCAACTGAATGTCAAGATACGTTTTGGCCTGCGCCCAAACAACACACCACATCACGTTCAAAATCACTATGGAAACAATGACAAACTAGTATGAAAATTCCAACCAAAGATGAACGATCGATCAAAGTTTAAGGAGAAAACTGATTTCTTCAGAGAAGGTTTAGTGCATTGTACGGATCTCAGGTGCGCTTGAGAACAATAATTAACCATCTAAAATGGATGTCTTGATGCCCCAGCCGAATGCCAAGATACCTTTTAGCCTGCACCCAACCAAATCACCATCACATCACGCTCTGTCTCTGTCACAACAATGACAAACTAGTATGAAAATTCCAACCACGGGTGATTTCGCGTTGAGTAGTTTTATTGCATTGTACATTTTCAATCTCTGACTCTCTCCATCGATATCAATCGCCACGATTACTTACAAAATCAATTCTAGTGGCGTATCTGCAGTATTTGTGCACAGTTCGTGCAGGCTGTGAGGTTCAGTGTTTCTGCAGATGCGTATTCTAGAATTTTAGCTGGATATTTCCTTGGGATCGGCGGCAGGATGTGGAACTAATGATAGGAATCATAACAAGATCTATCACAATCACAACAGTGCCAAACTAGTATGAGGTACAGCAGCAAGTTACAATTATCAAGGATGATAAACCAAACTCCAAGCAAAAAAAACCTGCTAAGATATCAACAGTTTACTGCACTGTATACTCATATCTCCAATTTCTGTCTCACGATCGATCTCAATCGCCACGATTACGCCAGCGATCGAGCAAATCAGTGGCACTCAGCTTACCTGATCAGAGTATTATTCACGGAAAAGGCACTGAAGAATGAGCAGACGATGCTGCTCTATTTCTGCTAGTAGTAGCTGCCGGCTCCGTGGTACTGTGGTAGGAAGCCATGGGCATGGGCACGGAGGTGTTCGACGCGAAAGCGCTTCCGCTGCCGCCGACGGCGAGCCCATTGAGACCGGCCTGCCCCTGCATCCTGCCCTGCCGGTACTGCACCCACATCCTCTGCTCCTGCGACAACAGCTCATGCTTCCTCTCCATCTCCGCCATCTGCACGTAGACGGCGGCGGCACGGCCAGAGACGCCGCGAACGGGTCATCGCCGACCAGCGCGCCGTCGGGGCCGGTGAGGGCCAGGAAGGGAGCACGAGGCAGGAGCGCCACGCTGCTCTCGCTCCTGGACGCCGACGCCTACGCGCTCACGTGGTGCCGGGCGGCGCCCTGGTCGCACATCCCGTGCAGGAGCGCACTAGTAGGAAACTGCCTTTCTGTGGATCACTTTCTGTGGCGCACCAGGCCACATGCGTCACAGAAATGTCACTTTCTGTGGCACACCTTGCCATGTGCGCCACAGAATATGACTTTCTGTGGCGCATGGGGAGTGTGCTCCACAGAAACGCATGTAGCCTGGTGCGAAACAGAAAGTCACATTTCTGTGGCGCATGTGTTCCATACGCCACAGAAAGTCCCATTTCTGTGCCGCATGGAGGTTGGTGCGCCACAGAAAAAAAAATTCCCTCTCACGCATGCCTACCCCCGTGGATCGCCTTTTCAGTTCTGTAAACAAGAAAAGAAAATGATAAAAATTTCAAAAAAAAATCCTTTGACATGTAGTTTCGTTTTAGTGTCTAGTTGGTATAGAAATTTTGAAATATGAATTTTGACCTTTTTTGCAAAAAACAGGAGAAAAAACTTTGCAGAGGCATAACTTTTGCATACGATGTCGAAAAAATGCGTTTAATATATCAAAAAAATCGTGAGAAAAAAAGGAACTCGATTTCACCGGGATTACCCGGTGAACTTTTCTCAGAATCGGGAAATTCCAAAAGAGTAAAAAGTTATTTCAAAAAGAAGTTTTTTTTCTACAAAATCAAAAAAATAAATAAATAAATCAAAAACAAATTCAATTTTTTTGGATTTGTTGAATTTTGGATTTTTTGAAGTTTTCTTGATTTTTGATTTTTTTGAAATTTTTTGATTTTTTGAATTTTTTGAATTTTTCTGGATTTTTTGATCTTCTTTCTGAAGTTTTTAATTTTTTTTGGATTTTTTAAACACATATATACACATACCATACATAAACTACACACACATATATACACATACACAAGAGTTAAGATGGTTGATATGATACTATTATCAATAAGAACTTGAGTAGCATGAGGGTAGTTGAATTGAATGGAACTTAGAAGTTAAGCGTGCTTGGGTTGGAGCAATCTGAGGATAGGTGGCCTACTGGGAAGTCATCATTTGAGATATGCTTCGAGTGTTAAAAATGTTCAAAAAATTCAAATATTTAGGGTTTTCCAAATAATTTCATTTTCTGATTTTTTTTTTGAATTTTTGGATTTTTTTTCATTTTTCGAAAATCCAGATCTAGATCTGGCCGCCCTTTTTTAAAATTCAAAAAAAAATCTGTGGCGCACCGGGGTAGGGGTGCGCCACAGAATTGTTGTTTTCTGTGGCGCATCTGGGGGTGCGCCACATAAATTTTTTGGTGGCGTGCGTTCTGTGGCGCACCCACCATGCGCCACAGAAAGCCTTTTTGGTGCGCCACAGAAAGGCTTTTCTGTACTAGTGGCGCCACGGGATGTCAAGGACAGAAGCGGGGTCAAAATGAGGTCCTGCCGGTGATCATCGACGCGGCTGGGCAAGGACGGCGAGCTCCGACACTGGCTCGCCTCCAAATCGGAGGGGCGAAAAGCAGCGGGGGTAGCGGCGTTTTGGTACGAGTGAGGGGCGCTAGCGATGGCGCCGCGGCAGGGTACGCGGCGGCGTGGCCCACGTTTCAGTTTCAGTTTTTGGTTTTGGGTAAGGAGACCCAAATTTGGCTAAGAAATTTAAGGTCTCTACCAAAACAAAAGAATTTTATTTATTTATTCCGAACTGAGCATGTAGCAGTATTTGTTTCGGAATCGTGCCAGAAAAAGTAGAAGACATACAACGCGGTGATAAAAGAAAGATCTGGTGGTTACATAGTAGACATTGCTTAAGTTTGCAGCAAAATTAATCCACAAAAAAAAAAAATTCCTCGTCAACTTAGCTTACACCCTTCGAGGATAACATTATACGGTAGAACTTGCAGCGGCCTCCACGCCTCTGGATGCCTCTCCTGAACCTAAGCAAATAGAAGTTGTCGTCTCACAAGGCCTATGGTTGATTATAGTGTTCATGCTATTCCGGTCGGCCGGCCATGGAATTTTGTAAACCTTCGAAGATGGAGAGTGAGTCGATCGCATAGGCAAGCTACACAACAAGCTTATCATGACCTATCAGTTATCTTCTAATGTCTCAACTAGGGATGAAAACGGAGCGGAAACTTTCCGACTATTCCGCGGAAAAACGGAAACGGAACGAAAATACGGAAGTGGAAACGGAATTTTGCAAAACGGAAACGGAAACTTTTATGCGGAAACGGAAACGGAACAACGTATTCCGGCGGTATGACCACTGAAACGGAAATTCCGTTTCCGATAATACGGAACTTTCCGTTTTTTGCTACGTGGTGCTATCTGAATGCAGCAGGCCTAACAATTTTAGTGAGAACACCGAGGCAGAACCAAAGATCTAAAAAAAAGTAAAATATATGAAGTGACCATCTTTAGACCCTACGTACTTGCATATTATCTCCCTCTCAAGGTATTCCTGGTTCGGCATTTCAGTGTTGCACTAGGTTTAGGGACAATAGTAGGTATTTTTTTTTTTGCCAAAGTTGATAACTTAGAAACACGATATTATAATTTAATTTATTTCAACTTATTAAATTGATAAGTTTGTTGATTTTCTTGAGTTTTCCTGCATTATTCAAGGGGTCGCTTGGTTCCAGCAAACATCTGCTTTCTGTTCCGTGTCCGCACCGTATTCGGTCTGTATCTGTTTCCGACAATATTTGTTTCTGTATTTGTTTCCGGGGGTTTCTGTATTCGTTTCCGCTTCCACAAAAAAATATGAAAACAAATGTGGCACAACCCAGTTCCGTCTGTATCCGCTCCATTTTCATCCCTAGTCTCAACTTCCTATTTAAAGTGATCTTGTGTGTCCTAGACTCCCAGTAAGTCTCTTTCAAATTGACCCATGGCTGGACGCTGCTTCGTTTTATATATGACCCGGCAAATGGGATATTCATGCTTTTGTTACGCGAAATTAATGGCCACGCATGATACGTTCCATCATACCTTTATGATTACATTTTTTAAGGGGAAGGCTCCAGCCTTCGCATGGATTGATGCATGCGGCTTTTATGTTTTTATTGAAGTTCAGTCGTTATTGAAGGGGATCGTAGATAGAAAACAAAAAAATTCCTAACAACGATAACCTTAAACTAGCCAGGATCTATTACTATGCAGATATAAAGTAACGGAGTGTACGGTATACATACCCTTGTAGACCGTAAGCGTCGACGATCAAAAGATCTGTTTCGATTACGACGCGTGATGAAGACGGGCGGCGAAGACGATGGCGGCGCTGACCTCAAGGTCGTGTAGAGGAAGAAGACATACTTCCAGTGCCACACGTGTAGCACCTCGCAGAGCATACACACGTACGGAGAAGATGACGACCTCTGGGCTCCGATCCAGCGGAAGCAGAAGACTTGGACCGGAGAAACCAGCAGCACGGCGGTGTGCGTATGGTGGAGAGAACTCTCTCAAACCCGTACGCAGCTCCATTTGCGGAACCACGCCTGAGATAGGAGAGAAAGAGAGAACTGGGGTGAATTTCCAAGGCATAGGGCACCTCCTTATATAGGTGGAGGAGGGCTGCCACCCTCCGTGGCCGGGCGGTGTGGGACTAATCCCACAACCAGCCACGACCCAAGAGGGTGCGCCGGCCCTAGGTGGGCCCCTTGTGGCCCACCTAGGACTCCTCATTGGTGCGGCTCACTTGGCGGGGGGGGGGGGGGAATTCTCCCCTTATGGGCCCTCTCCACATGGGAGAGGCCCATTTAAGATTGGGCTATCAATAAATTCGAAAATAAATAAAATAAAAATATATTTAATCATTAATTACACTAATTAATATTAAATACATATTATTTAATTTATTCGAGCTCCGAAAACTATTTCGTCGCCCTCCGAACTTCTTCGGAAATGACCTGGAACACTTCCGATGTTCTTCTCTCTATTTTCTTTTCTACGTCCAATCTAAATAAACGTCACATTCCCTTAAGTGTGACACCCTAGTGGTTCGAGGACACTCCAGACATGATCGAGAACCCTTCTCCGATCAATGACTATCAGCGGTGGCTGGACTGCCGTGATAGCACCTGTGCATCCACGAATGTCTTTTTATCGTTTGAACCTTAGATGTCCAGTTTCAACCTTTTGCCTAGCGATACTTAGATTGTTCGAGACTCGTTCTCCGGTATCACGATTACCGAGCTTGATCTCGTCACTTGAAAATTCTATCTTTACTCGTCTGTGATATTATATCCCCGTGACCTAGTCACATGCTTGCAAGCTTATTGATTTAATCTCACCGAGTGGGCCCAGAGTATCTATCCTGCTATGTGGATTGGCAAATCCCGCTCTTGATCATTCGCCTCGACCACTTCCTTCGGATACCCGAAAGGGACAACTTTATTGTCACGCTAGATAAGACATGACGTTTGATGCAATCAAAGCACCTTCCAGAAGCAGTGATTAAATACTATCTCACGGTCAAATGTATGAACACTACGTTTCTATATATCTTGGGTGTGTGTCCATCACATCATTCACCTAATGACATGACTCCATTATCAATTGATATAAATGTCCATGATCAGGAAACCTTGATCATCGGTTGCCCAATGGACTAGTTAAGAGCCTACTAGGGACCTGGTTATTTACATACCACACGTGCATTAATGTTTCCGCTTAATACAGTTATAGCATGGTACAAAACTTATTACGAACAATTGAGATATGACAAATAAAATATCTTTATTAATTGCCTCTAGGTCATATCTCCTTCAGTCTCCCACTTGCACTAGAGTACAATTTAATCTAGTTTACAACTTGGTAAAAGCTTAACACCTATAGCAGTATGGTGCATGCTTGTCTCGTGGAAGAGGAATTCAGTCAACAAATCTCCCACATTGAGATCTGTATGTGTTTTTCAACACTTCTATGTCACCTACTTTGACATCATCCCGTATCTTATGATAACGGTGAAATACATGTTTTGGCGATTGAGTGAGACTCGAAACTTCGCGTAGCGTGGGCCTTAAAAGTCTAAGAGATTTATTAAGGGAAACCACGCATGCTCAGAAAAACCGCTCATTCCAATCACGCTTGCTACTTCTGAAGTAGACATATATTCCTATACCTAAGTAGATTATGCGACAGTGCCTAGTGGTTGGGGGTTGCAGTGGCGTCCCTGGCGACCCGGGTTCGAGTCCCGTCGGGACCGAATTCCGAGAATTCTCACCCGGGCGGGATTCCATCTTAATGACATGCCACGGGGCTCCTCCCCCGTCGGTCTTATTTTGAGAACTCTTCCGTGGACTAGTGGTAGCCGTGCATATGTGCATAAGGGCCGGGTCTCGGGTTTGAGTCCTCACTTCTACCTTAATGACAAAGCCGGGGTGGAGTCCCCCCTCCGGTCTAGTTATTTTTTCATTCTTCAAAACAAAGGACTTCTCCTGCATGAGATTTCTAGTCGTATGGGGTAGTGTCATAATTTGCATCATCGTAACCTTTTTACGGCAAGTTGTCTTTTCACTCTCACGCCATACCAGAAAACATATCTTCAGTTCTCTTTAGACACTGAAGGACATACTTAACGTTTGTTCATTGATCCATCCAGGGATCACTCTAGAACCCGTTCTTCAACCAAGAACTTGGGTCACACCAAGTATGATAGAATCTATGGCTGAGGCATAGAGGATGTCGGACATCCGTTTCTTTCATTAACTACGCCGAAATGCCAAGATAATCTTAATATTTTACCTAGTCATACAAGTAAGAACCCTTTTCTTCGCTTGTTCTATTCTGAAACATTTCAAATCTTAACCTAGGAAAATATTCTGACCTAATGTTATTAAGCCTTCTTGATCTATACAAATTATAAACCTGATGCCTAATACTCTAACTCCATTCATAGAAAATTTAATCACTTAAATAATCATTTATACTTTACTAGAGGATTGTATCATTCCAATATGTCATTACATATAAAGTTTGAATAACACTAGCTCCCACTTAAATACGCATCTGTATATAAGACCAGGGAATTTCCTTTTAGCTCCCACTCAAATATGCCATTCACATATAAGATCAAGAAAGCTACTTAGCTCCCACTCACTTCTTTGTAAATGCAGGTTTCTTCAACCATTTTGGACGACTCCAAAATCCTTTGATCACATTATCAAAGTGAAGATTCCAGCTCCGATATGCTTGCTTCAGCCCATGAATGGTCAGCTGAAATTTGCATACGTGTCCAGCATCCTTAGGATCAACAAAACGTTGTACCAATTACAACTCTTCCTTAATGTTGCCATTAGGGAACACGGTTTCTTTATCCATCCATCAATTTCTTAATTGAAAATAATTGCTAGAACAATCCTAAACAGACTTAGGCATCGCCACTTGAGACAAAATCTCGTTGTGGTCAACTTTTGAATTTGTCAAAACTGTTTTGTGACAAATCGATCCTTATAGACGGTTGCCTTTCCGTCAGCGTCTATCTTGTCATAAAATTCCATTTACTCTCAACGGCCTGAAGCCCATCAAGAAGATTTACCCAAGTCTTTACTTGGTAATCATACATGGATTTTATCTCGGATTATATATGGCTCATAGCCATTTCTCGGACTTAGGTCCACCATCGCTTCTTTGTAGTTCGTAGGTATTTTCATGTTCCATTAACATGACGTTTCATAACAAGATAGTCATAGCACATAGTGCGGAAACCATTCTCGTATGCCTACGATCTTAGTATGAGCTTATAGCATCATGATCATTATCATTAGCTTTCTTTCATCTGTGGAGGACGATATCGGAACAATTTCCGGTATCGGAACAGTTTCCGTTGCGTCACTCTGATGTCTGGAGAGGAAGTTCATTAACTCCGTCTTGCTCTACTTTCTTTCCCACTTATATCTTCGGACAAGAAACTATTTCTTGAGTAAGGTATATTCCGGCAACAATTTTACCTTTTTGTCGTGAGACACGTACCCAACTAATTCTTTAGGTACACTACAAAGATTTATCCATTTTAGGTTTGATCGTATCGAAACACTAAAATACGAAACGACAATCTAGGCTAAAAGCCATGCCATACTCATATGGTATTGCCTCCACGGATTTAGATGGTTTCTCTATTATCTAACGTGAATGTTTTGTTTCCACCATATGACTTCAATGATCACAATAATTTGATAAGAGATTTTATTTACACACACTATCCAATAGAGTGTGATTACGACGTCCTAACACACCATAACATTGTGGTGTTCCATGCGCGTAATTTGTGGAACTCTTCTCACAAGTCTTCTAATGATATGCCAAACTTATAACTCAAATCTTGTTTCCTTGATCAGTTATCGTAGGAATTGTTTTTCTTGTTAAGTTTATTTTCTACTACACTCCGAACTTGTTTGATCTTATCAAACTTTTCAGACCAGCATTTCTTAAGTGGATATCCATATCTACTCAAATCATTGGTGAAGTTTACAAAATAATGATTTCCACTACACGTTAACGTACTTCATTGATCCACACACATCATTATGTATGATTATCAATAAGTTAAATGCCGTTTCCAGAAAACGGTGTCTTAGTTATTTTGCAAGTGTCAAAAGATCAAAATCTAAGGACTTGGAGGTCCATCTGAATGGAGCTTCTTAATGCATATAACATTGACATTACTTAAAACGTTAGTGCCACAATAATGTGGTGTCATTATTAAGTTTATCCTTTGGCATTAATGTTATAAATGTGGGAGCTACTACCATCTGGATTCATATAAGAACACTCCATTCATAATCGGTGTATGATCATTAAAGATATCACTCATAAATGTAGGACAACAATTTTGTCACTGACAAATATGAATAATTGTCTCGCTAGAGGCAAGACACACTTATAATGATCATGCTAACAAGCGATCAAACGGAATTTGTTCAAATCCAAATTAATCCAAAACGGTAGATGCAGAGAGAGTGTGTCTATGGCCATCACAACATATTGCCTGCCATCATCAACACACATTGTCTCCTCATCCTTCCAAGCTACTCAAGCAGAAAATCTTGTTTTCATAAAACATGACTAGTATCAAAACTTAGTCACTGCTGCAAGTACTTGTTTAGGTAAAACATTCATAACTCGTATATCATATATACACTATCATTGATGACTTCCCGGCGATCTGTTTCATCTTCTTGATTCTTCAACAATCAAGAATTCATGAAGGTGAACGATTCCCCTTGCATGACATAGTCTATGACAAAACATTTGCATCTGGCAACGTTGTCTGTCATCCAGTGATCGAGCTGAGCGAGGCGTCTCATGTCATCAAGTATGACCAATGTCATCAAGTATGACTGCCATGCTCCTTTAATGCGAGTGTTCTCTTCCATCTTGGTTGAGAAGAAAACCTGATTTACGGTGGATACAGATCATCAGTCTCAGCGACCATTCCAAATGTTCGCGATCTGTCAACACGCACCCACAGTTCATTCTCTATGGGAGAGATCATAGCATACACTGACTATGATGAAATTATCCGCACAAAACTTGATAATCCAAATTATTCTTTTGTTAGCGGAATCTCCGGTTTTATCTCCTAGCAGGTTTTCTATCATATAAAGCTAAAAGGTTTGAAACAAGGAGTATCCTCAAGCTACGGTATAAAACTATGAAGTTTGGACCCAACCTTTTAAGTTTCTCAATCACAGGAATGCACCTAAGTTTAAAAGGTCTATCGAACAGGTTATTATCTACAAAGGTTTTGCAAAACATAAAGACTTTGTTCATAATAAATATGGGTTCAAGTTTTAATAAAATAAAACTACCTGAACTCCCACTCAAAACGAACATCCCTTGCATCGTTTTAGTGATTACACGATCCTCATCCATCATACTACCCCGATCGTCACGCCGATAGCATAACTTCAAAGGTAGACATCGCTATGTCAATCACAACATCTATGTGACTCGTGCTTAACCTTTCGGTCACTGTGTTTCGAGGCCATGTCTGTACATGCTAGGCTCGCCAAAATAACCTTTAGTATTGCTTGTGCAACGTGGCTTACACCCACGTATGCGAACGCAGATACGTCTGACACCCGATCGTCACGGCCTGCCTCGTATCGGAGAACTTTCGGTGGTGCACGCCAAAGGAGAACACTATATGGTATTTTGGAGGGATCATCTTATATTACTACCGCCGTGTAACTAATATATAACATATATATATACACACACAATATAAGATGCACACAATAACATAACATCAAATGTAATGCGACATGATATGGTCCTTGCGCCAATGGTCTCCTTTGCGCCGACAGTTTATAAACAATTCATAAAACTTACCGTGACCATATCACATTGCCCCTGCAAAATAAAGTTAGACGCTTTCTACTTTATCTTTTGCATATTTACGTGGCTTAGGGGCTTTCGTAAATAGAACCGCTTTCATATCTACGAACCTACAACCACAACACCGATCAAATAATTGTCAATTTTATATCCCTTTCGGGTCCTCCATTGAAAATGCCAAGCCGTCTATTGAGAGAGAGACAGACACCCGCCATCCGCATATATGGTACAAGCCATATGTCAATTGCGGAACCAGTTTCGCATAAGCGTATGCGTAAGGTCGGTCCGGGCTGCTTCATCAACTCAATGCCGATGGCATAAGCAAGTGCACGCGAGAGGGAAACAATTATAAGATCGGTGCCCTCATTCAACATGAGTTCTAACCGTACTACTATATCTATGCATAGATCGGATCTGATACCACTGAAGGGGATCGTAGGTAGAAAATAAAAAATTTCCTAACAACGATAACCTTATTCTAGCCAAGATCTATTACTATGTAGATATAAAGTAACGGAGTGAACGGTATACATACCCTTGTAGACCGTAAGCGTCGACGATCAAAAGATCTGTTTCGATGACGACGCGTGATGAAGACGGGCGGCGAAGACGATGGCGGCGCCGACCTTGAGGTCGTGTAGAGGAAGAAGACGTACTTCCAGTGCCACACGTGTAGCACCTCGCAGAGCTTACACACGTTCGGAGAAGATGACGACCTCCGGGCTCCGATCTAGCCAAAGCAGCGGAAGCAGAAATTTGGACCGGAGAAACCAGCAGCACGACGGTGTGCGTATGGTGGAGAGAACTCTCTCAAACCCATACGTAGCTCCATTTGCGGAACCACGCTTGAGGTAGGAGAGAAAGGGAGAATTGGGGTGAATTTCCAAGGCATAGGGCACCTCCTTATATAGGTGGAGGAGGGATGCCACCCTCCGTGGCCGGGCGGTGTGGGACTAATCCCACAACCAGCCACGGCCCAAGAGGGTGCGCCGGCACCTAGGCCTCCTCCTTGGTGCGGCTCACTTGGGGGGGAAATTCCCCCCTTATGGGCCCTCTCCACATGGGAGAGGCCCATTTAAGGTTGGGCTGCCAATAAATTCGAAAATAAATAATAAAAAAGTATATTTAATCATTAATTTCTCTAATTAATATTAAATACATATTATTTAATTTATTCGAGCTCCGAAAAGTATTTCGTCGCCCTCCGAACTTCTTCGGAAATGAACCGGAACACTTCCGGGGTTCTTCTCTCTATTTTCTTTTCTACGTCCAATCTAAATAAATGTCACCTTCCCTTAAGTGTGACACCCTAGCGGTTCGAGGACACTCCAGACATGATCGAGAACCCTTCTCCGATCAATGACTATCAGCGGTGGCTGGACTGCCGTGATAGCCCCTGTGCATCCACAAATGTCTTTTTATCGTTTGAACCTTAGACATCCAGTTTCAACCTTTTGCCTAGCGATACTTAGATTGTCCGACACTCGTTCTCCGGTATCACGATTACCGAGCTTGATCTCGTCACTTGACAATTCTATCTTTACTCGTCTGTGATATTACATCCCCGTGACCTAGTCACATGCTTGCAAGCTTATTGATTTAATCTCACCGAGTGAGTCCAGAGTATCTATCCTGCTATGTGGATTGGCAAATCCTGCTCTTGATCATTCACCTCGACCACTTCCTTCGGATACCCGAAAGGGACACCTTTATTGTCACGCTAGATAAGACATGATGTTTGATGCAATCAACGCACCTTCCAGAAGCAGCGATTAAATACGATCTCACGGTCAAAGGTATGAACACTACGTTTCTATATCTTGGGTGTGTGTCCATCACATCATTCACCTAATGACATGACTCCATTGTCAATTGACATAAATGTCCATGATCAGGAAACCTTGATCATCGGTTGCCCAATGGACTAGTTAAGAGGCTACTAGGGACCTGGTTGTTTACATACCACACGTGCATTAATGTTTCCGCTTAATACAGTTATAGCATGGTACAAAACTTATTACAAACAATTGAGATATGACAAATAAAAATATCTTTATTAATTGGCTCTAGGGCATATCTCCTTCAGTTATTAGCGGTAAGAACAACTCTGGATCGCTTATTAACAATATGAGTAGTTTAGGATATTGATTTTTCAAATAGCAATTACTATTTTTTTGTTTATAATATTTTGTTTTAAGTAAAATAATTTTTTCCCAAACAAATCTAATAGCATCGAATTAATGCTGTTTTTATGGTAATTAGTTTATATTGGCAGTTAAACCTAAAAATGTTGGCTTCACACACCAAGCCGGCCGATATTACAAATCAAGTGGAATGGCTAGTAGTGTCATACATACAGGATGGAGATGCAACCTAGTGAGATGCATTACTCGATCCCTCCATCCTAATACTAGATAAAAGCAAGCACATCTAAAATACTTTCATAATGTTTTATTTATTCAATATTATAGTCTGAAAGGACAAGGATGACGCCTAGAGGGGGTGAATAGGCGATTAAAACTTTTCTGGTTCAGGCTTGATTAAATGCGGAATAAAACTAGGTGTTTAATTTAACAAGCCAACAACCTAAATAAACTAGGCTCACCTATGTGCACCAACAACTTATGCTAAGCAAGACAAGCAACAAGGTGATAGCAATATATAATACTTCAAGCATGAAGGCTATCACAATGTAAAATGCATAAGTAAAGAGCTCGGGCATAGAAATAACTGAGGCACACGGAGACGAGGATGTATTCCTGAGTTCCTCCTTTTGAGGGGAGTATGTCTCGTTGGAGGGGTGTGAGCTCACCACAAAGTCCTACTCAACGCCACAAAAGGCCTCACCCTATTATCCGATGAACCACCACAAAGGATTGGTTCACCTTCCACTAACGGTAACCTTCAAACTCGGGGCATGCATCCACAACTTAATTGGAGGCTCCCGAAGTCACCACAAGCTTGGGGCACGCATCCACAACTGAATTGGAGGCTCCCAAGAACACCACAAACCGTCTAGGGTCCAATGACCCAAGAGTAACAAGCTCACAAACTTTCAACTTCCACGAATCCTTGTGGAGAGCATAAACCGATGCACCAAATGCAATGGCAAGAACACAAGAAGTGCTCAAGTCGTTCACTCCCAAATCACACCAAAAGCAACTAATGCTTGTGTGGGGAGAAGAGAGGAAGAACTCAACAAATGAAACTCCAAGATCTAGATCCAAAGTCTTCCCCTCACTAAGAGGAGAGATGGGTTGGTGGAATAATAGATCTAGATCTCCTCTCTCTTTTCCCTCTAATTTGAGGTAGGACTCATGGAGGGATAGAGAGTTAGCTAAGCTCACGAAGGTCAACAATGGAGGTCAATTTCGTGCACAACCAAGCTTTGCTCTTCGGGGAAGAAGGGGGCCTTTTATAGGTCCCCACGAAAAAGAGCTGTTGCCGAAAAATCACACCGGAGACTCCGGTATGGGCAGACCGGAGACTCCGGTCTGAGTTAAGATTCCGGTCCAAAAACTGGTCCGGAGAATCCGGCTGGACCGGAGACTCCGGACAATCTCCGGTGATCCTCCGGACCGAGGTACCGCAGCTCTCCCCATCTATGTCACACGATGAAAAAGGCAGTCCGGAGAGAGGCCGGAAACTTGGGTGCCCTGAGACCGGAGACTCCGGTTGAGACACACCGGAAACTCCGGCCCTGGCAAACCGGACACTCCGGCGTGGAAAACCAGCAGCAACTTAGCAAAACTGCAAACCCAATAACTTTCTGGTTCGAACTCCAAATCAGGTGAAACCAATTTTGTTGGAGACAAAAGTGGAAATATTAATAACCATAAATAGAGTTAAGTTACCACACATGGGAAGGTGTGGAACTTTCGTCAAGGATAAACCGATAATATTTCTAGCACGAAAACGCAACAAGTTTTCCATACAAAATCCGTTTTTGAAGAACTTGGGCTTGTCATGAAGATCACGACAAGCACCAAAACCCAACAAGGATAAAAACAAGTAAGAACCAATAAAGATGATATGCCAAGCAAGCAAATGTTTGAGCTCTCCACAAAGGTGCAATCAAGTTACTCACTTGAGAGCCCCTCTTGACAGTACGGCGTCTATCCTATAGCCCAGTCTCCCACTGACACCCTGAGACCGGTAAAATAGAAACCGAAATGAGTGGATACATTACCTGCATGTTACTGTGTAGATTTTGTATGACAAGTGCGCTTATCATGCGTACTCAGCTGGTGGCATAAATAACACATCCGTATTGTCTTCCCATTCTCCTTGTTCCATGCATCCTTGTTTTTTTTTCCCACCCTTGTCCAAGAGTCCTTTTATCCTCTTGCATTTCCCCGGAGAGCTGATGGCGGGTAGATTTCAATTTGGGAAGGAATGCTACAGGCAAGGAAAACTCAAATTCATCCTTCCTTGTTCAACGAACAATCAACGAACAACACATGGTTCACTTTTATTCCCAGATTGAAATATTGAATGGATGAACATAAAAAATCTAGCATTGGATAGTTGCTCTCTGGATATCAATTTCCATTGGATGAGAAACAAAAAAAAGTTGCCAACCGACTAGTTGTATCTAATTAAAATAATAGTTAGAACTTAGAAGTCTATTCTTATTCTGAATCTACAACACAGATCTTTACTAAAATCATCATCAAATTAACATTCTGAATGTAATATAAGGTTACTCGCTGCATATCAATTTCCATCATCACTAACGAAATTAAATTACTTGCGGAACTTGGCTTGCAAGGAAATCCGGAAATGAGCAAAGATTTGATATACCCACGGACATACATTGGCATGGTTAAACTCAATATAGTGATTGTACCTCAAAAAAAATCGACAAGACTAAACTCACCTCGTGTTGGACAAACTGAATAGAAAACCCTACATTCAGGTGCCCACGCATAGATCTTGCAACTGGAACTATTCTGACAAGGACCTGGCAGCGTGCGGCGACGGAGAAATGAGGCCGCGCCCTGCCCATCAAAGACCTAGCTGCGAGAAGGCGGCGAGCTGGTCTAGGCCGGCATGGGCAGCATCGCCATGGTGCTCGTATTCGGATGGGGACCTGGCTGGGAGAGATGAGAGAGATGGGGAATTCGTGATTTCCTTTTTTTTTGTCGAGGTGTTCTGTTCTGCTGTACAAAGGGACATGGACTGATGTGAGGATGAATGGAAGTTTAGGGGGATTTGTATAAAGCGCACCATGACTAAGTGGTAAGACCATATCTGACCGTTGGCAGCTGAACCAACGGCTCTCGCGGGTATTTGCAGATTTGCAGAACTTGAGGCGTTTTCAGGTCACCGTGTGGTACTCTCCAGGGTGCAGATCAAAACTTCCCCACCACCTTCACGATCAACTGGTCAACGCGCTTCTCCGCTTCAATCCCTCGCCACCAAGGCCGGTCGGTCGAAGGTTTTCTACACATTGATTCCACACCAAGAGATGGCCCTGAGCCATTACTTTATTGATGGAAAACGGCCACCCTCTCCATCGCTCCCAACTCCAACCTATGGAGCAGCGAAACAATCAAGAGGAATTCTATAATTTCTAACAAGCACCGGATCTGGCTGAATAGATCCAGTACTCGGTTCCAAACTATAATGGCATCAAGCCAAAACGACGTCTACATTGTACACACTGAGCATCCCATCCCTTGCGATTGGTCTGGCCGAGTACTCACGCTGGGCATAAAACCCGAAACCCGAACACCGAACCCGAAAAACCTGGCTCCGAACCCGAATAACCCGGACCCGCAAAACCCGAGTACCTTCTCGGGTGGCAGATTAGAGAACCCGGAATTAGTTCAGGTATCTCGGGTTTGCAGTGCCAGTACCCGATTATCCCGAACAACCCGAAATAATAAAAAGGCCCAGCAAGAATCCCCGCATAAAAATGCAGCCCAGCCCAAGAACGCTCGTTCCCCACGTAAACCTAGCAGGCTAGCTGCTATCGATCTAACTCCCAGCCGCAGCCGCCACAGACTTTGCTCTTCCTCCTCCCGTGGCTTTCCTCTCCCTCTCTCTCCACCTTACCTCTCACCCCACCAGCACCAGCTCCGGATCCATGCTCCCCCGCCACCATGGATGAATGGAAGCACTCGTCTCCATTGGATCCGGCCCTTACTTCCTCCTAATGCCCGCTGGATTTGGAACAGCAGTCCGAGGAGGAAGATGATGAGGGCCTAGGCGCCGATGCTAGAAGGTGCCATGCGGTGTCACGGATCCAAACTACCTCAAACGAGGCGGCGAGCGTGCCCACCGAGCTACAACCTCGCCGGATCTGAAGTACATCTAAGGAGGCGACACCCATATGGGGGATTTTTCTTGCTTTTTTTTTGTTAGATCTTTGTGTTGGTTCGTGGTTTTCTTTTCTATTTCCTCCACATCCAGATTTCTCGGGTATTCCGGGATTACCCGGACCCGGACCCGAAAATACGGGTACCCGAATTGTCGGGTAGCAGGTTTTTGGGACACATCTCGGTTTGATGTTTGGAAACCCGAATCAGTTTTTACCCGAAAAACCTGATCCGAAATTTCGGGTAAACCCGAACGCCCAGCGTGACCGAGTAGTGCTGCAACCCGTGGAGAAGCTCGTTAACATTACTACAACTTGCATAAGATATATATGCACATGTTCAATATAAATGACCACTTAGCTCGTTAACAATATTACAACTTTCAAAAATAAAAATAAATAAATAATTGTGTTATGTTTTAGTAAACAACACCAACCATCCTATAACTATCGGGGTGTAAAGTACTCCCTCTGTTCCACAATGTAAGATGTTTTATGTGTTACACATGCATGTCTACATTCAAACTAAAAAGAATGGACACATGCACTTAAATATGTCTAGATACATGTGCATGTGGAAAAAGACTATAACATCTTATATTGTGGAACGGAGGGAGTTGGTACTAATACTTCGAAATGGAGTCCGGTTTTCAATGTGTGTTTAATTTCTATAGATTGGATTTTTATTATCGCCGACCGTTAATTTGACACCAAATGGTGTATCTTTAGGGACCGATCCTCGATCATTATATGAACTATTGCGGACCAACATTGCTATATAAAATATCCTGACCAACTTTTTGTCTCTATACTGAATATTGCCGACAGACGTCAGTAAGGAATTCGGTGATGTAATGTAGTGACTAAATGAAACATAACTTTTGCAAGTATTTTCTGCATGCCTATAGGTCATCTTATAGTTAGTGTTAAATAGGAAATCCGTTGCGGCAAGTCGAAAAAACCAACATTAGCTCCACAAGGATCCAGTGAAATAATAATAAACAATAATAAGAAGAAGAAGACGACGAAGAAAAGAAGAAGGGAATGCAAGAAAATTCCTGGTGGCTGCTGTTTGTCGTTCTCCAGGGAGGACAAAAAAGAAAAGAAACGGTAGCTGTGCCACGTAGACTGGATTTTAAGGAAACTCACGGTCACTGCCGAGCCTAGACAAATTGTGTGTGCGAAAACAAACATCTCGCGAATATCTTTCCTAACAAGTTTGGATTCCCGTTAGTTATTCCTTCACCCGAAAGCAAACACATTTCCCAAACAAAAAAAATCAAACAAAATCCCCGGTTTCCAAGTCAAAAAAAAAATCCCCGGTTTCCGCCCGAAGAAAACGCAGCGACAAATGAAACGCGCAGCGCAGAAGAATCAACGCACTTCCCTCGACGACTCCGCGGCCGCCGGCATCCCTCCCAAACCCATCCCCGCCGTCCACCGCCCCCAAGCCCCAATCTCAGCCGTCCGTTCGCCTCCACCATTCCTCGCCTAAAACCGCGTCGTCGATTCTTCCTCCCATCTAGAACCCCTCGCCGCCTCCCCTCCGAGAATCAATCCAAGAAGATAAGCTTCGATTCCTCTTCCTCATCTTCTCCATCCGCGAAGTTGGTGATCGGATCGGTCCGCCATGTCGATCCGCAAGGCGCTGGGCGCGGTGAAGGACCAGACGAGCATCGGCCTCGCCAAGGTGACCAGCGCGGTGGCGCCCGACCTCGACGTGGCCATCGTGCGCGCCACGGGCCACGACCAGGCGCCCGCCGACGACCGCCACGCCCGCGAGGTGCTCCGCCTCACCTCGGGATCCTCGCGCGTCCACGTCGCCGCCTGCGTCGCCACTGTCTCCCGCCGCCTCGCCAAGACCCGTGACTACGTCGTCGCCGCCAAGTGCCTCGCGCTGCTCCACCGCCTCCTCGCCGAAGGCGACCCGCACTTCCGCCACGAGATCGTCCGCCCCTCCGTTTCCGGCCGCCGAGGCCCCGTGCTGTCGGCGCTGGCGGAGTTCCGCGACGAGGCGCACTCGGCGTCCTGGGACCACTCCGCCTTCGTCCGCGCCTACGCGCTCTACCTCGACGAGCGCGTCCGCTTCCTCCTCGCCCTCCTCCCGCCGCCCCGCACCGTGCGCTTCGCCGAAGACCACCACTCCCCCTACGCCGCCTCCCCTCCCCCGGACATGACTGTCTCGGTGATGGACATGGACGCCGAGGCGCTGCTGGCGCGCGGGGCGCAGCTTCGGCAGCTCATCGACCGCTTCCTCGCCTGCCGCCCCACGGGCGCCGCCAGGCGCAGCCGCGTCGTACTCGCCACGCTCTGCCCCGTGGTGAGGGAGAGCGCGCGCCTCTACGACGACCTCGCCGTCGTCCTCGCCGTCCTGCTCGACCGCTTCTTCGACATGGGCTACGCCGACTGCGTCAGGGCCTTCGAGGCCCACGTCAGCGCCGCCAGGCTCGTCGACGACCTCCTCGCCTTCTACTCCTGGTGCGACGACGCGGGCGTCGCGAGGTCGGCCGATTTCCCCGAGGTCAAGCGCATCGACGACAAGCTCCTCGAAACGCTCGAGACGTTCGTGCGTGAGCGCGGCAAGGCGCTCCAGAGCCAGACCTCGCCGCCGCGACAAGCGCTGCAGGAACGTGCGCGAAGCGACGAGCACGACCCGGCCGCCGCAGAGTACGACATGGACAGCATCAAGGCGCTCCCGGCGCCGGAGCGTCACAGCGTTGCGCTGCCTGTGCGCGTGGAGCCAGCGAAAGCTTCTGCCGCGCCGGTGGCCAGGGCACCTGAGCAGAGCGATCTGGTCGACTTGAGGGAGCCTGCGGCCACCGCAGACGAGCAGGGGAACAAGCTCGCCCTCGCGCTCTTCTCGGGGCCACCAGAGGCCAACGGCGGCTGGGTCGCGTTCCCGTCGGACGACGACGCTCCCAAGGCGATGACCTCCGCGTGGCAGACGCCGGCAGCGGAGCCCAGGAAGGCGGACTGGGAGCTGGCGCTTGTGGAGACGGCGAGCAACCTGTCACGGCAAGCACCGGCAATGGGCGGCGGGCTGGACCCGCTGCTACTGCACGGGATGTACGACCAGGGCGCCGCCCGGCACCACGTGAGCGCGCAGGCGTCGGCGTCCGGGAGCGCGAGCAGCGTGGCTCTTCTGCCGGCCGCCCCCTTCCTGGCGCTCCCCGGCCCCGAAGGCGCGTTCGTCGGCGGTGACCCGTTCGCGGCGTCGGTGGCGGTGCCGCCGCCGTCGTACGTGCAGATGGCGGAGATGGAGAGGAAGCAGGAGCTGTTGGCGCAGGAGCAGAGGATGTGGGCGCAGTACCGGCAGGGCGGGATGCAGGGGCAGGCCGGCCTCAACGGGCTCGCTGTCGGCGGCGGCGGAAGCGCGTTCGCGTCGAACACCTCCATGCCCATGCCCATGGCCTCCTACCACGGCGCCGGCGGCTACTACTAGCAGCAGAAGCAGAGCTGGATCGTCTGGTCATTCTTCAGTGTTTTTTCTGTGAATAATACCCTGATCAGGTGAGCTGAGTGCCCCTGATTCGCCACGAAAATTATCATGTTGTTGGAACTGATTTGATCATGCTCGATCGCTGGCGTAATCGTGGCGATTGAGATCGATCGTGAGACAGAAATTGGAAATATGAGTATAGAATGCAGTAAACTGCTGATATCATAGCAGGTTTTTTTCCCTTGGAGTTTGGTGGATCATACCTTGAATTTGCTGCTTTGGTCTTCGTACTAGTTTGACACTGTTGTGATTGTGGTAGATCTTGTTATGATTCCTCTCATTACTTCCGCGTCCTGCCGCAGATCCGAAGGAAATATCCAGCTAAAATTCTTGAAAATTATCCGGTTGATCAGATCATATTGTGTTGTCAGCAATCGCAGAAACACATGAACCACAGGGATACTGAACTTCCACACAGCCTGTACAAAATGTGAAATATTGCAGATACACCGCAGGAATTGATTTGATACTGCTCGCGTAGGGAATTTGTGGCAATTGAGATTAGAGTCAGAATTTGAAAAATGTACAATGCAATAAAACCACTAATGAGATATCAGTTTTTCATCATTGGTTGGAATTTTCATACTATTTTGTCATTGTTATTACGGTGACAGAATGTTGATCCAGAGCGTCAGAGATTGAAAATGTACAATGCAGTAAAATTACTCAGAATAAATCTTTTTTTCTCCTTGGAACTTGATCGATGGTTTTTCTTTGTTTGGAACATTTATACTAGTTTGTTGTTGCTTTTATAGTGATTGAACGTGGTGTGATGGTGATTTGGTTGGCTGCAGGCCAAAAGGTATCTTGACATTCAGCTGGGGCATCCAGAGATCTATTCCAGAGAGTTACTTAGTGATTAGTTAATTTTATCAACCACACTGGGATCATGTATGACCCACATGGATGAAGAGTATATATTTGATGTGATTGTGTTTTTCTGCATTTGCCCCACATTCCAGAGCTTCTGAATTGTACTAGAACAATATGGTTAAAATCACACAGGATTCAGACTCAATCACTGCTAGCCACTGTTTGTTCTAGTGATTTATCAAGCTGGTCAATTTGTGTGGAGAACATGTCAATTTCTCACATGCTCGTTCTTGGATTTCTCTGATATTTTTCTTCGTAAGTCAGGACAGCTAGTTTTTGGAGATGGAACTCGCGACATTTCCAGAAACGGGAGAAGGTGAAAGGAAAAAAGGGAGCCCCTTTCCATGGCGCGCGGCGAGTCCATGGCGATTCCGCCCCTAAGGTAAGTCCAGCCGCCCCTTCCCTCCCTCCCGGTGGCCATGGCGGCGCCGGCCGATGCTGCTGCCCCCGCCGTGGTGGGGGACCCAGACTCTCTCTGCGGCCGCTGCTGGGCTGACATCGCCGATGAGGTTGAAGAGGCGGAAGAGGAGCGATTGGAGCTGGAGCGGCGCTGCTCCTCACCGGCGCTTCCTACTCTCGGCGAGTTCATGGCGGTGGCGCGGAGGTCTCCGGCCCGAAGGCGCGTCCCGACGCCGAGGCGTGCCATGGGAGGGTCGACGGCGCTACGGTCACCGCCGCAAGGTCGAACGCCAAATCGCCCGCTGGTTGCTGGTGGGCCCCGCGAGGGGCCTACTTGTGCTGGTCTGGCCCGAGCGGCTGCTGCGGAGAGGAGCTCTGCGGCGGCGCTCCAGCCGGACCTGGCGGAGGCGACCGGCGGCGCGGTGGTGGTGCCCTCGAGGCTCAGGTCGGGGCGCGGTGGCGCGTTCGGTGCCGGCCAGAGACAGGAGGCCATCCCTGTTGGGCCGTGGGCCGGCCTCCCCGGCTAACCCTAGGCCCATAGGAGGGATCCTGGGCCCAAGGCCCATTATGGCCTGGCGTAGCCAGGACTTTCGCGCGGGCCGTGGGCTGGGGAATGGAAAGGCCTCTGAGCCCATCCGGCGCAACGTGGCCTCGCCCAGCGTGACTCCAACACAGCCCATTGGGCCGGAAGCGGCCTGGCTGTGGATTCACAGGGAGCCACGGACCTAACCCTAGCCAGCGCCGCCTCTCCCCAGCAAATTGCGAAATACGGCCGAGCTGCGCGCCGCATCACCATCTCCAAACCGCCGGCGCCCCTGCGCCACTCCTTCGCCTTCGCTGTGATAAAACGCCGCCAGAGCCGGAGCCCTTCCCCGCACCGCCGTGCCGCCCGCTCTCCGCCTCCCACCCGCGTGTCCCCGCCACCTCGCGACCAGGCCGTCTACCGCCCTCCGCCTCGGCGCTCCCCTGGCAGGCGGCCGTCTCCTCGACGGTCGCGCTCGCCGGCGAACCGTGCACGTCGCGGGGCCCCTCCCGCCCGTAGCCCCCCCAGGCCTCGGTCTCCGCCCCGTCGTGGCGCACCGCCGGACGGCAACGCAGGGAAGCGGAGCTGCGGGCCCAGCTGGGGCCGCGGCAGCGGGACAAAGGCAGGGGGCAGGCAATGGGTGGATCGTGGCATGCGGACAGGGGTCGTTTTCCCCCTCACCGGGAGACGGCCATCCCCCCACGGGCCGGTCCGGCTCAAGTGGCTAAGAAGAAGAAGAAGACTAAGAAGAAGAAGAAGAAGCCAGCGGTGACCCCGGCCTCGGGAGTAATCCAGCTAGGCCTCGGCGCACCGGCAGCGGCCCGTGTGGCGGTAGGGCGCCCTATGCCATCCGTCCTTGAGTTCTACGGGCATGGCATCGACGGCGGCTTTTACTACGTGGACACCGGAGGTATCAAGTTGGCGACTCCGGCTCACTTGGCCGTGGTGACTGTGCTTCCCGAGCAGGATTTGGATCCATCGGTGGTGATCTCGGCTGAGACCATACGTTCCGAGCTTGAGGGCTTGGAGCGTGGGTGGACTTGGGTGGTGAGGGAGCGCTCCCCGACTGAGTTTGCGGTGGCGTTCCCTACTGCTGAGCTCCTCGCCCACGTCTCTTGGAGCGCTACCATCACCCTTCCGCTCCACAGCATTCGCGTCTCCATCAGTCCCTCCGACACCGACCCGGACGCCCCGCCATCCCTCACCGAGGCGTGGGTCCGGATCCACGGGATCCCCTCTGAGCTGCGGAAGGAGGTGGCCTTCGTGGCGTTGATCTCCCAGGCCGTTGGCCGCTTTGAGGAGGTGGACGAGAGTTCCCTCCCAGGGGATGTCCCCGTTCGGATCCGAGTCAAGGCCTCGGATCCCGCCAAGCTCAACATCCCCCTGCCCACCTTCTACTTCGACGGGGTGGGCAGGACCCTGGTGGTTGAGCTGGAGTCTGAGGTGGTCCGGCCGAGGTCCACTTCCCCACAGGCCAGTCGCTCGCCGTCCCCTCACCTAAGCCCTTCTGGCGACGGGGAGGGGGACACTTCGGAGGGCAGCCTGTCTGACGGCGACGTTCCTCGCACCACGGACGCCCTTCCACCTCCTGGGACTTCAGCTCCGACTACTGCAGCTCCGCCTTCGTCAGAGGCGGCACCTCTCGCAGGCTCCCAGGTTCAGACTTCTTCGCTTGGACAGGGTCCTCCAGCGTCGGCCCCTCTTCCCAAGAGTGCGCCGGCGAAGATGGGTAGGCCCGACGACGCACGCGACTCCTTCCCGGCCTCACCACTGTCCTTTGGGTTCCAGCTCTCACAGTACGGTTCCAACCTCTGTGCGGGGCCAGGATCCATGGACATCTCTGGCTTCGTCTCGACAGTCTTGGGGCTACAGTCTTCCCCTCAGGCGGAGGTGGAGGACTCTGAGGACTCGACGAGTGTGGGGTTGGAGGTCTTGGCCCCCAACACCCCGCGCTCCCGGGCGCGGTCTGGTACACCCGCTCCCCGGGCACCCCGGCAGCACCAGTCCTGGAGCCAGTCACGGTCTTCCCGGACACTCCTGTGGCTGGCACTAGGGGGCGCCCTTGGCGCTACCGGTCCTCCCCTCCTGCACCTGGCACTCGCCGCCACAGCGCGCGCTTGGCGAGGGCTAGGACGGGAGGCGAGGCGGTGGAGCCTACTATCACGATGGTGGCGACACGCCGTCGTGAGGCGCTCGACCGAGGGACTGGTACGTCTCGACCTACTCCCACCCCTACTCCTCCAGTCCCTCTCCTCCTTCTGGTTCCTGTTTTTCGGTTCTCCATTCTGTCCCGCTGGCGCATCTAGCTCAGGTTGCGGGTGCCTGTGACATTATTTTCCGTGGAGAGCGAGGGCCTCGCCTTGAGCAGATTGCGGCCATCAAGGCTAAGGAGGTCTATGAGGGGGCCCTAGCGGCAGCTCGTGCTCAGGCGGAGCATGAGCGGCAGGGGCCCCCGGCTCCCGCTGGACCTGTGCAGGAGGCACAAGGGTCCGGCAATGGAGCCCCTCCTAGGCCTGATGATGCCACAGTTGTTGTGCCTACTTCCTAGCCTGGGAAGAGGCGCGGGAGGCCCCCTAAGGCGACGTCCCGGCCCTCGACCTCTGGTAGGGCCCAATCGATCCCCCCTAAGGGGACCAACCCCGACATTGTTTCTCAATGAATGTCCTCACATTCATTTGGAACATGAGGGGGTTTGGGCAGGAGGGCCGCCGCCGCCAGTTGATCGACTATCTTAGAGACGAAGATGTGGACATTGTGGGATTGCAAGAGCCGATTCGTCAGGATTTCTCGATCTCAGAGCTGGAAAGCCTTAGTCGCCACAAGTTCTCGTGGCATTGGCTCCCGGCGACGGACACTCAGGGGGCATCCTCCTTGGTGCCAAGGAGGATACCTTTGAGATAGAATATATGGATCGCGGGAGTTCTTTGTGAGCATGTTGCTCACCCATAGACGATCGAACCTTCGTTGGGAGGTGATGCATGTAAAATGCATACATGAACTTTGCATTATATTACTTATATTTCAATCATATTTGCATCATATGAGGGTTATATCATTGTTTTATATTGATTTTGGGAATATTTCATTGTTTCCCTATTTTTCTGGAATTAACCCTGCACAGGCAGAAAACCCTATTTTCTATATTTTGATGTTTCAGGGACCCAAACGACGTCCAAATGACCTGGAAATTTACGAGCATCAGTTTTTGGAAGGAACAAAGCGTGGGAGCGAAGGAAGCGAACAAATGGAGTCCCGAGGGCCAAGATGAGTGGGCCCACGCGGCCAAATTCCTTGGCCGCGTGGGACCCATCATCTGGGGCCTTGTGGCTCCGTTGCCGTCGATCTTTTTTCCCGAGCCTCCGTCTTGACCTAAAAACGACTATAAAAATAGTCCCCGACGCACTTCGGAAAGGAGCGCCGCAAAAACACAGAAACCACGAAACAGAGACCTGGAGTTGCAGATTGGAGGGGGAAAACTCCGGCGGGGCGTTGCCGGCGTGGTCTCCATCTTCTCCAACGACTTCTCCACCGTCTCCATGATGAAGAGGGAGTAGTCCACCCCTGGTCTATGGGTTTGTGGAAGTAAATTATGTATCTCTCCTCTCTTGAGCTTCACTAATTAGTACCGTATGAGCTGCTGAACATGATTACGGTCATCTATGTAATACCTTTGTGGTGGATCTTTATATGAGTTAATATATGTTTGAGATTGCAATAGTTTTGTTTCAGTTATGAAAGTAGATGCATATTATGTACCCTGTTCTTGTTTACTTGTTTTGATCAAGCATGTGTATGAGAGCGTGTGAGGGGGAACGTGTGCATTAGTTGGAGTAACGGGGGGTGGCTAGTGCGGTGAACGTGAGAGAAAGTTCCGCTATCCACTTGGGTTTTTACCTTACTTTGTTGCCTCACTAGGATAAAGAAAAATACCTTGCTACCGGAGATGTGGGTGTGACCATTGCCACTACTCCATGACTAGATCTATCATGTTCTTATTTTAACTTCATGTCGTGACACTTAATGCTATGCTCTGATTTATCTTAATTACTAAGATGTTATGATTTAGTTCGCATCTTGGTGGAGTATAAGAGAGATTAACAAAAAAAAGATCTCTATGTTAGGACGTGATGCCCATATAATTAGTAACTTGTCATGAAACCTTTTTGTTGCAATCTCATATGTTAATTCTAGTCTGCCATTGTCTACCACTTTATTAAAGAGAGAGTACATTGTGAAACCATGAACCCCGGTCCATTTTTAATCATAAGAAACACCTTTCCAACAACTTTTATCCATTTTACATTTTCTGCCATTTAAAATCCGAAAATACAAAAACACTTTTATATCTTGCATTCACAATACAAAACCCAAAATATCATCCATCATTTCCACCATCCTTGCATATTTATTTATCATCATGCATATTTATTTACTGTTTGCATTCATTTATCTTGATATCATTCTCACACCTTGTGCTTGACAACCACTTGGTGAGGTTGAGGACCGAAACAATTTACTTTGTTTTGTAGGTTTTCAAGAGAAGGATAAGAAGATAAATCTTTCACTACTGATTCCCCGAGAGTTCAATAATAAACCCTCGAGTCACCCCTCGTGGGGAAAACCGTCTTTCCTATACTACACACTCTGCACTTGGAGTCTCAACCTAACCCATATTCTTTTGACGCAGGTAACTACGTCAAGGGCCATCAGGAGGTGATTATTGTCTATGGCCCCGCGGATCACAGGAGGTCCGCTGAGTTCTTAGCTGAGCTCAGGTCAAAGGTGGAGCGATGCCACACTCCTGTAGTGGTGGTAGGTGATTTTAATCTTATTCGTTCCCCTGATGACAAGAGCTCAGATAATGTGGACCTCCCTAGGATGCGTATGTTCAACCACTGGATTGCTGACCTTGCTCTACGAGAGATCACACGAGTTGGGCGCGTTATACGTGGTCCAACAACCAGGCTGTCCCGATCCAGAGTGTGCTTGATCGGTTTTAGTGTCGGTGGAATGGGAAGTTGCTTTTCCTTTGTGCTCGCTTCGTGCGATTACTAGGATTGGTTCAGATCATTCCCCCCTCCTCCTTTCTTCCGGAGGAGGGGCCACACCGAGGTCGAACCGCTTCCACTTTGAGGAGCTCTGGCTTAGTCATCTGGGCTTTGTGGAAGCAGTTCGCCAGAAGTGGGACTTGGCGGTCGCAACTTCCCCCGCGCCTATAATGCGGTTGACATTTGGCACCATTGTGCTAAAGTCGTGCGCCAATTTATGGGTGGGTGGGGCGCGAACTTAGGCACAGAGGTGCGAAAGAATAAGGCGGACATCCTCGGCCAGATTCAGACGCTCGATGTGGTGGCTGACTTGACAGGCTTGTCCGCTGATGGATGGTTGCAGCGGTATGCTTTGGAGAACTCCTTGATGGAGATCTACAAAGGCGAGGAGATATTCTGGCGACATCGTAGTCGTCAGAATTGGATTCTTCGTGGAGATGCTAATACAACATACTTCCATGCCATTGCTAATGGCCGCCGTCGCAGGTGCTCTATCCCGTGCCTATGGGCGGATGGCCTCCTTTTAGAGGAGGCTCAGGACCTATCCACCCACATATACTCCTTCTATAAGAAGTTATTTACGGAGGGGCCCGCACGGGGGTAGCTTTGGCACGGTACTTCTGGCCCTTAGGGGCTTTAGTCTCGGATGACGAGAATAGGGAGCTTACTATCCCTTTCAGCCTGAGGAGGTGCGCAGAGCTATAATGGGGATGAAGGCCAACTCAACCCCGGGTCCGGATGGCCTTCCTGTCTCCTTCTTCCAGAAATTCTGGGAGGTTATTGAGGTGGTGATTATGCCGATGTTCTAGGAGTTCTATACTTGGACACTGGTTATGTCTCGCCTCAACTTTGGCGTGATTACCTTGATTCCTAAAGTCGTAGGGGCCACAGATATACGTCAGTTTAGGCCGATCACGGTGATCAATGTCATCCAGAGACTGATTGCCAAAGTGTGTGCAACACGCTTGGCGCCAGTTGTGGAGCGCCTCGCTCACCCACATCAGTTCGCCTTTCTCAAGGTTCGATTTATCCATGACGGGATTCTGGCTCTTCATGAGGTTGTTCATGAAGTCAAGACTAGACATCTTAAAGGTGTCTTCCTTAAGCTAGATTTCCAGAAGGCATATGATCGTTTGGACTGGACTTTTCTCCGCCAGGTCCTCGAGCGTCGTGGGTTTGATGAGCGCTTCATATGCTGGGTTATGCAAATGGTCATGTCTGGGAACACGGCCATAAACATTAATGGGGACATTGATCCTTACTTTAGATCTTCGTGTGGGGTGAGGCAAGGGGACCCAATCTCCCCCCTTCTCTTCGACCTTGCCGGTGACGCCTTGGCGGCTATCTTGGACAAAGCCAAGACGGCCGGCCACATCTCTGGTGTGGTTGGGCACCTTATTCCTGGAGGTGGGATCACTCACTGATACGTCTCAAACGTATCTATAATTTCTGATGTTCCATGTTGATATTATACCAATTGTTACATGTTTTACATACACTTCATAGCATTTTTATGCATTTTCTGGGACTAACCTATTAACAAGATGCCACAGTGCCAGTTCCTATTTTCTGCTGTTTTTGTATTTCAGAAAAGATGTTCTGGAAATATTCTCGGAATTGGACAAAACTTGGACAGGACCTCCTATTTTTCCAACACGTACACGAAGTCCGAAGGAGAGACGGAGGCGACCGAGGAGGGCGCCACACCCTAGGGCGGCGCGGCCCCCCCCTCCAACCGCGCCGTGGTGGGGTGTGGGCCCCTCGGGTCGCTCCAGCCACCGCCCTTTCGCCTATTTATTCATCTTCACGGGAAAACCCTAGACACCCGAGCCTCCATCCATGAAAAGTTCCGTAGCCGCCGCCGTCGTCAACACTAACTCGGGAGGGTTCTGAAGCTCTTCCCGGCACCCTGCGGAGAGGGGAATCATCACCGGAGGGCTCTACATCACCATGCCTGCCTCCGGAGTGATGCGTGAGTAGTTCATCTTTGGACTACGGGTCCATAGCAGTAGCTAGATGGTTGTCTCTCCACTTTATTCTATCATGTTTAGATCTTGTGAGCTGCCTATCATGATCAAGATCATCTTATTGTAATGCTACATGTTGTGTTTGCTGGGATCCGATGAATATTGAATACTATGTCAAGTTGATTATCAATCTATCTTATATGTTATTTATGATCTTGCATGCTTTCCGTTACTAGTAGATGCTTTGGCCAAGTAGATGCTTGTAACTCCAAGAGTTAGTATTTATGCTAGATAGTGGGTTCATGCCTCCGGTAATCTGGGAGAGTGACAGCAACTTCTAAGATTGTGGATGTGATGTTGCCACTAGGGATAAAATAACCGATGCTTAGCTTAAGGGTGCGCCGTTAGGTCTAATGCATTTGTTTACATTACGCACATTACTTAATGCGATTATCCGTTGCTTGCAACTTAATACCAATGGGGAACTCGGTATGACAACTGGAGGTGGATTATTAGTCATAGACGCTGTTGGATAACGGTCTATATTTTTGTCGTAATGCCCACATGAATATCATTGTAATCATCATGTCATATATATGCATTGTCATGCGCTCAATATTTTGTCAATTGCCCAGCTGTAATTTGTTCACCCAGCATGTTAGTTATCTTTTATGGAGAGACACCACTAGTGAACTGTGGACCCCGGTCCATTCTTTTACACTGATAATACAACCAACTGCAATCATTGTTTCTTTTCATTCTCTGCAATTAAACACTATTTTCCACACCATATGTTTAATCCTTTGTTTTCAGCAAGCCAGGAAGATTGACACCCTTTCTGTTTCGTTGGGGCAAAGTAGTTTGATTGTGTTGTGTGCAGGTTCCACGTCAACAGCCGAACTCCCTTCCACTCGCAAGTACTTTTCTGGCACCGTTGACAACCTTCAGAAGTGCTTCTTGCTCCTACTGGATCTGATAACCTTGGTATCTTACTGAGGGAAACTTGCTGATGCACTGCTTCATACCTTCCTCTTGGGGGCCTCCCAACGAACGTGTGTCCCATGTCATCAAGCATTTTTCTGGCGCCGTTTCCGGGGAGCAAGAGGATTTCTGCAAGGGGAGTTTCACGCTTCCAATCTCTTTACTTTGTTATTGTCTTGCTTAGTTTATTTTTATCTTGTCTTGTTTGCTTTATTTATCAAAAACACAAAAAAATTAGTTGCTTAATTCGAATTGTTATTTTTCAGTCTTGTTATCATGTCTAGCTCTGCTCCTTTTTCCGTAGTGCCACTGATACGTCCAAAACGTATCTACTTTCCCGAACACTTTTGCTATTGTTTTACCTCTAACTTGTGTGTTTTGAATACAACTAATGCGGACTAACGCTGTTTTCAGCAGAATTGCCCTGGTGTCTTGTTTTTGTGCAGAAAGTCAACTTTCGGGAAAAACACCAGAAAAGATCGCAAACCTCCTATTTTACCAGAAGACTCACGGAGCCAGAAGGGGAGTGGAGATGGGCCACGAGTGGCCCAAACCACAGGCGGCGCGGCCAGGGGCCCACCGCGCCGCCAGGTGGTGGGCGCCTCGGTCACCCCCCGAGCCCCTTTCGACTACTTAACCCTTCTGACCTAAAACGCGAGGGGGTCGTCCACTTCATCCAGAAACATCACCGTACGCCGCCGCCATCGCGAAACCTATTTCGGGGACCAGAAACTCCGTTCTGGCACTCCGCCGGGACGGGGAATTGGAGGAGATCATCGCCATCATCATCACCGACGCTTCTCCATCGACCATCCATGTTTCCCCCATCCATGTGTGAGTAATTCCCTGCTGTAGGCTGAGGGGGATGGTAGGGATTGGATGAGATTGTTCATGTAATAAGTTATAAGATCATTAGGGCATGGTGCCTAGTATCCGTTGTTAGTACTTATTGATGTTGTTGCAACTTGTTGAGCTTAATGCTTGTCACTAGGGCCCGAGTGCCATGATTTCAGATCTGAACATGTTATTGTTTCATAATGATATGCACTGTTTATTGATCATACCTGCAAGTTGTATACACATATTGTTGTCCGGAACCCGAGGTCCCAAAGTGACAATAATTGGGACAGCCGAGGGGAATGGCTGCGATGTGAGGATCACATGTGTTCACGGCGTGTTAATGCTTTGCTCCGGTACTTTATTAAAAGGAGTACCTTAATTACCAGTAGATTCCCTTGAGGCCCGGCTGCCACCGGCTGGTAGGACAGAAGATGTTGTACAAGTTTCTCATTGCGAGCACGTACGACTATATACGGAACACATGCCTATGTTTACTTAGTACTTGGATGCTTTATCATTATTATCTGCAATGCCTATGTCTTGATTATTATATGAGCTATCTTATCCATGCAGCGCCCGTTCATCCATCCCTATGCCTACAGTGTTTTAATCCTACTGTTTACTGCAATCACTACTGCTGTCATTACTTCTGCTGCTATTATTTCACCGCTACTACTGCTATAAAACTGTTGCTACTGATAATCTGTGTCGAGCAAGACTATTCACAGGTGCAGCTGAATTGACAACTCCGCTGTTAAGGCTCTCAAGTATTCTTTGGCTCCCCTTGTGTCGAATCAATAAATTGGGTTTTACTTCCCTCGAAGACTGTTGCGATCCCCTATACTTGTGGGTCATCAAGACTATTTTCTGGCGCCGTTGCCGGGGAGCATAGCTTTATTTGTGAGTTCACTTGTGATCTATATTGCTCGCTGAAATTTATTCATCATGGGTAAAGCTCGTGATGAGAGGGTCCGTGTATTGCCATCCACTACAAGAAAAGGTACGACACTTAGTACCTCTGCTGCTCTTGACTCACCATCTGTATTGAGTCAACTTGTTACACCACCACAATCTTCACGTGTTGGTACTACTGCTGAATCTGAAATTGCCTCTGATAATATTGATGATGCTTCTACTGTGATTGATGAGAGTATTTCATTAGGTCCACTTTTAGATGCTGCTATTGCTAGGTCTAAACAACTTGAAAATACTAGAACACCTAATGGAAGTCCTACTACTCCTGTTTATTCACCTGAGTTAAGGGATTATACTTGTGATGATGATCCTGATGAAACTTATGTGGAACTTGATGATGATTTTATTGATAAATGTAATGCTACTACTGGTGCAAGTAATATTAGAAATTTTCTTGCACAACATGCTGTTAAATACAAGTTGTCACCTGATCCTAAGTTTGCCACTTCTCCTATAAACATTAAAGATAAGGATTATGATTTTTCTCTTGATTTATCTCATATATCTATTGTTGAGAAAACTCCTTTTTGTGGCACTAAGAGTGAAAGTGCTGTAGAGCACATGAATGAGCTCTCTACTTTGAGTGGCTTATTTTCTGATGATATCAAGAAGCGTAGCTATTTTGTTGCTAAGATTTTTCCTTTCTCATTAAAAGATGATGCTAAAGCTTGGTATAACAACTTGTCTCCTGGTTCTATTACTAGTCCTACTGGTTTGCTTAATGTTTTCTTTCAGAAATATTTCCCTGCTAGTGCTCAACATGATGCTTTGCAGAGAATTTATAACTTTGACCAGGAAGATGAAGAGAAACTTCCAGAGGCATGGACAAGGTTTTGCTCTCTTATCAGAGCTCGGCCTGGACATGATTTGGAAAAGCATGATCTACTTGATATATTTTACAGTGGACTAACTATTGAATCTAGAGCATATCTGGATAGTTGTGCTAGTTGTGTTTTCAGGAAAAGAACCCTGAAGAAGCTGAAGAATTATTGGCTAAAATCAGCCAGAATTATGATGATTGGACTCTACCTGCGCCGACCCCCACACCTACACCGACACCAATATCAAAGAAGAGGGGAGGTATGATTGAATTGAATGATGAAACAATGAGGGAGCCAAGAAGACTCTCATTGAGAAGGGTATTAAATCTGAAGATGTGAAGAACCTTCCACCTATTGAAGATTTGTGTAAGCCAATTCCTCATCCATCCATAATTGAGGTTCACTCTCTCCACAGGTTCGATGAAGGAGATATTCCCTACTCTAAACCACCTGATCAATGCTTAGATGAATTTGATAATTATGTTATTAAGCAAGATAATTTTAATATGAGAGTAGAGAATCATTTGCATGAAAACTCTCAAGCTATTAGTAAGTTGCATGATATTGTGGAGAGAACCTCCAATGATGTTAAGATGCTTATTAAACATTTCCATATGGTTCAAACTCAAATTGATCAACTCACTAAAGTGCAACAAGACATGTTAGCCAATGCTTCTAAAGAAAAATTAAAACCTGTCTATGTTAGCACTAGAAGTGGAGCTCATACTCAGGATCCTTTATATCCTGAGGGACATCCTAAAAGAATTGAACAAGATTCTCAACTAGCTGAAAATCCAGTTTCTCCTTCTAAGAAAAAGAAGAAGAAGAAACATAAAAATGTTGTAGAATCCTCTGAAACTGTTAATGATCCTAATAGTATATCTATCTCTGATGCTGAAACTGAAAGTGGTAATGAACTTGATAGTGATAAGGATAAAAATGATGCTCTTGATAAAGAAGTTAGTGAAAAGGAACCTGAAAAGCATACTAAAAACACAAAGTACACTAAGGAAGACTTCATTGCTAAGAAACATGGTAATGAAAGGGAACCTTGGGTTCAAAAGCAAATGCCTTTTCCAACTAAGAAACTAAAATCAAAGGAAGAAGAACATTATAATAAATTTTGTGAATGGATGAAACCCTTGTTCTTGCAAATTCCTTTGACTGATGCTATTAAATTGCCTCCTTACTCAAAGTATATGAAAGATATTGTTTCTAACAAGAGGAAAATTCCTAATGAGGAAATTTCTACTATGCTTGCTAATTATTCTTTCAATGGCAAGGTTCCTAAGAAGCTTGGAGATCCAGGTATACCAACCATCCCTTGCTCCATCAAGAATAATTATGTTAGAACTGCTTTATGTGATTTGGGAGCAGGAGTTAGTGTTATGCCTTTTTCTCTTATAAGAGACTCTATCTTGATAAATTGATACCTACTGATATATCTTTGCAAATGGCTGATAAATCTACTGCTGTTCCTGTTGGCATTTGTGAGGATGTCCCTGTTCAAGTGGCTAACAATTGTTTAATTTTGACTGATTTTGTTGTTCTTGAAATGCCTGAAGATGATAATATGTCTATTATTCTTGGAAGACCTTTTCTAAATACTGCAGGTGCTGTTATTGATTGCAATAAAGGAAAAGTAACTTTCAATGTTAATGATAAAGAACATACTGTTTATTTCCCCAAGAAAGTTGACAAGATTTATGGAGTCAATACCATCTCCAATTTTAAAACTATCAAAGTGGGAAGTATTGATTGCCCTATATATGATCATCAAGAAGGATATCAAAACATTATGATTGGATCCATATCAATACAATACAAGGTAACATGAGTGTTTCATGATGTTTAAATCATTTGTGTCATGTAAATTTATTTGGTGCCAAGACTTGATCAACCTTGTTATCAAATGTATTTGCATACATGAAAGAGCTAAACACATTTCTTTCTTCAACTTTGTTTTACCTCCTGTAGTGATAATTAGGTTGCAAAAGTTTAGTTGTTTTGAATTTTAAAAATAATTTTTCTGCCCAAGTTTTATTAATTTAAATATCCAGATTTCGTGCAAATTGAAAGTTTTCAAAATCTGTAAAAATTATACCATTGGTCCTATTTTTCAAAGAGCATCGTGGGAGTGCCTGGTGCTGACCAAGGGGACCCACCATGGGGTCAAACCACATGGTGGCGCGGCTGCCTCCTTGGCCGCGCCAGCCACTGAGGTGGGGCCCCTTGGCCCTCCAACAGTTCCCCCACCTACCACTTCTTCCTCTTGCATCACTCAGCTCGTTTTTCTCTCTCACACCGAGTTTTTGCTGTTCTTCCTCGCGATTTCGATCTCTTTGTTCAGCCCATCTCAGCTGCTGAGATTTGGGGCAATTGCTCTCAGGTATGTGACTCCTCCATGTATCCAAGTAGAATTTTGTTTAGTAAAGTATACCTTGAGTATTTTGCTGCTGTAGGTGACTTGTTAAGTGAGTATGCATGCTTGTTCTATGTTGATATAATCAGTTTTGATGCATGTTTAGTCCTCTAGCAAGTCCATATAGTAGTTCCCCTCATTTGTATGCTTCAAAATCAATTTTTATGATATGTGTTGAAAATTTCAGAAAAGGAAAATGCATAACCACAACTTTGGAGAGGTGTTTGAGAGTGACTCTCAGAGGGTAAGAAGACCCTTGAGGGCATCCACTCGAGTTAGGCGCTCCTATGATGAAGATGTCATTGCACCAAACATTGGAGATGGAGGGGATGATCAAATCCCAAATGCTTCATCCTTTCCATGCATTGAGTTTCTAACTAATGCAGGTTTGCTTGATGACTTCATGTTTCTCATCCAGAGGGTTGGTTTAACTACTTATATGCAGGATGAGGGTGTCCAACATTATTGGCTCACCAAAACTTTTGTTGAGAGTTTTAAATTCACAAACTCATCTTATGGACCTGTTGTTAAATTTAAGATCTATGATATGCCTGTTACCATGAGTTTGAATGACTTTTGTGCTGCCATAGATATTGCTCCTATAGGTACAGCGAAGAAGATTGAAGGAAACACCCGCGACTTGGTGGAACTTTATCGAGCAGTGACCATGACGATAGCCGCGACGCTCATCGCGGCAAGATAAGGAATATCCAATACCCTGCCATCAAGTATTTTGTTTTCTACCTTGCTACTAGCATTCTTGGTAGGGAAACACCAGCAACATTTCTAATTATCATCTTGCTTTTCTTGCTGCTGCACTTAATGGTAACACTACATACACCTTGGTGCTCTTATTGCTCGCCGCTTAGCCGCTAAAGGACCCATCTATGGTGGGATTGTTGCGAAGCGTGTTGCTGCTAGTTTTGGTCTTTCTGCACACCTACTGATGATGTGCTAGCCCCTGTTAGGCTTGATCTTGCTACTATGATAGCATCAGTTTGCTACACCTGGCTCTCGCATGGGAACATTGTTTATAAAGTGTTTTATACTAACGGGGAGCAACCGAGGTCCCTTTGCCCCAGGCCGATTTGTTCCTATTCACAGGAGACCGTGGTCATACTCCAGGAGGCATTGGAGGAGCAGCTTCGACTGCAAGGTTTTCACCAGCAGCATCAGGAGGAGGAAGAGGCACCTGGTGATCACTACACCGTCACTTATCCTGGTGCGTCGTCAGGCTCGTACCAGGATGAGTACCCTCTTCATCACGACAGTGGCACATCATGGGGACAGTGGATTGACCTCCACTTAGGCCAAAAGCCTAAGCTTGGGGGGAGGTATATCGACATCTCACTCATTTACATATCATATCTTGTCGATACTTTGTATATCCATGTTGCAGTTTTCTTTCTTTCTTTTTAATTGTTTACCTTTTATTGCTGCATTCCAAAACACAAAAAGACCAAAAATATTTCTGTTGTTTCTCTTCATTTGTTTCTTTAAGTTTCAGTATTAGTTTGCTTAGTTTTAAAATTCGGTTTGTTATTCAAAAATCAAAAATATTTTGCTTTATTGTTTGTTTCTTTTTGCTCTTGTTTCAAAAACTCGAAAACCCAAAAATATTTGTTGTTTCTTTTTGGTTTTGTATAGTGTTTTCAGAGTTGGACAGCCATCCGTGACTCCGATGGAGCTTGGTTTTCATTCTTATCATTCGAAGCAACACAAGTGAAAAAGCAATAAGGATGATCTACAACAACTCGAGTTGGGGTGAGAGGCTGGTATGAACTCTATTTGTTTTCATTTTTGTACATATACTCATCTATGTGAGCATGCTTAGTTGGTTCATGTGAGGTATATGTCATTTAGTGGATGCTTAGTAGTTCTTGTTCTCTCATGATCGGTCCCAATTTATTAATAGTGGTAGCATGTTATGTTGATGTTTGCTTGCATTGTTCTATTCATAGAGGGTATGACATTGTGGTATCCTCCTCTGAATAATTCATTCGAATTGACTTGGCACATGCTCATGCATGCATATGACTGAAAAACAAAAGTCAATTAAGCCTTGATGATTTATTTTGACTCAGAGTTCTTGTATCACTTTTATGCCTCAATTAATTTCATTTTGTCGCAAGCATGATTATGACGGTTATTGCTCTCTTGATTGTCGCTTCCCAGTCTATTGCTAGCCTTCACTTGTACTGAGCGGGAATGCTGCTCGTGCTTCCAAAACCATGAAAACCAAGTTATTCCAAAGTGTCCACCATAAATACCTATGCATGGCATTTCGAACCATTCAAGTAAATTTTCATGTGCTACCTTTAAAACCTTCAAAGTACTTCTCAATTTGTGTCAATGTTTTATAGCTCATGAGGAAGTATGTGGTGTTTTATCTTTCAATCTTGTCATTCAGACTTTCACCAATGGACTAGTGGCATATACATCCGCTTATCCAATAATTTTGCAAAAAGAGCTGGCAACGGGGTGCCCAGTCCCAATTAATTATAACTTTCATCAATAATTCTCTTCACATGTTTTGCCCTGATTTATCAGTAAGCAACTTAATTTGCAAATAGACACTCCTCCATGGTATGTGAATGTTGGAAGGCACCCGAGGATTCGGTTAGCCATGGCTTGTGCAAGCAAAGGTTGGGGGGAGTGTCACCCATAATGAAACTAAAATACATGTGTAAACAAAAGAGAAGAGGGATGATCTACCTTGCTGGTAGAAATAACATCCTTCATGGGAGCCGCTCTTGAAAGTCTGGTTGACAAGGGGGTTAGAGTACCCACTACCATTCGTTGACAACAACAAACACTTCCCAAAACAATTTTGCTTCTGTTTTAAAAATAAAAAGCTCTAGCACATGATAATCCCTGCTTCCCTCTGCGAAGGGTCAATCTTTTACTTTCATGTTGAGTCACCATCCTTTCTTTGAGCACTTTCTCGAGAGCATAGTTGTCGTTCTTAGTGTAATGTGCTTGTCCCAGAATGTGGTTAACTGTGATATAACTTTGATGCTTTTATCTTTGATTCTAGTCTTCCCATGAACTTCAGAGGTGCCTGGGCATTTATGTTTTGCTGTACAAAAACGGGCAAGCGAGATACCATCTTATCATATCCTATTATGAGCATTACAATCTTGTGAATTAATATGTTTCATGTTTGTCGCTATTAGTATGTTGGTATCTTTTCATAGTTTACATGCCTATTGAGTGACATTATTTGCATTTGCCTCATCTTGAATTGCCTAAGCATTTGTTCATATAGTGAGAATATATGCATCATATGAAGCAAATGTGTTCGTGAAAGTCTTTTATCGCACTCAGTTGTTAACTGAATTGCTTGAGGACAAGCAATAAGCTAAGCTTGGGGGGAGTTGATACGTCCAAAACGTATCTACTTTCCCGAACACTTTTGCTATTGTTTTACCTCTAACTTGTGTGTTTTGAATACAACTAATGCGGACTAACGCTGTTTTCAGCAGAATTGCCCTGGTGTCTTGTTTTTGTGCAGAAAGTCAACTTTCGGGAAAAACACCAGAAAAGATCGCAAACCTCCTATTTTACCAGAAGACTCACGGAGCCAGAAGGGAGTGGAGATGGGCCACGAGTGGCCCAAACCACAGGCGGCGCGGCCAGGGGCCCACCGCGCCACCAGGTGGGGGCGCCTCGGTCACCCCCGAGCCCCTTTCGACTACTTAACCCTTTTGACCTAAAACGCGAGGGGGTCGTCCACTTCATCCAGAAACATCACCGTACGCCGCCGCCATCGCGAAACCTATTTCGGGGACCAGAAACTCCGTTCTGGCACTCCGCCGGGACGGGGAATTGGAGGAGATCATCGCCATCATCATCACCGACGCTTCTCCATCGACCATCCATGTTTCCCCCATCCATGTGTGAGTAATTCCCTGCTGTAGGCTGAGGGGGATGGTAGGGATTGGATGAGATTGTTCATGTAATAAGTTATAAGATCATTAGGGCATGGTGCCTAGTATCCGTTGTTAGTACTTATTGATGTTGTTGCAACTTGTTGAGCTTAATGCTTGTCACTAGGGCCCGAGTGCCATGATTTCAGATCTGAACATGTTATTGTTTCATAATGATATGCACTGTTTATTGATCATACCTGCAAGTTGTATACACATATTGTTGTCCGGAACCCGAGGTCCCAAAGTGACAATAATTGGGACAGCCGAGGGGAATGGCTGCGATGTGAGGATCACATGTGTTCACGGCGTGTTAATGCTTTGCTCCGGTACTTTATTAAAAGGAGTACCTTAATTACCAGTAGATTCCCTTGAGGCCCGGCTGCCACCGGCTGGTAGGACAGAAGATGTTGTACAAGTTTCTCATTGCGAGCACGTACGACTATATACGGAACACATGCCTATGTTTACTTAGTACTTGGATGCTTTATCATTATTATCTGCAATGCCTATGTCTTGATTATTATATGAGCTATCTTATCCATGCAGCGCCCGTTCATCCATCCCTATGCCTACAGTGTTTTAATCCTACTGTTTACTGCAATCACTACTGCTGTCATTACTTCACTGCTGCTATTATTTCACCGCTACTACTGCTATAAAACTGTTGCTACTGATAATCTGTGTCGAGCAAGACTATTCACAGGTGCAGCTGAATTGACAACTCCGCTGTTAAGGCTCTCAAGTATTCTTTGGCTCCCCTTGTGTCGAATCAATAAATTGGGTTTTACTTCCCTCGAAGACTGTTGCGATCCCCTATACTTGTGGGTCATCAGCCACCTGTGGGAGAAATTATTACTTTTAGACAGAAAAGTGGGGGATCCTTTAGGAATGACTGGGAGAGAATTTTGGAATTGCACAAGAAGGTGCAACCTAAGATGGATTTGAGAGTTCTTATAGAATTTTCTACTATGGTTTATTTTCTTTTTATCAACATGTTGTAGATACCATGGTAGGGGAAACCTTTTCTGAGTTTGATACAATGAAAGCTCATAATATTTTGAGTGGTTTGTCAATTTTCCCAATGGTGGACGAAACTGGGATATTCACTAAGCTAGATAAAATAGAAAAGTCAATTGATGATTTAACTCTGAGCCATAATCTTAAAGAACAACCTTTAGTTGAGCTAAAAATGATTGGGAACCATTCATTAAGATTAATATTGGTAACGAAAAGTTTCGCGCCTACTGTGACCTTGGTTCAACAATGTCCATCATGCCTAAAATGGTTTATGATCTATTAAAATTTGATAATATGGTTGATTACCCTGTTTTTCATTTTCATGCTGATGGAACAATCACAAGAAGCATAGGGATTATTAATGATATTATGGTCACTGTTCAAAATAAGACCATCCCTGTGAATTTCATGATTCTTGCAAAATCTCCCAACCATATTGTTTTAGGGAGATCCTTTTTAAAGAGTAATGGGGGTTTTATCAATGCAAATTATGGGTTTATGAAATTTAATACTCCTATCAATCGGAGGTTCTTCTTCCCGATCAAAAAATATGACCCCACCGAAAGGTTGGGAGATTTTAATGTCTTTGGAAACACTTGATTCTTACTTTCTGCGCCTAGCTGAAAGGCGTTAAAGAAAACGCTTATGGGAGACAACCCATTATTTTATTTCTGCAATTTTTCTTTTCTTTTTGAGTCAAGGAGTTGTTTACTTCTGTAACAATTCCTTTGTATCTTTATTTTATCGCATTGTTGTGCCAAGTGGAGCCTCTAATAGGAAGATGATGCTAGATTTGGATTTCTGCGCAGGAACAGATTTCTGCTGTTCACCGTTTTACTTCTGTAAAATCACAGAAAAATTATTTAAATCTGCAAATTTTTGTGCGTGATCCTCAGATATGTACGCATCTTTCGTTAGTTTTGAGTTTTTCGATCTGAGCAACGTAAGTGTCTCGAAAAAATTCGTCTTTACAGACTGTTCTGTTTAGACAGATTCTGTCTTTTATTTTTCGCATTCTCTCTTTTACTAGTGTTGAGTGGAATTCTTTTTTAGGGTGAAGAGCTTCACATAACATCAGTGGCAGTAGCTAATGTTAAAAGTAACGGTCATGTTTGTGTCCTTATAGAACATGTGAGTTTTTGATTGTGCACTAACCCTCTAATGAGAATTACTCTGAGTTTGGTGTGGCGGAAGTTTTCAAGGGTCAAGAGAGAAGGATGATATAATGTGATCAAGAAGAGTGAAGAGCTTAAGCTTGGGGATGCTCCCATGGATCACCCCAGCATATTTCAAGAAGACTCAAGCGTCTAAGCTTGGGGATGCCCAAGGCATCCCCTTCTTCATCAGCAACTTATCAGGTCATCTCTAGTGAAACTATATTTTAATTCTTTCACATCATATGTGCTTTACTTGGAGCGTCTGTGTGCTTTTATTTTCAGTATTTTATTTTTCTTATGGTCAACTTGATTGGACCCTAGCATTCTTGATTGGGAGAGAGACACGCTCCGCTTTTTCATATGAATACTCCTATTCTTCACTTATACTTGTTGAGTATTCTTATCTAGCTATTGCTATGCTTTTAGCTCCTGTTTTGCATGCATCTCTTATTCAGAGCTGTTAGTTCTTTTAAAGAAAGTACTCTCTTGCTTCACTTATAATTGTTTGGAGAGTTTATGTTGAAATAAGTTGATTGGTGTTTGGTTGGAACAGAAAATGTTGCATGTGGTAGATGGTATAATGGAAAAAGCTTACATATTCTTGTAGATCACTGTATTGGATAATTTGATACTTGTCAATTGTTTTGAGTTATCAAGTAGTTCATGTTTAAGCTTTTGTATCATGTAGTTAAAACCTATTAATGAAGAACTACCGTAAAGCTCGTTGAAATTTGGTTTGCATGATTGGTATCTCTAAGGTCTAGATATTTTCTAGTAAAAGGGTTTGGTTAACAAGGAAGACAGTGTAGAGTCTTATAATGCTTGCAATATGTTTTCATATAAGTCTTGCTGTGTCGGTTGATATCCTGTGTTTGCTTCAAATAACCTTGCTAGCCTAAACTCTGTACTGAGAGGGAATGCTTCTCGTGCATCCAAAACCTTGAGCCAAAATCCATGCCATTTGTGTCCACCATAACTACCTATATGTGGTATTTCCTTGCCATTCCAAGTAAATTTTTCATGTGCTACCTTTAAACTATTCAAAAACTATTACTCCTATTTTGTGTCAATGTTTACCAAGCTCATGAGGACGGGGTGGATGTCTTTATGTCAACTGTCAAACAGACTTTACCACCGGACTAGCGGCATATACATCCGCTTATCCATTAATTTTGCAAAAAGAGCTGGCAAATGGGGTGCCCAGTCCCAATTAATTACAACTTTAACCGCTTAATTCTCTTCACATTTTTGCCCTGATTTATCAGTCAAGCAATGACAAACAGTGAAATATCTGCATGTGTAAACAAAAGAGAAGAGGGATGATCTGCCTTGCTGGTAGAAATAACGTCCTTCATGGGAGCCGCTCTTAAAAGTCTGGTTGGCAGGGGTCATATTGTACTTTCCATTTTCTGATTCGTTGACAATTAACAAACACCTCCCAAAACTTATTTTTACTCTCTTATGATTTCAAAAACTTAAAAAGCTCTAGCACATGATTTAATCCCTGCTTCCCTCTGCGAAGGGCCTTTCTTTTACTTTTATGTTGAGTCAGTTTTCCTACTTCTTTCTATCTCAGAAGCAAACACTAGTGTCAACTTTGGTGCAACAATTTTTATATGCTTGTATATTGCACTTATTATATTGCTTTGTGTTGACAAATATCCATGAGATATATATGTTGAAAGTTGAAAGCAATTGCTGAAGCTTAAATCTTCCTTTGTGTTGGTTAAATACCTTTTACTTAGAATCTATTGCTTTATGAGTTAACTCTTATGCAAAACTCTTTGATGCTTGTCTCGAAAGTACTATTCATGAAAAGTTTTTGCTTATATGATTCAGTTGTTTGCTCATTATCTACTTGCTAGCAAACTATAGACCATTGACCTGGATCACTTCATTCATAACATGTGCTTTACAATACTATTTGATCAAGATTATGTGGTAGCATGTCACCTCAGAAATTATTTTGTTTTTATCGTTTTACCTACTCGAGGACGAGTAGAACTAAGCTTGGGGATGCTTGATACGTCTCAAACGTATCTATAATTTCTGATGTTCCATGTTGATATTATACCAATTGTTACATGTTTTACATACACTTCATAGCATTTTTATGCATTTTCTGGGACTAACCTATTAACAAGATGCCACAGTGCCAGTTCCTGTTTTCTGCTGTTTTTGTATTTCAGAAAAGCTAGTCTGGAAATATTCTCGGAATTGGACGAAACTTGGACAGACCTCCTATTTTTCCAACACGTACACGAGTCCGAAGGAGAGACGGAGGCGACCGAGGAGGGCGCCACGGGCCCCCCCTCCAACCGCGCCATGGTGGGGTGTGGGCCCCTCGGGTCGCTCCAGCCGCCGCCCTTTCGCCTATTTATTCATCTTCACGGAAAACCCTAGACACCCGAGCCATCCACGAAAAGTTCCGCCGCCGCGTCGTCAACCCTAGCTCGGGAGGGTTCAGAAGCTCTTCCCGGCACCCTGCCGGAGAGGGGAATCATCACCGGAGGGCTCTACATCACCATGCCTGCCTCCGGAGTGATGCGTGAGTAGTTCATCTTTGGACTACGGGTCCATAGCAGTAGCTAGATGGTTGTCTCTCCACTTTATGCTATCATGTTTAGATCTTGTGAGCTGCCTATCATGATCAAGATCATCTTATTGTAATGCTACATGTTGTGTTTGCTGGGATCCGATGAATATTGAATACTATGTCAAGTTGATTATCAATCTATCTTATATGTTATTTATGATCTTGCATGCTTTCCGTTACTAGTAGATGCTTTGGCCAAGTAGATGCTTGTAACTCCAAGAGTTAGTATTTATGCTAGATAGTGGGTTCATGCCTCCGGTAATCTGGGAGAGTGACAGCAACTTCTAAGATTGTGGATGTGCTGTTGCCACTAGGGATAAAATAACCGATGCTTAGCTTAAGGGTGCGCCGTTAGGTCTAATGCATTTGTTTACATTACGCACATTACTTAATGCGATTATCCGTTGCTTGCAACTTAATACCAACGGGGAACTCGGTATGACAACCTGGAGGTGGATTATTAGTCATAGACGCTGTTGGATAACGGTCTATGTATTTTGTCGTAATGCCCACATGAATATCATAGTAATCATCATGTCATATATATGCATTGTCATGCGCTCAATATTTTGTCAATTGCCCAGCTGTAATTTGTTCACCCAGCATGTTAGTTATCTTTTATGGAGAGACACCACTAGTGAACTGTGGACCCCGGTCCATTCTTTTACACTGATAATACAACCAACTGCAATCATTGTTCCTTTTCATTCTCTGCAATTAAACACTATTTTCCACACCATACGTTTAATCCTTTGTTTTCAGCAAGCCAGGAAGATTGACACCCATCCTGTTTCGTTGGGGCAAAGTAGTTTGATTGTGTTTGTGCAGGTTCCACGTCAACAGCCGAACTCCCTTCCACTCGCAAGTACTTTTCTGGCACCGTTGACAACCTTCAGAAGTGCTTCTTGCTCCTACTGGATCTGATAACCTTGGTATCTTACTGAGGGAAACTTGCTGCTGCACTGCTTCATACCTTCCTCTTGGGGTCTCCCAACGAACGTGTGTCCCACGTCATCACTCACCTCCAGTATGCGGATGATACCATGATCATGGTGGAGGGGTTGGAACTTGACATTGTTAATCTCAAGTTCCTTCTCCTCTGCTTTGAGGCCATGTCTGGCCTCAAAATTAACTTCGACAAGAGCGAAGTCATGATCATGGGGTACTCTCCTGATGAGCAACAGCGGATAGCGGACAAACTAAATTGCAAGTTATCTGCCTTCCCTGTTACTTACCTTGAGATGCCCCTTAGTGACTGTAGGATCCTTATTAAGGACCTAGAGCCGGTTACACATCGTGTCAAAGCTAAGGCGGAGCCTTGGCAAGGGCGGTTCACTTCTAAGGCGAGCAAAACAGTCTTGATTGACGCCTGTCTCTCTAGTCTACCTATGTACCTGATGAGAGTTTATATACTCCCAGAAGGCACGCATGTCACCTTTGACAGGGAACTCTCACGCTTCTTCTGGCAGGCGACCAATGGGCGTCAGAAGTACCACATGGTCAAATGGGCGGATGTGTGCGCCCCCAAAGACATGGGGGGCATAGGTATCTTATCATCTCGTAAGATGAACGTGGCGCTCATGCTACGATGGGTGTGGCGGATACTTAGAGAGGAGGGGGGTTATGGCTGCAACTTATCAAAGCGAAATACCTGCAGGGCCGCCCCCTCCTTTCTTGTGACCGTCAGGATGGATCCCAATTTTGGCGGTCCATCCAATCCATCAAGCATGAGATTAGGAAGGGTGTTCGCTTCTCCATTGGTAATGGAGAGGGAACCCTCTTTTGGCTGGACACGTGGCTTGGCGGGAGCCCGCTACAGCATAGGTTCCCCTCCCTGTTTGCTATTTGCGCGGACCCGATGCAGCTGGTGGGCGCGGCGATACTCAATGGGACTTGGAACATCTCGTTCCGATGAACATTTTGTATTGCTGAGGCTACAGCCTGGGCGGAGTTACGGAGTTTACTTCCGGAGGCGCTGCCGGGCGGCCGAGACCTCGTGTCATGGCACTTGGCGTCCTCTGGGACGTTCTCTGTAAAGTCGGCTTATCGGAGTCTTTTTAGTAACCCAGTTAGAGCTTGGGCTTCTCCACTCTGGAAGGCTCCCTTACCGTTAAAAATCAAAATCTTCGTGTGTGGCAGCTTCTTAGCGACCGCCTCCCTCAGGGGTGGAGGTACGCAAGCGACAGGGGCCGGGTGATGGGCTTTGCCCCATGTGTGGGATCCCCGAGATGGGAACCCACATCCTCTTCACCTGCCCCGCTGCCAGGTTTCTATGGAACTTCGTCCACGAGGCGCTTGGGTCTGCTTGGCAGGACTCAGACCTCGGCGAGTTCTTAGAAATCCAGGCGAACCGTACCGGGGAGAGGCGATGCCTCTTCTGGTTGGTGTTTGCCGCGTTGACGTGGACCCTGTGGACAATTCGCAATAAGATGGTGATCGAGCGGATCTTTCTCCGACGTGCTTCTGACTCGATGTTTAAATTTCTGACTTTCTTGCAGCAGTGGTTCCCGTTGTCTAGGCAGCGGGACAGGGGGCAGCTGGATGACATGCTCGCTAGACTTGTGGAGACCCCCCCCCCCCCCCCCCACCTCCCTCTCTTGCTTCTTCCTCTTGGGCTTACTTGTGCTGCTGCCCCAGCAAGCGGTTTCTAGTACCGTCCTTATGTTTCTAACTGTGTATGGACTTGCTTGGCATGTTGCTTTATTTATAAAGCGGGGCGAAAGCCTGTTTCGAGACAGCTAGTTTTTGCTTTTCTCTAAGGAGTTTGACGTCATTTATATTATTCGAGATGCATCACATAAGGAATATTCGAGAAACTCCTTAAATAAATTAATATTCGAAAAACTTTGTAGTTTTGCCATTGATAGAGCGCATGTGCCAATGGCAGCTAGAGGTTCCATGTGTCAGCATTAAACGACATTGGCTATTTTTAATCAAAGGCCGAATTTACCGTTTGGCATTTTGTTTACAGTCTGTTTTATCAGACAGGCTCGGTTGAACATCGACTATAACGCCTGCTGCAAAAATCAACAGTAAGGGTTAATGGGGACGAACAGATTGACCAGCTTGATAAATCACTAGAACGTGGCTACCAGTGGTTGAGTCTGAATCCTGGGGCTGCCAGGTTGACCAGCATATAAGAACCTTGGTAATTTTCCAATAATCAACAATGAAATTGGGACGAAGATCCTACTCCTCAATAGACAATTAATCCATGTACTTACCATTGTCGTCGACACTATTCAAGACATCAAGCTGATGGTGAGAAAAATAATTAAGTAACGCATTGCTTCACACATTGACCTGAATGGTTTTTATCTTTAAGAAACACCGAAGCGTACACACCACCAGCACGTGCACAACCTCGTGCACCGTCCGTTGAATAATCCCGGAGACACTTATATGTTTACCAGAAGATTTCCCTACAGGTTGCAGGGGGACCCTTTAAAAATTAATTGGAGGGATTTCATTTCCTAGCTTGCTTTCTTCAGGAGAATCTATTGGTATTTTGGCAACAAGACAAATAATGTGGAGATAGGCCAAATGGGCCTATCGTTCTCTATGGTTGGGCTGGTTTTGGTTGGCCTTATCTATATTTTGTTAAAATATGCACTTTTCATTGTATGTTTATCAAAGAGTGTGAGAGTACTTTGTCAAGGTTTTATGATGCCTTCCTGTAGAGAGTTATATTTTGTGATATGGAACGTAAATGTAATTGAGGATTTGTGGCACTCGAGCTCAGTGAGCTTGTCTTTTGTAAAAATTAAAAATGTTAGTTTCAAGTTTCAAAACAATCAAAAAAAAAGTTCCATGAATAAGTGTACATGTTTGGTATACTTGCGCAAAGTTTCGTTAAAAAAACGCTTTCTATTGTAGGCTGCAAAAACAACAAATTTGTCGGTGTATAAATTGATTAAGAACTCCCTTTTTATCCGAAAATCGTTTGTTTTGTCTAGATCAAAATACAACGTCTTTTTTTTTTTTGCGGTAAAAAGGAAGTGATATTATAGCCTCGATCTTACAGACAGGTCCAGTACAAGATTGAAATTACACGCAGGTCCCCAGGACCACGAACCCCTGGACCCCGATGACGATGACGAAGACCACGAAGCCGCCGGTGGCGCGCCGCCGCCGTTGCTCACCTCGATGGCTTGGATCAGGAGCACCCCTTGCGCGGACGGGAAGTCGCCGGTCGCCGGCTCCAGAGAGCCTACCCCATAGCCCAACATCTTCACCGCGAGGCCACACCTCACCTCCTCCTTATTCAGCTCGAAGATCCGACGCAGCCGCCACGCCGTCGCCGGAGAAGGGGAACCCAACTCGACGGATCTGAAGACCCACGAGCTCGGGAAGTGGAGAGCTCGACCACAGCCCCGAAGAGAGCCGTCGCCGGAGAGGAAGAGCTCCGCCACCAAAACGCCGCATCGGCCACACCTCCGCCTCCTGAGTGCCGCCGACCAGCAACCTAGAAACCCTACGCTATGTACAAGCCGTGAATCGTCGATCCCCCACCCTCCCGCTGCCGGAGCGGCCGCCGGAGGGGAGAGATCGAGCGATCCGACGGCGAGCGAGGTGGGCTTCCGGGAGGTTTCAGAAAATCGCCTAACCTCTACTGTAGCGGGAGGATAGGGACGACCAAGCGCGTCTTTTTAGCGAAACTTGTTGCATGTGTAGTATATGTGGTTGTACGTTTCTTCAGTATTTTAGATATAAAGATTTTTTTTTTGGTAAAACAAGAGCAGGGCTCATGTGCAACTAATACTTCTGACGTAAGTATTGACTTATTATGGTGATACACATATCAGAATAATATTTTCATGTTGATTCGGGTTTCCATGAGAGGAACTTTACAAAATTGAATTAACCACTGCTAGAAAAAAGTGATCGAATAAGAAAAACATATCAGGTCTGTTCCAACATTTTGTGTTTTTTAAGCGAAAGGTCAGTTAAAAAATTTCCCAGAAAAATGGCGTGGACAAGAGTTTCAAATATGAAAGAGAAACCTGGATGACCGAGTTGTTAGCTGGATCGGAAATTGGCTGGGAGTAGAGAATTGGCTCCCTGCCCTTCCATTTGGGCGCTCCGGTTTTTCGTATAACGCGCGTACCGCGGACGGTATTAGCGTCCGCGTACCCCCGACGACTCATGGGCCTAGCCCATTACGAGATGCACCGGAGGTGAGGAAGACGATGTGAGGCGGCGAGGGAGGCAGCGAGGCCGAGAAGGAGAAGACGGGGGAATAGCGCCGGAGACGTCGCAAACCTTGCCGCTGACGGGGACGACGTGACTGGCAACCGTAGATGGAATGGACCTCACCGTTGCCAGCGACGACGTGGCTCGTCGTGGCGACGCTGGTGGAGGTGAGTAATAGACTTAACCCGGGGGCTGGGGTGAGGTGACTGGCGTCGGAGAAGAGAAACTGGGTGCTGGGGGGTTTAGAGGGCAGCCGTGGCCACGGTGGACCGGCGGGCAGCGACGGTTCGAGTAGGGCGGGGCGCGGATCGAAGTTTCCTCGACGTAGCGCGTGGTATAGGAGCTCCCTGGCGCTCCTCTACGTCGCTTCAAGGCATAGGCCGTAAAAGCGGCCCACAATATAAAAGGTACTGCTATTTTTTCTTGTGCGTTTTTAAAAGCTTAACATAATTTTTGAGTCTGAATAAATTTTATTTCTAATTTTTTTTCAAAATTCTGAACATTTATATATTTGAATTTTTTCAAATTTAAACAAAATTCCAATCCAAACAATTTTTCAAACCGAACAATTTTCAAAGTTCGATTTTTTTTTTAAATTCGAACATTTTTCAAATCCGAACAATTTTAAAAATCTGATTTTTTAACATCTGAAACCTTTTTCCAAATCTGAACAATTTTCATAAATAAAAAATAAATAAAAGAAACAGAAAAAGAAACTAAGAAAAAAAGAAAAACGATAAAAAAAAAGGCCGAAACGGGCCAGCTCACCAGCGCCACTCCGCAGGCGATATATAGGATTCGCCTTCCATTTCTGCGCATCCTCTGTGGCTTCCCCACTCAACAGGGGACACGAACGAGCGCTTAGGGTCGCCGGCGCCGCAGTAGCTCCCGCTCTGCGCCGCCCCGCCTTCCCGTTCCCCGCTACGGAGCGACCACGGCGACCTGCCAGACCTCCAGGTTTGCACCCTCGCATCGAATTTCTCTCCGGAAATTGAGTACTCGATTTCCAGTTTGTGATCACGTGGTGGTCGGTCAGAGATTGGTGTTCTGTTTGATGCGCGATCCAGAGCTATATCTCCTCATCATCGTTTATTTGCTCAACTCCTTCCATGTTTCTGGCACTGAGACCACATCGCATCTCACTGTGAAAGTGTCCGGCTAGTTGTTTCTGGATGAAGGCAACGTGTTCGGTCAAATGCCTCTGTGCACATGTTTAATTCGGCTAACGATTTGCTAGATATTTTTATCACACTCATGCTGATTCCATACTTTGATCTTGTAATTTTCTGTGCTGATTCTTTTAAACCGTGTCGTACTAGCAGTTTGAAGACCAAACACGGGAGCATATATACAGGTTGACAAGGTTTATCTTTACCATGGCGCAGGTTAATCGATCGTTGTACTAACACGTAAAGGACTTGTGTTAGAAGAAATCGGGATGAAGATAAGAGTTGTCTGCAGGAAGTTGTACGATTACGTGAGGTACGATCTTAGAGAGACCGCGTTCCCGTCTTCTCTGCCAGACCCTCCGGGCTACAAGAGGCGTCCCAAGCTCACGCTGAAAGAGAAATGGTGTATCCTCAAGGAGGCGACCAGGCTCTATGGGGCTTCCTGGGTCAGGGACATTGGTCCTGAGCTCAGGCCAAACGACTACAAGAAGGCTAAAGAAGATTCTGGACCCAGCAGCACCGAGGAGGGGGAAAGGACTACTGAGCCTACTGTGCTTGAGGACCTGGCGGTGGCGGTGAGGGGAGGGGCCGAGACCCTGAAGCCCGCGCTGCGCCGCATATACATGACCCGTGCCTCGACCTACACGAGCGCGGTGAAGAACTACGTGGAGACCTATCAGGAAGGGCTGAAGGATGTCTTGGATGAGAAGGCTGCTGTCAAAGGGCAGCAAGGTGATGAGCCAAATAAATCGACAGCATCACCACCACCGCTGCCACCACCTTCGTCATCATGAGTTAGTTTGAGTTCTTGAGAAAAAATTTCATGAAGACCCGTAACTTATCTTTTGTATGTACTTGATCTGAGTTGCTGGCTGTGTAGTCGGGTATAACAGACAGCAATGCTGTGTTCATTCCTAAGGTTTTCTTCATTAGTAGATCTCTCATCTTGTTTATCTGCTGGTCTGGGATATGTGAACTCTAATGTACATTGTCGCTATAGATGCTATGCGCTATAGAGATTGTTCTTCAGTTTGTTTCAGTTGCAGTCATTCGTTTCTGTCGCATCTTTTTTTGTAGGGTAACCAAGCACAGTATCTGCATCAGATGACATTTGCTGTTGATGGCTAATCTGTATGTCTGTCGTTCTGTTTCGAGTGTACAGGTTTAGCAGTGCAATTTACCGATTGATGATGTAGGCTCTTAAGGCAAAGTTGTTGTAACTGCAACAATGGTAGGTCGAACAGGTTCGTCCCTTGCTGCATTCACATGGACATCGATATCATCCAGGCCGCGGACTTCCCTGTTTCCAGAAACAGAGATATATACTATCCTTCTATTTGTTCTATCTAGTTCTGTACCATCTTTATCTGCAGTGTACCGAGCAAACTGTCTCTTCGAGTGAGATCCCGTTTTCACGCCTTTGTATAACTATATTGTCAGCTCAATTCTGTTCGGTGTAACATGTAAAACATCTTCACGCGTAGGTCTGGCATCTTTCTAGTTGCTACTCTGGGCACTATGTGCTAGTTCTTCTCCATGCAGATTTACTCTTTGGCTTGTTACAGTTGCATTTGTTCCTTGCTGCTTTCACATTGAAATCAAAGTCCTGTAAGCTGTTAACCTTGCCCTGTTGTAAGAAACAGAAATGGGAGGTGTACCCAAACCTTTCCTTCGGTGTAATTCTGTGCCATCTTTGTCTATAGGGTAACCAAGCACAGTATCTGAATTGAGATGCCATTTGCTAGCTGTTCATGGCTTATTTGCATATGTAGTTAGCCGTGTTTATTTGTGCAAATTTAGCAATGCTAGAGCTAGCAATTGATGATTGCTCTCAGTCTCAAGGCATGGTTGTTGTTACTGTAATGGTAGGTCTAACAAGTTCGTCGTCGTCGTCTCTGCAGTGCCCGACAGGTGACAAGCCACCAGACAGCAACCTGACAAAACTGTACCACACACTGCAACGTAGTCTAATCCGTGCTTAGAAGTGCCATTTGTCCTTCCAGCAGGAACTCTAGAGTTTAGACCTTCTACCCTAGACTTGAAATAATCGACGGCAAGGTGCTGTGAGGTTTCTGCCTGTTGGGTCCTAACATTTGAGCCATTTGAAAGGTCATCATAGGTTTGTGCTTGTTGGATTGACGATCCTAATTTTTCGAGGCATTTGAAAGAACCGAAACATCTTACGATGATACCGCGCCGTCTAAGGATGGCAATGGGTACGGTATGGGCGGGTAGAGCAATACCATACCCATATCCATGTATTCAATGGTATAAAATTCTATCCATACCCATACCCACGGGTATTAAACTTTACACGTACCCATACCCGACGGGTATTCATACCCATTGGGTACCCAACGGGTAGATCAAATAGCACACAAGCTATTCATAATTTTACATTCATCGGTAACACATTTATTAAAGAAAAACATTTATCCCAACTCAATACCATATATTTGAGTATGTTACAATTATCTCAACTCAAATTGACAATTGATAATTTTTTTTTGAATGGAATAATTGACAATTGATAATAACTTTAACATAGGTTAACAAGCTCACGAGAATAAATATTGGACCTCCACAGGTAAGTTATATAAACGGGTAGGATATGGGGATACCCATGAGTACGAGGTTATACCCGTACCCTACCCACGACTTAACGGGCAGGGTACGGGTACTAACCATGGGTATAAAATTATGTCCATACGGTACCCACGGTACATGTACCCATGGGTAAAATTGTCATCCTTAGCGCCGTCTCACATCATAGAATATGTATAAGAAAAACAAGTAAAAGAAAGAGATAACACATCATTGGGCATGGTGAGAAGTTTTTTTTGGTAAGTTAATCATCTTAGCGACAGCCAGGAGAGGCTGGCGTCATGCTTGGGACCAGGCCGGTCAGGTACAGCTCCCGAGGCCAAAACCAGGCCAAATGATCAATGGCCCCACAACATGATTACTTATTACTCTAGCGAGTGGGTTGGGTCTATCCGAGCTTTATATCCCCAAGGGGGCCAGGGCAGTGGACTCTAAACGTTGGCTCAAACAAGGGACACAGTGCTTTGGGTATGAAAACGGAGTGGAATCTTTCCGACTTTTCCGCGGAAAAAACGGAAACGGAGTGGAAATACGGAAACGGAAACGGAATTTTGCAAAACGGAAACGGAAACGGAAACTTTTATGCGGAAACGGAAACGGAAACGGAACAGCAGATTCCGGCGGAATGACCACGGAAACGGAACTTTCCGTTTCCGGTAATACGGAACTTTCCGTTTTTGCTATACGGTGCTTTCCACATCTAGTAGGACCAGTAATTCCAGTAGAAACATTTAGGCACATTACATGATATGAAAAAAAAAAAAAAAAAGGATCTGAAGCTACCGTGTTTAGGCCATATATACTCGCATATCATGTCCCTCTCGAGTCGTTACCAGTTCGACATTTTAGTGTAGCACTAGTGTTAAGGACGATAGTAGATGTTTCTTAATGGTGCCAAAGTTGATAGCATATGCACACTATATTATATAATCATGATAACTCGTTATATTTTATTTCATCTTAGAAAATTGACAATTTTGTTGGTTTGATAGGGGTTGCTTTGTTCCGGCAAACATCCGCTTTCTGTTCCGTGTCCACACCGTATTCGGTACATATTTGTTTCCGATAATTTTTGTTACCGTATTTGTTTCCGGGGTTTCTGTATTCGTTTTCGCTTCCGCAAACAAATATGAAAACAAATGTGGCACCACTCAGTCCGTCCGTATCCGCTCCGTTTTCATCCCTAGTCTAGATACACATGTTGTGTAAAAAAATTTAAAACTTTAAAAATGTCAAAAAATTCAAATATTTTTTTTGGATATTAACTCGCATATTCTATGTTCGCACAAACAGTTTCGCAAAGAAATGAAATTTTTTGTGGCCTTGGTAAAAACGACAAATAAATGTTTCGTGAAAATTTGTTTTGGACCACTGGATTTTTTTTTACACAGGCAAAAAAAATGTCATTTTTTCACGAAAACTTTTTGTACGAACATAGAATATGCGGATGTATATCTGAAATTTTTGTTTAAAGTTTTTTGACATTTTGAAATGCTATTTTTGGACAATGGGTGCATATACACCTGTGAGCCAAAAATGATTTCCCCCAAGTAAGAAGCATCTCTCGAGCACCTGTTTAATGCGAAAGATTCAACTATGATTCGAAACTGGGTGAGAAAGCTCACCATCGTGAGCTCTAGCCACCAAGATAGTCAGGGAAGAAGATAGAAAAAAGGTCAATGGGATCATGTCTTTATTCTCTATCTCCTATAAGTAATGAAGCTACTACTAGTTAATGAAGGTTTTGATGTTCTTCATTGGGGTCAGCTGACCCCATCTCCTCTAAGGCAGCTCCATCCCTGAAGATAGCGCTTGGTTCTCATGATAGAAGGCAATGACTCTGCTGCCCATCTAGTGTAAAAAGAAGTAGTCTGCTCAAGAGAGGCATTTTGGCTCATGAGATCATATGCTCCTGATAGAAAAGAAATTGAAAAATAGTAACATATTTTAAAAAATTCTCAAAAACATTGGTGACGAACATATACATGTTTTTAGTTACCTGCCAACTTTCATGATGAAATGACATGTCTGGCGCTCTGTGTAAAAATAAAAAAATCAGTGCTCAAAAAATGTTTTTGAATTCCCATTTTGGCCACTAATTTGTCTTTTTTTTTGCACAAAACAGACAAATGTCATTTCACCATGAAACTTGGCACGTAAGTAGAACATTTGTATATGTTCATCTCCAATTTTTTTTCAGAATTTTTAAAAAGTTTTAATAATTTCCAAAATTTATTTATTCAACCTGGAGCATATGAGCTCGTTAGCCAATGTGAATTTCCGTATTCTGCTATCCTTATAAGCTTTCACGCCAATATAAAACCAATTAAAGTTAGCTGAGAATTCGAGAAATAGATGTGTCGTAAAAACATTGCACATATGCGGATGTATGATGTCAATAGAGAAAACATAATAAGAATTGTAAGAGAACAATAAAAATAAGATATGAAACTTGGGAGTGGTGACGTAAGTAACCCTCGCGTGTGGGCACATACATTGGCGGCCATGTTGTGCATTGGTGGCAAAGCAGTAATAGGAAGCGCAAGAAACTCGTGGCACGGGGCACATAACCAGTTTTTCTTATTTGTGTGTGTTCTTGTTCTGCATTTTCACGTGTGCAATTGTTTTCTCCTTTCTTTTCTCTCTACTATCTGATATTTACTGTCTCAAATGCAAACTTTTATATTACTAACCAAGAGAGCGTAATAAAGAAGTTCCCTTTTTCTTTTCTAGATGTGTATATGTTATTATAATTTGTAGCAATCTTTTAAATTTAACATTACATTCTTTGTAAAGAAGTTCCCTTTTTCTTTTCTAGATGCTTGTAAGATATTTATTATTTAGTACATATTAGACATTCTTCAAAAGACTACATATTTTTTCTACATTTCTTCCACATCAATAATATTCAAGGTAAAAAACTAAGTACGGTTAATAAGTATATTTTTACCCAATTCTTTATTATACTGGTAAACACGTGCAGCTGAGAAACTTCACAAAGTCTCGACTACGCAAAGAAATGCACAAATCTCAACCACACGGGAAGAACACATTTTCAACCCCACCAAAAACATAGCTGATATGTGTCTCAACTGTATTTTCCTTGTAGTGTCACAGAAAATGGAGCTGAGACAGTCTCAACTATACAGAAAAACGTAACTGAGGGACGTCTATGTAGAAATTGTAGAATCACTACAAAATTTGTTATTATATTGATATGACCCTCGTGGGGTTTATAAAAAGGTACAATGTGGTAGAGGGGTTCGGAGTAAGTCCGAACTGTACGACAAAGTTCAACTAAACCGTTTAATCTAGTAAACGTGCACAATGCACTAGTTAGCATTCTTTTACATGAGACGACCGCGTATTTTTATGTGTTTTCTCTGCAATAGCTTTTATTTGTAATTAAATATGTCTCATTTTATTTGTGTGTCTTTTTCTATTTTTTGCAGTTTCTGTTCCACCAATATCTTTTCAAGATGATCAAAAGGTGATAGCAAAGCTAACTACTTAGGAGAAGCTGCATGCATTTCTCTAAATCTTATTAACTTGATCATTTGGTGATAAGCCTCTATTCAACATGGGTAATCTCAGCTTGTACTTGTAGGGACTTATATATTAACATGGCCAAATTTTTTTTGTTGCTGGAGCAACTGGCCGGCCGCACTGACAAAATTAAAGTAGGCTTAGTAGGGAAGCTACGATCGTTCTTAGCTACACAATGACAACTTGACAAGAAACGACAGATCTATCCTAGACAGTGAGACACACATGCGTAATAGAGGCAACTCTACCTTCTTTTTTCCTTTTCAGGGGACCAGAAGCAGCGCAATCTAAACGACCAGGACGGCTCCTCTAAACTCACTATTTGCTCATCATCCATGCATCACCTTTATTTAGTTTTCAAGCTATCATCTCTATGCATGTCTTCACTAATATTTTCACTACTCCCTCTAGTCCATTTTAATTGTCGTGAAGAATGTACTGATGGTAATACAAAGTTGTGTACACCCTCCGACACTCTTTCCGGGTGGGAGGCATGGGAGTAGAAAAATGGTGACCACGTCTACCTCTTCGATCATATGTACTCCAGCAGCCAGCCAAAAAAAAGTGCTTAGCAACTATATGTGGTATATAGCAACAGATGCTTGTTTAGAAGAAATAGTGAGCAGAGAAAGTTGATGTGTCGGTATTAGTGCCAAAGATAGGTCTCATTTTCGCGAAGATGCACACGCCACATCAAACGTGTGAGTAAATACAGTTGAGCGTGTAACCAAAAGAATAGTTTCTTACAAAATTCTACTATATATATATATTGTTTTGAAATGGAGATTGACACCTGGTCTGTTCATAATGACAAAGCACACTACAAAACACTATATACTCACTTGTTTTGTCAAGGGGGCTTGATTCATGTTGAATTGACGAGTTCCAGTGAATAAATGCAGCACTGATAATGATTGTCCTATCCTACTTGTATATATAACACAAAAGAAAACATGAGGAGAGGACAACAATTTCTAATGAGAACTAGTTGTTTGATTTACTTATGAACCTGAAACAAAAAGTGGAACAGCGGGTAATATAAAATCAACACCATTTTTATTGGCTAACATGTCTTATGTATTAACCAAGAACAACTGCATAGTAACATTCTCAGATTATCAACAAGCAATGGTTGTTTGGCCGACAAGAAAGTTGGAGTGTGCAAACCATTTTTTTGGTATAACAAAAGAGTTCTATATGAGTAGATTGGATATGACGCAAAGATCTTATCACTCAGTGGCAAAGTTCATGATGGATAGAAGTGACAAAGAATTAATAAACTGTGAGGAAGGAAATAGTGTATGCATGATGTAATGTATAAGGATCACATGAAGAGGAGCACATAATACTCTAAAAATAGTTGTCGAATCTGTGACGTCAATGAGTCTATAATACAAAGGAAACAAACATGGTGTTGCCTCACGGTAGTAAAGGTTAGACGCAAAAAAAATCATGCCAGAATTGTCATAAGGTATTTAATTATGTTGAACAACATTTTGATAATGCAAAAAAAAACATTGCTACAATCCTTCAATGACAAGCCATGATGAGAGTGAGTGAGAAGGTGCATTACACGGGTAGACCACACTGAAATTAGAATAAGATAAGCACGTGTGGAAGCATATGATCCCATGACACTGAAACCAAATATGTGCCATCAAGGGAGGCAGGTGGACTAAGAGTACTTAAGGTGTATACACGTGTCACAAATATTTTGATTTAGTTATTGGGTGAAATTTCTCCAAAATATTTATGAGAGGCAATTTGCTATGCATGGTGTAGCTACACACCCCCTATCGACCATTAATTCAAGCTGTATAAATCTTTTCCAGCTTGACTTCCAAGTCAAACACGAGCTTATGGGTATAAAACCAATTTTAGATGGGTTGAAGTTTTTAGCATATAACTTAAGTGTAACTATAACGAATGAAAACTGAATTTTTGAAAATTCTAATCGCTATCATTGCTCTTATGTACTCTAATAATGACAACGACGTTACCTTGGAGTTATCTCCTTTTTACCTAGTTGTAGGAACCCCCTGCATAGCAACTAAATTTTGGAATTTTTATAATAAGCATCATACTGAGTTTTTTCGGCCAGTTTGTGCATAATAATTGTCGACAAACAAGCGTAAAGGCATATAGAGAAGGATGTTTAAACTCAGACTGCTCAAATAATAAAAAATAATGTAATATTTATTTCGGATTGTAAGAGCATATTATTTTATTATCCTATATAACTATCATTTAATTATTTTGCTTCAGTACTAACCGCCGAAATACTTGGAAACTGGAGTAATATGGGTATGTGTGGAGTAATGTAGATGCAAACAAGTACAGTAATCGAAAATCTAATTTTAATACAAAATTACATGGAGACTAGAGGAAAAAACCACAAGGTTTATAATGAATTATTATTAAAAAAACTATAATATCATAAGAGCATTGTAAAAGGATTATCCATCTTTTAGTGTCCAACAAATAACCGTGAAATCATAGATTGATAAAAATATGTCACGTCATAACTTTTCTAACATTGGGGATTAATATAATACTCCCTCCCTTCCTTGTTACAAGATATATTAGTTTTGTCAAGAGCCAGACGTGATTATTATGGCCAAGTTTCGAGAAAAGATATTATATTGACAATACCAAATCAGTATATTAGACTCATCATTATATATATTTAAAAAATCATTCAGAATTTTACATGTTGACAGTTTTTTCTTTGGCATGACATATTCTTCTCAAAATTATGGCCCCGCTACTTTTCGTGAAATCGTGAAATTTGATGGAAAGCTTCGGTTTGAGCGTTGGCTTTGATGACAGTGAAGAAGGCTCGCCCAAAATACGTACGTGGAACCAATGATACAAAAAAAAAAGAATCAAATATGAGGAGAACTGGGTGCATTGGTAAACCGCTTCGCCAAATTATAGTACACTTTGTACAGAACGGAGTGAGTACATTAATACCATTAAATCTTAGGGTAACTCTGCTAGTTGGATTTCACCCTTCTAGATGGAGACCATGTGAATATCCAAAATCACATGTATAGCAATATGTACAAAATTTAGCCACACAAATCTTAATCACCCTGCTAGTTGGATTGCATAAGAAACATGGGAAATTAGGATTTAATGTTGGTACTAAGGCATGCCATAACATTAGAGCTAGCTAGTAGAAATAATGTTCACACGCTCAATTTTGGCGTATCTTTTTGTTCAACAACCGGGGCGTTTAAATTCAAGTCAGTTGCATTCAAATTCATCCAAAAACGAAGCAAACTTGAGCGGCTCATAACCGCAAGCTTTTCTCACACTCTATACTATTAGCACAAAATATGGCACGTTGTCCCTCCTCCCCCCTCAACACCGTAGAAAAGAAAATCCACCAACAACACAAAACATGGTCCACATAGAAGGTACATGTATACTTTCCCTTCTTTTCCTCCCTCGTCCCACCTCACACTCTCTCATCACTCACTATCCTTTCCTCTTTCTCTTTCTTTGTGATTCCCTTATATTTTTTCCAATCCCATGAGGACCATGAGGAGAAGCCTTAGCTAGCTAGTCTGCCCTCTCATCTCCCACTACCTCCAAGCCTCTATCAAGCTCAACCTTTAGCCGCACCGGAAGGAAAACACAAACAAGTGAGCTGCACAGGGGAAAGGAGAAGACAAGAGCTTGCCAAACCCTAGCTTAGCTAGCACAAGACTCACTTTCTCCAGATAACATCAGCAGCCACCAACCACCATGATCTTCCCTCCATCCTTCCTGGATTCCTCGAGCTGGAACGATAACCAGGTAACTTCATTCCCCTTTCTTTTCACAAGATTTTGTTCACTCGATCTCTTTTTCGCAAGCACAAATAAAAGTAGAGAAGAGAAAGTTTTTGGATTATTAATATTGATGCGAAGAAGAGAATAATACTCTGGCTTTGGAGAAATATTCTGATTCAAACACTACATATCTTGGTATATACCAATTTGGCATAATTTTCTGACTAAATTATGGCTCTTTCTTCTGATCTCTAGTTGGATTTCAAGCAGCATGCTCACCACCAGCAGGTCGCGGTGGCCAGCGGTGGTGTTGGTGGTGGCGGCGCCGGCGACGGCAGCTGTAATAATCTTGAGCTCCACCAGCAGTCAAACATGCAGCAGGGAACCCTTACCGAAGGTGGAGATGGTGGTAGCAGCGGTGGGCAGGCTATGGGGCCGGCAAAGCCGATGTCCATATCGGAGCGCGCACGCCTGGCTCGGGTGCCGCTGCCGGAGCAGGGGCTCAAGTGCCCGCGCTGCGACTCCGGCAACACCAAGTTCTGCTACTTCAACAACTACTCCCTCTCGCAGCCGCGCCACTTCTGTCGCGCCTGCCGACGCTACTGGACCCGCGGCGGGGCGCTCCGCAACGTCCCAGTCGGCGGCGGATACCGCCGCCATGCCAAGTGCGCCAAGCCCAAGCAGGCCGCCGTGGCGGGAGCCCCGGTGGCAAACGGTGCCGCATCGGGTGGGTCGACCACGACGACGTCATCCGGTTGCACCCCCGCAGCCACGGCCAACGGTCCGGGAGCTCTCCCAGCCATGCTGAGCAGCGGCGGCGGTAACTTGTCCGGCCTCCTGCCGCCTCTACTCCGCCTGGCCGACTTCGACGCCATGAGCCTTGGCTCCACCTTTTCGGGGATGGGGAAGCCGTCCTCCATCGACGTGGCGGGCGGCTTTTACCCTGTAAGCGGCGCCGCGGCTGGGCTGGAGCAGTGGAGAGTGCAGCAGATGCAAGGCTTCCCGTTCTTCCACGCAATGGCCGACCAGCAGCAGCACACGATGGCGCCAGCAGCCGCGCCGACAATGGCGATGCCGGGGATGTTCCACTACCTAAGCCTAGACAACGGCGGCCACGGCAACAACGGCGAAGACGACGGAGGAGATCATCAGTTTCAAGCAATGATGGCATCAAAGAGAGAAGGCTACCCGAGATCAGGCAGTATCGGCATGTACGGTGGTGGTGATCGCCACCTTACTGCTGGATTCACAAGTTCCTACTCCAATACTGCCACAGGTAACCATCTCTTGTAATGGATGAGCTAAGCTTAATCAAATGCGAGCTCAGGTTAATCCTATAATCAGCTAGCTAGATGCATGGGCTAGCTTGGAAGGTGTTGTGAGGTATAGAAAAGCGTTGCACTTGTTTTACAATGTGTTTCATGCAAGGATAACTAGCTAGAGACCATGGACATATATATGGATCCATGGTGGTGTGTGCTTGCTTAATGATCATGGACATGTATTAGTGTTAATTAGCTAGTTTAGCTAGCATGATCAGTTGCCGTTTCACTTATGCTTCTTATTTTAGGTTCTTTCACGCATTCGGCATAAAGTTATGTGTGTACCGTACGATGTTGTTCATGAAACAATTCCTATCATATAATGTCTCTCTGGTCGATGTATAGTTATCTACCATTTCCTTTTTCGCTTACACATATTTCAGTAATCTTGAATTGCGAGTTTACATGTTCGTTCGAAACTAATGGGAACGCCCTGTACAATACATCAATGTATGCACAAAGCCATATTTTCTGAAAATACACATGAGCTTGGCCATCAAGTTCAAGTTTCAACTAGTCCAACCAGTTGAATCGATTTAGCAATGATTGACAAATTGATGTTGCTTAGATTTTTTTTAAACTTGGCTAATGATCATGTGATCTAGAAATTAACATGTGTAAGCACAAAGAAAAATCAAACCGAAGAGTTGCATGCATGATGTAAGTAAAACGAACATGCAATACCAGTGATGGATGGATTCGTGTGTAGTGTATGTGTTTATCTGTCTAAGCTAGCAATGCATTTAGCGGAAACACTGCCATGTTGATCATGCATGGCGGAAAGGGACCAGTCAAAGATGCATGGTCATTCAAAAGCAAGGTCGGTTCTTTAGTTTTTTACCTTTTCCTTTTCCATCTTTTTACAGTGGTGGAACGTACGAAAGCGTTAAGATACAAACATTCACACATATCGATCAGGATTGGTTCATATGTGTCGATAGGCTTAACTGCTTCAATCAATTCTTCACGTGATATATGTTTGCATGAGTCAGTATTTAGGTAGGTATGAGCTGTATATATATGGGAGAGGCGTTTTGGCTTCCGGTGCATATGCATCTTTTATTTAGATGTATCTTAAACATATTTTGGAATGTCAAAAAATTGTAGAAAACCGTTTGCGCGCAGAGATCTTAATATCCTATGTGTTCACAAAGTCGTTGCAATAAAAATCGATAATTTTTGTGACCTGTGTAAATAAGACGATTGTTTTTTTTTTTGGCTTTTTATACATGCCACAAAAATTGTCGGTTTTTCGCGAAACGACTTTGTGAACACATAAAATGTTTGTATTCGTGAATTTTTGTTTCAATTTTTTTGATATTTCCAAATACGTTTTTTATATCCCGGGTGGCGGGTGCATATCACCGGGAGTCAAAGTGGATTTCACTATATATATAGGCCATGGATGGGAGAATATATGCATGCATGGTGAGAAAATCGGTTACATAGAAGTTTGGGAACACTGAGAAAGAGAAGGCAGAGATGCACTGGTATTTCACAGTGTCCTTGTAGCTTGGATAGGAGCAATGGACCAAACGGTGCGCCCCAAAAGCACAAGCTGCTGCTGCAACAAGACTGGTACCCAAAAGTGAAAGAAGCCTACGCTGGAATGAGAGAGAGAGAGAGAGATCACCATGGCTTCCATGAAATCGATGAGAGAGATCAAAGAAAACGTACAAGTAGTAGTAGAGAGAGAAGACATTACCTAGCTACAGTATTGTGGTATAATGCATGCCTACGTATTGGACTGGTACGGTCCAAGCAAGATCTGCAATTCTATGCGTCGACGATGGTCGATGATCGATCTCGATTCGCATCAGTACGTACGCGCATGTTACTCTGGGAGGGGAATCAGATTCTCCCTGCTGCTGCTTTGCTGTTCATATTTGCTTTGCGTTTGCTTTGCTTTCTCGAAGGCCTAGGCCACCCCACCCCCCAGCAGAGAGACCAGTTCTGTATCCCCCTTTGGGAGAATAAAGCAAGCCATGCACATGCACTCACACCCACACGACACACACTCCCTACTAGAGATAGGGTGATTTAACCCATGCATGCAAGATAGAGATGATGTAACATACATTCTTTAAGGTATCTCATAGATTGTGTAGGACGTACACTGTCTGTCCATGGCGTACGTTGGTGATCCATGGCGTCAGTTCCTATGGAATCTCACAGACTGCTCTGTTAAGTGACGGTGGAAAAGACATTTGAAGAATCCGTGAAGATTTCTATGTTTTATATTTACCCGGATAGTGGTCCAAGATGAAGGAAGATGTAGTAATTTGACACGCATAAGCTAATTTAGGACATATAGAGTGTAGTATTGCTTTTGTATATATTTTTTTTGAGGTTTAAATCAGGCGCACTGCCATTCGATTAGATATTTTTTTCCACCTGAGCAAAGAGGGCAAGAGACCAAGAAATTTGAATCGTCTACAATAAACATTTTGCGGATGGTTGAATTTTCTAACTAAAACTTTCTTCTTCACCTCCAATTAGTTTCCTTCTCCGGCACTAACGAGGTCAATCCCCCCAAAGCTAGAGGGGGGTCCAGCAGTGAAGGAGGTAATGTAGAGCACGAGAACTTAGCACGGGTAAGAGTTCTTGGATATGTATTTACTATTGCCCAAGGCGTATTGGTACAAATTTGTATGTTTGTATTTACATGGGTAGAAGGAATCTGTAATTTGACATGCATAAACTAATTTTAAGACATGTAGAAATCGGAACTGCCGTTCGGAGAAACTTCGGTAAAGATCAATGAGATGAATCCTAGAGGAGTGGTTCATGAGGGAAGTGAGGCAGATGTAGAAAAGCACTCAGAGACGATGAAAGAATGGTGTGACAGAGGTAGGAAATTATAGGAGAATGTGAGGAAACTTATGATTTGGGATTTTTTTCTATAAACGGAAGAAATTAAAGTCATCAGATGATTCTATATAAATATGGCTAGCTTAACTAGACACTGTCGATTATAATTCATCTTTGTTCAGGCGACAAAGTTAGATGGATTTTCTTAAGTAAAATATAAAATGGAACATTTATTTCAAAACTAGCACAATGACTAACTGAAACAATTATATCAGTGTGAAACAAGATAAATGTTACTGAATATAAGTTTGAATCATCTACGATAAGCATTTTGTAGGTGGTTGAATTTTATAACTAAAACTTTCTTCTTCGCCTCCATTTGATCTTCTTCTCTGGCACTAACAAGGAAATGTCGGAGGTAAAGAAGATCCAAGTGAGGTCGACAGAGTGGTTAGGCCAAGTTAGAGTTTCTGGATATGGATAAACTGGAGCCCGAGGTGTATCGGTGCCGCCTCAAGATTAGAGAATGCCAACGAATACTTAGATCTGGCAAGGGGCGATGGGTCAATGGTGTACTTACATACCGGAGTGAATTTGATAGGACGCTAGTGAGGTGGGGATGCAAGACATGCATGTTGAAGGTGGGGGAACCTCTGCTCAGAGAAATTGGTACCCAAAAGAGTAGTTCATGAGTGAGGTGAGGCGGATCTAAGCATATGCACGGATACGGTTAGAGCATGGTGGGTGGAGGTACAGAATTAGGAGAATGTGACGAAACTTATGACGCACCACAGCTTTAGCCTTCTCGGACGATTTGATGTATACAACAGATTATCCTTCCTACCATCTCCTCAAGTTTTGGCTTGTCCTTGGGCTTGGCGTTGACGCACCACAGCTACAGAAAGATCAAAATTTTATAGATAACATCAGCTGGGTGGTTTATTAACTTATGCTCAATCGAAAGTTTGTTGCGCACATTTCATAAGGCCGAAGATTGAGCGACAAAGAACGACCAGACTAATCTGCGTCTTTGACCCGACAAAGAGCTAAGAATGGCATAGAATTGAGCAAAATTTGTCGGGCACCATCTACAGCCCAGCAAACTACGACACACACTCCAACCGAATTTGGCTAGAGAGCAAGAGAAGAACATATGAGTGGCGTCCTCGTCTGACTGACATAGAGAGCATTTACAATCTGACGGCCCTCGCCTTGTTGCGATCTGCTGACCAAACGGGAGCTTGTCCAAAACAAGTTGCCAAGAAATGATCTTGATTTTTAGAGGAAGTTTGGCAGCCCACACATCGTCGAAGTGTGCCATCGACACCCGCTGTGCCAGTTTTGTATACATCAAAGCCACTGGGAATTTTCCGTTTTCCTCGAGAGACCAAGAGATAACATCTCACTCGGTGGATAATGTTATTTGCTCAATGAGCTGTCTCAGCTCAAGCAACTGCGCTGCTCCTGTCTACCTGGTTGAGAGTATGTCTGAGTGATCGAATTCTGAACTACAGCCGCAACCGACATATGAGGGTTGTTGCAAACGGCAAAGATCAGAGGGAATCTGTCCTTTAGAAGCCCAGTCCCTTGCAGTTATCTAATCAGAACAAATGTGTGCATATTCACTCATTTGAATATGCATGTAGTCAACATGTACATTACCTAAAACATCTTATATTTAAGAACGAAGGGATGCGTTATCCTTTCTTTTACTTGTTTTACTTCTGCAGATTATCGTAAGATGTTTCGGTTTCTTTCAAATGCCTCAAATTAGGATCGTTGATCCAACCGGCACAAACCTATGATGACCTTTCAAATGCCTCAAAATATTAGGATCCGCAATCGAATTGTCACAAACCTATAATGACGCCGTGGGTTAGTCGTACTCAACACTCCCCCTCATGCAGAAACGTCACAGCACCTTGCCGTCTAAACTCTAGACTTCCTGCTGGAAGGACAAATGGCACTTCTAAGCACAGATTAGACTACGTTGCAGTGTGTGGTACAGTTTTGTCAGGTTGCTGTCTGGTGACTTGTCACCTGTCGAGCACTGCAGAGATGACGACGAACTTGTTAGACCTACCATTACAGTAACAATAACCATGCCTTGAGACAAATCATCAATCAGTAGCTCTTGCACTGCTAAATTTGCACAGACAAACACGGCTAACTAGACATGCAAATAAGCCATGAACAGCAAATGGCATCTCAATCCAGATACTGTGCTTGGTTACCCTACAGAAAAAACTGGTACATAATTGCATCAAAAGAAGGTTTGGGTACACCTCCCATTTCTGTTTCTAGCAACAGAGCAAGGTGCACAGCTTAGAAGACTTTGATTTCAATGTGAAAGCAGCAAGGAACAAATGCAACTGTAACAAGCCAAAGAGTAAATCTCCATGTACAAGGACAAACACATAGTGCCCAGGCTAGCAACTACTCCCTCCGTATCAAAATATAAGACTTTCTAGCCTTTTTGGATTTGTCCAAATTCGTTACTAAATGAGTGAATCAACACATTAAAACATGTCTACATACGTACAAACTAGGACAAACACAAAAAGACTAGAAAGTCTTATATTTTGATACGGAGGGAGCAGAAAAATGCCAGACCTACGCGTGAAGATGATTTTACATGTTACAACCGAACACAATTGAGCCGACATACAATTATACAAAGCCGTGAAGACGGCATCTCACTCGAAGAGACTGCTTGCTCGGTACCCTACAAATAAAGATGGTACAGAAGTACAGAACTAGACCAAATAGAAGGATAGTACATGTCTCTATTTCTGGAAACAGGGAAGTCCGCGGACTGGAAGATATCGATTTCCAAGTGAATGCAGCAAGGGACAAACCTGTTGGACCTACCATTGTTGCAGTTTACAACAACTTTGCCTTGAGAGCCTACATCATCAATCAGTAACTTGCACTGCAAAATCTGTAAACATAAATCCAGAACCAGAGACATACAGATTAGCCACGAACAGCAAATCCCGTTTCATTCAGATACTGTGCTTAATACCCGACAAAAAACTATGATACAGAATTACATTATAAATAAAAAGGATAGGATACAGCCATGTTTCTGTTTCCAAAAACAAGGTAAGTGCACAATCTAGAAGCGTCGATTTCAACATGCGGCAGGCTGGTAAGCAATTCCAAACCAACCAACAATGTGGAAGACAACGATATCAATGTGACCACAGCAAGGAATGACTGAAATTTAAACAAGACAAAGAACGATCTCTATAGCCCAGAGCAACCGTGCACACTAGAGTCACATAACCCAGGATCAGAGATCTGCTTGTGAAGATAACTTTAGGAATGAGCAAAGCATTGATGTCTGTTGTACCCGACTACACACAGCCAGCAACTCTGATAGACTACATACAAAAGATAAGCTACGAGTCTCAATACAAAAAATAAACTCATGACGATGACGGAGGTGGCGGCGGTGGTGGTGGCGATGCTGACGATTTTGTTGGCTCATCGCCTTGCTGACCTTTAACAGCAGCCTTCTGATCCAAGACATCCTTCAGCCCTTCCTGGTAGGTCTCCACGTAGTTCTTCACCGCACTCGTGTAGGTCGACGCACGGGTCATGTATATGCGTCGCAGCGTGGGCTTCAGGGTCTCCGCCCCTCCTCTCACCGCCACCGCCAGGTCCTCGAGCACAGTAGGCTCAGCCGTCCGTTTCCCCTCCCCGGTGCTGCTGGGTCCAGAATCCTCTTTAGCCTTCTTGTAGTCGTTTGGCCTGAGTTCAGGACCAATGTCCCTGACCCAGGAAGCCCCATAGAGCCTGGTCGCCTCCTTGAGGATACACCATTTCTCTTTGAGCGTGAGCTTGGGACGCCTCTTGTAGCCCGGAGGGTCTGGCAGAGAAGACGGGAACGCGATCTCTCTAAGATCGTACCTCACGTAATCGTACAACTTCCTGCAGATAACTCTGATCTTCATCCTGATTGCTTCTACAACAAGCTCTTTATGTGGTGGGACAAAGGGTTAATCAACCTGTGGCATGGTAAAAGTAAATCTTGTCAAACCTTCATACCTCTGCTCCCATGTGTTGGATTCCAAACTCCTAGAAGAACACGGTTTTAAAAAGCACATGAAAACAACAAAATATAAAGATGGAATAAGCATAAGCCTAATAAGCATGACCACGGAAGCATTTGACCGAACACCTTGCCTTCATTCAGAGGCATCTGGCCGGAAACATTCCTAGCGAGATGTGATGTGGCCTCAGTGCCAAAGACACATGGAAGGAGCCAAGAAAATAAACGATCACGAGGAACTAGAGCTCTGGATCGCGCATCGACAGACCAAGAATCTATTGCTCCCCAGGTGATCACAAATAGGAACTTCAATGCTCGATTTCCGGAGAGAAATTGGTTCGAGGGACGCGAACCTGGAGGTCTTGAAGGTCGGCCGTGGTCGCGTCGTCGCGGGGGGAGGAGGATTGCAGAGAGGAAGGCGGGGCGGGAGCTGCTGCGGCGCCGGCGTCGGCATGCAAGCGGCCGGTCCAACGGACAGGGCGGACGTCCGCCAAGCGCTGCTTTTAGTTGATGATCAACGTCGTGCTAAGCTAATTGTTAAGTGATTCTGTTGAATATCGAACGTGACGGACAAATATTTTGATCCGAGCGGGCGTCCGCCTGCATGCCTACGGCGAGGCTAAGCGCTCTGTCGTGCCCCCTGGGGAGTGGGGAGAGGAATGCGCAGGAAAGGAAGGGCAGGAATCAATTGCTCTACTTCCAGCCCATTTAGAAGATCCAGCTACCAACTCGGCTCGGTGTTTCTCCTATTTGAATCCGGCCCACTCCAGTTTTCCGGGGAGAAATTGATCCGTAGAAATTTGAACAGACCTGATTTTTTGTCAGTTTTTTCCCAACATTTGTTAATTCACTTTTCTAAAGTTTGTACCATGGGTTGGGGGGGGGGGGGGGGGGGGGGGGGGGGGGGGGCCCTGAACATGAATTAACATGAAAATATTAACTCATGTTCTAACTAGCAGGATATAAACCTATTAGTGGTGTGTCGATTTGGTATTTGGTGGCGTGTTTTGGACACGAAACCTTGCAAGGTACTCCCTCCATCCCAAAATAAATGTCTCAAGTTTGCACAAAAGTGAATGTATCTAGACATGTTTTGGGCAAACTTGAGACACTTATTTTTGGACGGAGGGAGTACAATCTATTCCAAAAAAAGATGTTAAAAGCCCTAAAACAAAAAAAATGAAAGGTCGTTTACCCTAAATGTTAAAGAAAGTTTCTTACCACAAAAACTATCGTGTAGTTGAAATGTTGTTTTTGCTCTTTGACATGAATATATATTTCACACGCCATATCCTATTAGAGAAAAAGCGTAAATTTAAATATTAACATACTAGGATGGATTACACTCTCAAACAAAGAATTAACTATCAAATCCAACCGCTAGAGTATACACAGTGTTTCATTTTGTATCAAATTTTACAATGAATTAAAGCTCATCCGTGGTGATGGAGGCGGGACAGCAGCGACACGACAACCATAAGTGGTAGAGGGGTGGCAGCGGCGGCGCGACGAGTGGAGAGGTAGAATGGCGGCGTGACGAGTGGAGAGGTATAGTGGTGGCGAAGGCGCGACAAGAGGAGATTGCGAGGGCAGGAGTAGCGACGAAGAGCGGAGAGGGAGAGGGGAAAGGCGGCGACGCAACAAGCGGAAAGGGAAGGGACGGCGGGCGACAACAAGAATGGAGTGTGAGGGCGGCACTACTAGTGGACAGGAGGGAGGGTCCATGAGGGCGGCGCGATGACTGGAGTGGAGCGTGGGTGTGGGTAAGGCATTTTCTTTTTTTGGACTGGAGTGATTTTTTTTAGAGTATGAACTGGAGTAGATTATTATTTTTTTAGCGGATGAACTGGAGTAGAAAAGCCCGGGTTAAGTGCCACCGGGCTCTGTTTTCTGAAACCACCCCAAATCCAAATTACCTTGCCCAGCCCAGCCCAGCCCAGCCCAGCTGCTGTGTTCGCCGGGTGGGGAGACGACGAGGCAAGCCCCCGCCACCACCGCCTCCAAAGACGGCCGGACCCCTTCGTGATGGCTGCTGCTCGCCGGCGAAGGGACTCTGACGAAATTCACCACCACCGGACGCTGGCAAGCCATCCATTCGTCCATGGCGGCAGCGACCGCCGGCGTCAGCAGGACCAGCACGGCGACCGGAAGCAACGGCAGCGAGTTCTGCTTTTTCCCGCGGCACTGGCCTCTCCCTGGCCCCCATCCCGCCTCCAACGCTGAAGGTAGGCACGCACCCCCCTCTCCTTCCTCCCCCAAAGTTAAGGTAATTTGTTCCGTGGCCTAGGCGCCTAGCTGTTGAACTCATGCAGTTTCCAACACAGAGCGAGCCGCCGCGCGTGACGAATATCATCCATGGCTGACGGCGACGTAGGCGCGTGAGTACGCACTTAACAATTGGGAGATGTTGCTCGACTATCGCCTCTTGCACGGTTGGCGCATAAACTTCATTAGAGTTCCGGTGGCGCCGCCGTCCATAGGCAATACTGAACTTGCCACCATCCCCGCGTGTTGGACGGCCATGGCCCGGAGGGCTGGACGCTTCCCTAACACGCCGAGAACTTGCCCGTTTTGGAACGCTAGCCTAGGAGCAACAGTACAAACTCAACACTTTATTCGCCATCGAGCCACGAGATGAGTAGTTCCAAGATGATCCCTCAATCGTGGGTTTTGAGTTCTCCGATGTCGCGCAGAACTCGGCGAGGTGTACATGCGGCACCAAGGCAACGTGCGCGGGACCGTCCCTAAGGGGTGGCCGTGGAGTGGTTCAAATTGGAGTCGGCACTCCAAGGAACGGAGGTGTCACGACCACCACTACCTGCCGGCTGCACCGGTGATATTCATCGACTCTGACTATGTTTTAAGTTTAAGTTTATGATTGTTTATTTAAGGTTAGTAAAAAAAATCTTGAAAAAATGATCAAAACGAACATGTCCACCCCAAAATGGGAGGGCGCCGTTGGGTGCACAGAGCGGAATGCTATAGACAAGTACGGAAAACGGACATATCAAAATACTGACGAGACAATATGGTTCAAGTCTCGTTTTCGCACGGTCAGCCTCTCTACTGGCCACAAATAGGGGAAAATGCAAAAACCGAGGCAACCAAACACCCCCGTAGCATCTTCACAGAATCGGAATGGTAAAGCATAAGATTGACCAAGTCCATGTTTGCGTCTTTGGTATCGATGGCTACGCGTCCTACCATAGTCCACGGATACCTGCTTGTAAAGTTGAACTCGCGCACGGTAGCTTGATACTGGGCTGAGGAAAAAATATATTTCCATAAGCAAAAAGGTTCAAAGAAACAGTGCTGGTTTCGTGTTTATTCTTGCACACTTAACCAAACATGCATGAACGTGGCTGCTGAATAGGGATGGCAATGGGTACCCATTACCTTTTTACCCTGCGGGTAAAAACCCTATTAGGGTAAGGGTATGTGATAAAAAATTACCCATTGGTACGTAAATGGGAAAATATCATATCCATCGGGTAGAGAGGGTACGAGTATGGGATCGTATAACCCATACCCGCCACTGGTAGAAAAAGGGCATCTGGTCCCGGTTCGGCTGGGCCATCAGTCCCGGTTGCCCAACCGGGACTGGCCAATCGGGACTAATGCTAGTCCCGGTTGGGCCACGAACCGGGACCAATGGGTGCCCACGTGGCCAGTTCTGGCTGGGCGTGGGGGGAGACTCATTGGTCCCGGTTCTTGTTAAGAACCGGGACCAATGAGTGTTTTTTTTATATTTAGGGTTTAGGGTCTCCCTCTCGCCGGTGCCCCCTCTCCCTCTCGCCGGTGCCTCCTCTCGCGGTGCCCCCTCTCCCTCTCGCTGGTGCCCCCTCTCCCTCTCGCCGGTGCCTCCGTCGTCTCCCTCTTCTTCGCATCGCCGACGTGCTCTCCATCTCTCACTCGCTGGCTCATCGAGGCCAAATTTCGATATTTCTTTGCAGGTACTACTCGCCGACTCATCTCTCACTCGCCGGCTCTCCATCTCGCACTCAATTCGATGCATGGTACTACATACAGCAATGAAGGAACCACTATTACACATCATCGTCATGAATATATTACACACAGCTCATTCGTCGTGCTTGGTCGAACATATTACAAACGGTATATGTACACACGAGTTTCATGCATATATACATCTCTTTTACACTCACCCTTGCATTTCAACCCCCATAGTATTCTCCCTTCGGATCTAGGACCTCTGCATCTAAGAATCCCGCAATTTCCTCTTGAATTGCGCGTACGCGATCTTGTGGTAGAAGACCGTCCCGCAGCCGTTCGATCTAATTTAAAGAAGGGGTCAATATATATGAATGAAACTAAACACAATTGATGGCAATAAACTAAAATTGTGAATATTGTTTACGTACTTCAAGTTGTTCGATGTACCGGCCGCCCGTCTGATGGGTCGTCTGGCGAATGAACTCGCAAACGTAGAATCCACATAAATTATTCCCATGTTCCTGCCTCAAGCACTTTACGAGAACAGAGTTCAATCAAAATAATAATCAAGCATGATAACGGTATTGAAACTAAAATCAAAGAGATGCGCGGAATAATAATCAAGCATGATAACTTACACTTATTTGTTCAAATGTAAGCTTCGGCGCCCAAATACCCCGAGCCTTGGCGGTGAACCGTTTCCAAGCCCTGTCCGGCAAAGAAAATGAATAAAGGAGTTATATATGAATTGCTTGCTACCCGGGAATGAACGGAAAGTTGCCGATATAGTGTCATAATGATTGAAATTACCCTTGGAGGCATTCCTGCATGTCCGCCACTCCTCAAGGGGTTTACGTTTCGAGTCCATGACAAGTACTACTCCTTTGTCAGGTTTAATGATTAGCAGAATAAAGTGGAAGCTGCGCACGCATAAGTCATCAATTATACACTTAACATCGAGTAAGCGAAATAGAATGTGTACAAGACAGTAACACTCACCCGTAGTTGTAAGGAAATAGTATTTCCCTTTTGGTTTCGTTAAACCTTAACGCCCTTGCCAAGTTATCCTCTGTGTCGTTGTAATGACGTTTGAGAGATATTTGATGAATGTAGTATGGGTCAATGAACCCAATGTCATAGATTTGTCCTCTTTTGCATTGGAGAATCTTCATTCTGCATAATTAATATAGTGATGAGTAAGATCATATATGCAATGAACGAGCTGAGCTAGCTAGAGACTTAATTACAGAAATAATACTTACAGACAATAGGCACTGAGGATAGCTTTGTCGATGGCGTCTTGTTGGTATAACTGAAATAATTCAGGAAATTCAATCATTACCACGCCATTTCCATGCCCGTAATGCTCGTTTCTATAGGCCACGTAGATCCAGTTTGCCCCTTCCTCACAGGCTCGCATGTACCACTTATGCAATCTGCGCATTTTTGTTGGTAGATCGTTGACTAGCTCAGGTTTGACGAGACTATTCCCGTACTGGTATTGGTATGCTACTTCCTGGAACACTTCTAATTGCGCTAAGTAGTCCTGAATAGACATGCCATGAGCAGCGGCCGCTTCTCCGTATATTGCAACAAACTCAGGATCGATAGCGACATCACCTGTGCTCGACCCCTCGGCGGTATTGGAAAACACTTTGAGCGGGGGGCACGACTGGTTTTTCTGTTCTCCGAGCTGGGGAACTGATTTCCCCTTGCACTTCTACTCTTCGACCGCTCCTTATTTGCCTGAACCGACTTGCGAATCTGGCGGTCATAGTCTGGTGTCAGCCTTGGCGGGGGTTTTCAAGGGTCTTCAGCATTTTGAAGACGGCGGCTTTTTCTGCTGGGGTGGAGGGGAACTCTGCCGCTTTCGGCTTCTTCAGGCTAGCCAACCACTCTTGATGTTGGGCATTTACGTCCGCGGCATTTTCCTCCACCGTACGGTCATAAGGTCTGATGGGAAGATTCTTATGAGGTACTTTTGGGAGGGCGACCTTTTACGTTTCGGTGATCGCTTACCCCTCATAGTACGAGCGGTGGGCGGAGACGGCTGACGCGGGGCGGAGACGGCTGCGCTGGAGACTGGTGAGGCGGTGAAGAGGACTGTTGCGCTGGAGAATGCTGAGGCGGTGAAGAGGACTGTTGCGCTGGAGACTGGTGAGGAGTCGATGGCCTTGGCTGCCAGTTCGGAAGCACGATGAATTCCTTTGGCCATAGAATGGTCGCTTTCTTGGCTTCTCCAAGTTCAAGCACCTCCCCATCTTCACCTGCAGGGTGTTCCAGCTTCAGCTCCTCAAAATCTTTCATCACTTCATCCACCCGACAACAGCGTAGCCATTTGGAACCGGAGAGAAATGGTAAGTTGGATTAGGTCCAATTGGTACGGCATAGCCGACCGCCACCTTCATGGTTAAGTTAAAAACTTTCACATGCATCTCACAAGGTGTGCTCTCCGTGATATCATCCACTGGGTAGCGACGAAGTGGAGCCACCGTCACTGCATCATCAGTACCATCCTGGAGCTCCGTGGAAGCCACGCTGCTTTTCCGATTCGATGGGCCGCCGGTACCATCGCATGCAGCTTCTACCATGTGCCGCTGAGATTGGCCGCTAGTACCTTGCTGGCTAAGTGCGGCAATTTGATCCTTCTGCCGCATTAATTCTTTTTCTATATTACACAGCCGGTCTGTAGCAGCGCGTGCTTCCATTGCCTCCCTTTCCTTTCTCCTCTGATGGCTTGTTCCTTATTCCCAAGGGCGTGTGTGAGCTCGTCATCCTCTCTATCGGGAATGAACCGTCCCTCTGCAACATCCTTTACTGCATTTCTAATGCCTTCGATGGGTAGTAGGGGATTATCTTTGTGTCTTCTGTTATATATGCACTTCCCTTCTGCGTCCAACGTGCCCCCATGCCCGTAAAACCAATTTCTTGCCCGTTCGATCCATGCGAGTGGCTCTGGAGTGATCCCTTTAGCCAGCAGGTTTCTCCCACTTAGGCATGCTAAAAGTGTAGCCACCAGCCCCCATAGTATGGTGGTAGATCTTTTTAGCAGCATTTGCCTTATTTTTTGCAGACTTTTCCTGAGCTTCCTCCGATTTCTTGTACGCCACAAATTCTTCCCAGTCGTCCCTTATCTTCTCATACCCTTTATCGAAGTCCGGAGTCTTATCTTTCTGGACAACTCGCTGTTCAATCTTTTCTTCCAGTTCTTGAATAGCTCGCCCATCTTCTTAAGAGCCCAGTCCCTGACTTTTTGCTCCATGTTTTTCCAGGCAATCTTTTCTGCCTCATTTGGATCCTCCTCATCTGGATCCACCTCTGGCGCCGGCAGGGTGAAATTAAGCATGAACTTTCTCCAAAGTCTTTCTTTGCCCACCTCGCCGGCATATCTTACTCCTCCCTCCTTTGGCTCATGCCATTCTCGAATGGTGATCGGGATGTAGTCCCTAACAAGAACTCCGCATTGCTTTACCATTTTATTTTTAACATCAGGGGGAGCAGTCGGTGTGCCGTCTTCGGCGACTTTTTCGATCCTGTACCTTTCATGGTCGCCCAACTTTTTGGCTGGGCCTCGTTTTCTCCTTACAGAAGATTTGCTCGATCCGGAGGGCTAAAAGAAGAAAGAGCGTTAATATATGTATATAGACAGCAGAGGCTTAATTAATACAATCTTCGGCTTCATTAATATATGTATATGCACCTCGCCGGAGTTTGCATCTTCGGCTTCTCCCTCGTCGACTTCTCCCTCGCCGACTTCTCCCCCACCCCAGCCATCGGGTTCTACCTCACCGGAGCCATCTCTTCGGTTGAGAGACTCATCTCCCTCACCGGAGTTGTTCAGAAACTGCGAGGTGACATCGCCAACATCTTCCGGCCCACGGATTATATCCTCGAGGATGTTTTCCTGATTTTCGTCTTGTTCCATAGTTTCTGCAAATTAAGAACAATGCACAAAACTTTAGTTGGGTAACTTGTTCCATATGTCAAGATACATCTACACAATTTTTGACTTGCCCAAAAACCTAAAATAAAATACTCTTTTATTTATTTTCAGAAAATCCCCTTTTCTTAGGTTTACAAAGGAGCTACCATTTTCATACCTCAGAAAATTCACTAAAAATTAGGGAATGATCCTCATTACTTGTAGAACCCAAATAATTTGGACATTTTTGCCCTTTTGTTTTCAGTACAAAAACTAAGAAAAATAAGAAAAGGCCATAAAAAATAATGCAAACACTTGGCAACCTTTTTATTCAGTGCCTAGGACCATATGTGCACACACACTAGGGAGATAAGGCACAGGAAAATTCAAATTTAATTAGGACAAGCACAAATTAGAAACTTCACAATTTGATTTTTGTGTGTAACATACACAATATCATCTCATTTGCAAGAACAAATTAGAAACTTCATATGCTGCCTTATAATCTCATTTGCAAGAGCACCTCGGGCGGGGATTCTTGGGCGCGACGGCGAACTCGGAGACCCTAAACCCTAAACCATCAAGAAGTTAAAGCCATTAAGCTCAAGAACATAAGACTCAAGCTAAAATATACTGAAAAGCATGTATTACCACTTCAAAATCATTTGCAAAGCTAAAATTAAAATTAACATCAATATATAGCAAAACTAAAATTAACATCAATATATAGCAAAACTAAAACTAACACTAACAAAACTAATTCTAGCAAATGGCTAACAGAAAATGGCTAACAAAAAATAGCTAAAACCTAGCAACTAACACTAACAAATGGCTAACAAAAAATCATCTACAACTAACCTAGCAATTTCTATAACCTAACAATTTCTATATCTAACAAATTTCTATACATATTAATCATTTTAATCTACAATGCTACAATTTTAATCTAATTACTTCTAACCTTGAGTAGCAAAATTATGAACACTTTAATCTACAATCTACAATCTACAATGCTATAAATTTCTAAACATTTTAATCTACAATTTTAATCTACAATGCAAATTTTCTAAACATTTTAATCTACAATTTTAATCTACAATCTACAATGCAAAATTATGAACAAAAAATCACTCACCTTGATCGAGTAGCTACGGCCGGCGGTGGTGGTGGAGCGCGCCGGTGCAGGGTGGCGGCGTCTGGACGGCCGGATTAGCCGCGCCGGTGAGCAGGGGCGAGGCGAGCAAGAGGGAGGCGCGGCGGCGGCTCCGCGGCCGGTCAATCCGCGCGGCGGAGGAGGTGGAGGGCGGGGCCATGCCGGAGCAGGGTGGCGGCAGAGGTGGAGGGCGGGGCCGCGCCGGAGATCGAAAAATCGCCGGAGCAGGGCTTCGCCAGAGCGCTTCTCTCGTCGGGGGAACTGCGGCAGAGGTGGAAGAAGAGCAAACGCACGGGCGGTTATAAACAAAAGGCCTTTGGTCCCGGTTGTTCTTACCAACCGGGACGAAAGGGTCTTTGGTCCCGGTTTGTAAGAACAACTGGGACCAAAGGTCAAATTTTGGGCCGCTTGAAGTTCGCGCAATTTTGGGCCGCTTTTAGTCCCGGTTCGAGGCTGGAACCGGGACTAAATGGGCTTTTCGAATTTTTTTGTTTTCTTTTATATAATTTCCAGGAAATGATTTAAACTTGTAAAATCAATAACTTTTAATCTGTTTATCAGAAAATTATGATTAATATATCAAAATGCTAAGAAAAATGAACCCCATCTATTTATATGTCTATTATTATAAATCCAAATAATACAATAATATGTTTATTATTATCAAAAAAAATAAGGAATCTGAATATATCATCCATACATCTGTTTGCATCATGTATCAACTGTGCCATTTTCAATTCAAAAATGCATTAACTCATATCTTTTGCATACTTTATTAATTGGAAATGCAGAGATAAATAATACATTTTACACGATCGTCGTCGTAGCTAGACCAGCATTAGGGAATGACAACAATCTTGGGTACATAGACGAACCATTTGTCCTAACCAATGATGTGGCTCAGGTTAGTCATACTCCTGCCTAGGCCTATAATACTCGTCCTCGTAGTCGTCGTAGTCGCCGCTGTCGTCGTCGCTGTCGTCGGGCGGCGCTCGCCTGGACTGGAAGCGAGGGTAGCACAGGCGGGGGTTATCGCCGGCCGTGATGTAGTTCATGACGCTCTAGAGAGTCCGGCCGCTCCACCACAGCCGACGGCTGGCCTCGTTGAAGTTCGAAGGAGGCGGGCCGTCCTCCTCGTACCTGGCGAGCGCCCTCTCACGCCGATTGATGAAGAAGGCGTCCCAAGTCGGGCGGTAGTCGGGATGCCAGCGGGGATCCATCCGCTGCTCCGGAGTGAGCTCGAGGTAGTAGTGGTTCGTGATGGCCGCCCGGCGCGCCAAACCTTGAGGGACAGGAGGGACTGGCACGCCTCCGGTGCTCAGCCTCCAGCCGGCGGGGACGTCGTAGCCGGGCGGGCAGGGGCCGCCTCCGAGTAGGTTAGAGTGGGTACCGTGGAAGCCATGGGAGAGTGATGAGGTTGCAGATATGAGTTTAGATGTGCTATGCCAATGGAGGCCATGCATGACTACATATATATAGTGAGAATCCCACCAATAAGGAAGAAGCACACGGATCGTGTGTTTCTTTCGAGCGCTTGTGAGCCGTTGGATCAGGGGTGTGTTTCTTTTGAAGGCTTGTGAGCTGTTGGATATCACTTTGTGAGCCACCACCCGGGACTAAAGGGAATCCCACCAATAAGGAAGAAGCACACGGATCGTGTGTTTCTTTCAAGCGCTTGTGAGACGTTGGATCAGGGGTGTGTTTCTTTTGAGAGATTGTGAGCTGTTGGATCAGTAGTATCACGACCACTTCGTGAGCCACATCAAGGTTTAATACATTCCATAGAATGCATTACATAAAAGGTTTAATACATTATTACACATGATCCAACGTCTCACAAGTGCTTGAAAGAAACACACCCCTGATCCAACATCACCAACATTATTCTACATAAACGGACTTGCTGGCTCGAAGGCCGTAGGATTAGGGGGAACGGCGGGAGGATCCAGCCCCGTGGGCGGCCGCCCGGTTCTCGCACGCACGTTTGCGGCGGAGGGCAAGATCCATGGAGGATGAGTCTTTCAGCGCCCAATCCTGCTCGGAAGCCTCCTTCGCCTTGAGCTGGTAGGAAGTCTTGGCTCGCTGGACAGGGTAGTCGCGGACAGACTGGAAGGAGGTTTCCATGGCCTCCTGTATCTGCAACCCACAACCCTCTTCCCCGTCGTCGCTCCAGTCGAAGTCATCGTCCTCCTCCTCCTCCGCGGGAGGAGCGGCGGCGCCTGGTGGAGGTGCAGCGGCGCCAGGTGGAGGTGCGGCGGCACCTGGTGGAGCAGGAGGCCGGTAGCTAGGCATTCCTCTCCACGCCGGGCTCGTGGGCATACGGCGGGATAGGCTCCCGCGGTTGCGCCCAAGCGCGCTCTGCCGAGCATGCTCGACCTCGTCCAGAAGGCGCTGCGGCGGGCGTGGCGGATCCATCTCGTGGAGACGAGGCAGCGCTGGGGGAGGACACGTGCCCAGGGCAGCGCTGGGGGAGGACACATGCCCGCCTTTAGTCCCGGTTGGTGTTACCAACCGGGACTAAAGAAGCACACGGATCGTGTGTTTCTTTCAAGCGCTTGTGAGACGTTGGATCAGGGGTGTGTTTCTTTTGAGGGATTGTGAGCTGTTGGATCAGCAGTATCACGACCACTTCGTGAGCCACATGACCCGGTTGGTGTTACCAACCGGGACTAAAGAAGCACACGTACCCTATATATAGCCCCCCTCCTCAGACAGGTTACTCACTCACACAAAACATTCCAGCGTCACTCGGAGAGGCATCTTTGGGCAACCAGCGGCAAGACGTCTCTGATGACCTGCGACCGTTCCAAACGGTTGCAGATCATCAGAGATGTCTTGCCGGACGGTTGTAGATCATCAGAGACGTCTTACCGCTGCTTGGATCGAAGTGGCGCTCAAACACAAAACATTCGGGTTCCCTAGCTACGTCCTACGGTGCATTTGATATGCGGGCACTCACGAGCCACCGTCGGGCTGTATGCAGGGGGAACCGTGTGTTTTGTTCCAACTTTTTCGAGCGCGTGTAAGACGTTGGAGTTTTCTTCTGAAGGCTGTACCTAACGAAGCTGAGGTTTGAGAGGTTCCCACGGAGGTGTGGGAGCCGACAACCACCTACCACGCGTGTTTCACCGGTCGTCATGCAATTAATTAACAGAAAACAAAAAAGAAAACTCACATGTGATATAACCCATTTCTTCTAGGTGGAAACTCCCATTTCGTGTATTATGGTTTTCACCACATAAAGGTTTAATACATTACTACACATCACATAAAGGTTTAATACATTACATTGATTTACATAAATGCCATGAACCCTTCTTCGCGTATGTCCCTGGCCTATGATCATTATTTAACGGGATGCTTGGGTCAGTTTTCACTGTGAAGGGCGGAATTTCATCAAACTTATCATAATCTGCTGACATGTCTGTCTTGTCCTCGACTCCCACGATGTTTCTTTTCCCTGAAAGAACTATGTGACGCTTTGGCTCATCGTCTGATGTATTCGTTTGCTTATTTTTTCTTTTTTTCGGTCTGGAGGACATGTCCTTCACATAGAAAACCTGAGCCACATCATTGGCTAGGACGAATGGTTCGTTCCTGTAACAACCAAGATTCTTGAGATCCACTGTTGTCATTCCGTACAGCTGGTCTACCTTTATCCCTTCTCCCTTCATGTTGACCCAACTGCACCGAAACAAAGGGACCTTAAAAGTAGGTCCATAGTCAAGTTCCCATATCTCCTCTATGTAACCATAGTATGTGTCCTTTTGCCCATTCTCGTCTGTTGCATCAAAGCGGACACCACTGTTTTGGTTGGTGCTCTTTTTATCTTGGGCGATCGTGTAAAATGTATTCCCATTTATCTCGTACCCTTGGAAATTCAATACAGTCGAAGATGGTGACGCGGCCAACAAGTAGAGCTGATCTCCGACAGTGGTGTCATTCATGAGCTGTAATCGCAACCAACTGCCGAAAGTCTCCATGTGTTTTTCTTTAATCCAGGAGTCATCCTCCCCGGGTTCTTGGAGCGTACATAATTCTTGTGTTCCTCGATATACGGAGCCACGAAGGTGGAACTTTGTAGAACTGTGTAGTGTGCTTGAGTTAAAGAATGCCCGTCCCTACATATCAGTGCTTTCTTTCCTAGCGTGCCTTTTCCACTCAGTCTCCCCTCATGCCGCGATTCAGGAACACCAATCGGCTTAAGGTCAGGAATAAAGTCAACACAGAACTCAATGACCTCCTCTGTTCCATAGCCCTTTGAGATGCTTCCTTCTGGCCTAGCACGGTTATGAACATATTTCTTCAAGACTCCCATGAACCTCTCGAAGGGGAACATATTGTGTAGAAATACAGGACCGAGAATGGCAATCTCGTCGACTAGGTGAACCAGGAGATGCGTCATAATATTGAAGAATGATGGGGGGAACACCAACTCGAAGCTGACAAGACATTGGACCACAGCCTTCTGTAAACTTGGTAGAGTTACTGGATCGATGACCTTCTGAGATATTGCATTGAGGAATGCACATAGCTTCACAATGGGTACTCGAACATTTTCCGGTAGAAGCCCCCTCAATGCAACCGGAAGCAACTGCGTCATAATCACGTGGCAATCATGAGACTTCAGGTTCTGGAATTTTTTCTCTGCCATATTTATTATTCCCTTTATATTTGACGAGAAGCCAGCCGGGACCTTGATACTGCTCAGGCATTCAAAAAAGATTTCCTTCTCTGCTTTGGTAAGAGCGTAGCTGCTTAAGTATTGACGCCCTTTATCCGTCTGCTTGTTGTATGGGTCTTTCATACGTTGCTGGTCCTCCCGTGCTTCTGGTGTATCTTTTGTCTTCCCATACACGCCCAGGAAGCCTAGCAGGTTCACGCAAAGATTCTTCGTCACGTGCATCACGTCGATTGAAGACCGGACCTCTAGGACTTTCCAATAGGGTAGCTCCCAAAATATAGATTTCTTCTTCCATATGGGTACGTGGTTGTCAGCGTCATTCGGAACAGATAGACTGCCAGGACCCTTTCCAAAGATTACTTCTAAATCCTTGACCATGTCATATATAACATCACCATCAGGGAGGTTAGGCTTCTTCCGGCGATCTGCCTCACCGTTGAAATGCTTGCCTTTCTTTCTTACGGCATGACTGTTCGGAAGAAATCGACGATGCCCCAGGTACACGTTCTTGTTTCCCAAATGTATACTTTCAGTCTTATCTAAACAGTGCGTGCATGCATTGTATCCCTTGTTTGACTGTCCTGAAATGTTACTAAGAGCAGGCCAATCATTGATGGTTACGAACAACAACGCTCGTAGGTCAAATTCCTGTTGTTTGTGCTCATCCCACACACGTACACCTGGTTCGGACCACAACTGCAAAAGTTCATCAACTAATGGCCTTAGGTACACATCAATGTCGTTGCCGGGTTGCTTCGGGCCTTGGATGAGCACTGGCATCATAATGAACTTCGCTTCATGCACAACCAAGGAGGAAGGTTGTAGATACATAGAGTCACGGGCCAAGTGCTATGACTGGAGCTCTGCTCCCCAAAAGGATTAAAGCCATCTGTACTTAGACCAAATCTTAAGTTCCTTGCGTCATCTGAAAATGTCGGGAACTCTCTGTCGATTTTTCTCCACTGGGACCCATCGGCGGGGTGTCTCAACTTCCCGTCTTTCTTACGCTCTTCTTTGTGCCATCGCAACAACCTGGCATGCTCTTTGTTTCTGAACAGACGTTTCAACCGTGGTATTATAGGAGCATACCACATCACCTTAGCAGGAACCCTCTTCCGGGGGGGCTCGTCATCGCACTCAACATCACCAGGGTCATCTTGTCTGATCTTGTACCGCAGTGCATTGCATACCGGTCTTGAATGGTTTTCGAGTTAGAGTACTCCCTGACGTTCCGACACTTCTCACATGGACAAGGCATAAAATTATCCACTTTGTTTGCCTCAGCCACTTCGAGAAATTTATGCAGGCCTGCAATAAACTCGGAACTGCGTCGTTCGCCGTACATCCATCGCATCCGTGCATCCATCTGCATCATATAATTAAGTTTATCAAATACCATTACAATAACATCTTGAATAGTGAAATGACCACCGTACATCGACACATGCAATATTTCTGTATCAATTATAGATGAAAAGGATAAAATTGCTAACCTTGCCCGAGGATATCATCTTGTGTGAACTTAAGTGTGGCTCGGGCATTTCATCGAACACATCTTGTGCGTGGCAAAGGAAAAAAAAACTAGCACCCACTTCCCACCAATCCAACCAGAAAAAAAAGAGGAGAGAAGAGAGGGGTGGGTTATTTATAGACAGGGGAGGGGTATTGGTCCCGGTTCGTGCCACGAACCGGGACCAAAGCTCCGCGGCACGCCACGTGTCCGGCACTGGAGCATTGGTCCCGGTTCGTGCCACGAACCGGGACCAATGCCCTGGCAGCTCGAACCGGGACCAGTGCCAGGCATTGGTCCCGGTTTTTCACTGAACCGGGATTAATGGCCGATTCGGCTCTGGACGAAAGGTAGTTTTTCTACTAGTGCGCGTACCCATGTACCCATATAATATTTGACAAGTGAGTCTAAACTTTCACGCACGGAAATATGAGTAGGGTCTATGCATGAGGCTACAATCGTAATTCAAAGATATAGGCAGGGATTGCTCGCTAACCCTCCGCGGATGGCGCACTATCCGGTGACTACCTCACTATACCGATAATTTAGATATCCTAATATTATATCTAATCTATCTGATTCACGTGATCACGTCTCGACTCCTGATATAGCAAAACAATGAAATATAACTCTTCTCCATGAGTTATGTGTTGTTTTTATGACTATTTTCTGCCCAATTTTACGTGTTTTAAACACGGGTATTTTTACCCGTGGGTACCCATCTACCCTGTCGGGTGACGGGTATGGGAAAAAGTTGTACCCGTTGACAGGTATGGGTAAGGGTGACGGGTAAGATCGTGGTCGACGGGTAAGTGTACGGGGTGGCTCCACCCTTACCCATACCCTGTGGGTGCCATCCCTACTGCTGAAATTATTTGGACCCAGCATGGATTCCTGAGCTAGCTACAAGCACTCTCTTCTACTTCCTCCGTTTTAAAATATAAAATGTTTTATATGTTGTACATGTTGACTAGATTCACACTAAAATGAGTGCATATACAAATCACTACAGGAAACACCCTCTGTGCCGACGGTCTTTTACCGTCGGCATAGATACGTTACCCGTCGGCACAGTCCTATGCCGACGGCCCCCGTCGGCACAGGGTCGTCGGCGTAGGTGCCCGTAGGCACAGATTATCTGCCCGTCGGCACAGAATATTCCCGTCGGCACAGGCTATGCCTATGGTCAAAAAAGGCCCGTCGGCACTAAGTTCATCGGCGCAGGTACAGTGGGTCCCACGGTGGCCGAGCTCGCTGCAGACCTGTGCCTACGGTATTCCCGTCGGCATAGGTGGACACGCGGCAGAGCCTGGACCGTCCAGGCGGGGGGCTATGACGACGGGATTGCCGTCGGCACAGGCCTGACCGTATGGTCACATAGCCACACCTGTGCCGACGGGAATGCCGTCGGCATAGCTTTCCCAGATTTTTTTTTGGCAAAATGGTTCCAGCCGCTCGTTTTTCCAGCAAAAATGGCAGAAAATAAAATAAAAAATCATGACAATATCATCACAAACAAGATCACACATAGGCTCCATATATCATCTCAAGCAATATCATCAAGCACAATGCTATATCATCAAAGTGGATACACACATAGGACCATCATCATACATGCATAGATAAATGTCTAGAGGCCGGAAGCCCTACATCTATTGCGGCGACGGGGTGAAAGACGTCATATCTCCCGCGGTGAGATTAGGCGAACGACCGCGCGACGCAGCAGCTGTAGAACCACCAGAAGAAGGCGAAGCACCAGGAGAAACACCAGGAGAAGCACCAGGAGGAGGAGATGGACCACGCGAAGCACCAGGCAAAGGACCACCCGGATGTACCGGCGTGATATCACGCGAACCCGGCGAACCAACACGCGAACCAGCATCGGGATCAAACCTCACTATCTCACGTGAACCCGGCGAGGCACTAGGAGAAGCACGACCAAAGTGTGGGTTCTCCGACGAGCATCCCGTTCCCTACAAGTTTGAGCAAGAGTTAGCAACTTGCGAGAGGCAAAGGAAAGCGGTAACCAGTGGTTTGGCATCAAACTTACCGGGGTCGATGAGCAGTAGGTGAGATTGAACTCGTCCTTCGATGGAAACCGTGGACACGGCCCCGGCTCCGGAGGCTCCTCCATAGAAGGGGGACCTGCACTCCAGTGGTGAAAAAGTTCAACACCGACTGCAAGATAGTTTAGATGTTAGACGTTGCAAAAATAAAGGTTCAAACTAGGGAAGTGGGACTTGTCATATTAGACAAAAATAAAGGTTGAAACTTACAGCACGGAACAACTTTTGATACGAGGAGTAGGCTGTATTCGTCTCCAGCCACTCGGCATAGGCCACCTAATACTCCGCATGAGCGGAAGCGTAGGCTGCCTCAAGATCGGGCTACAATTTCGAAAATAATGAATCTCGTCAACTTAGCCATGCAAGAACGAATGTCGGAAAGAGGATGAAAATGAGAAAAACTTACATCGGTGGAAGTGTGGATCGACGAGGCCATGGACGAGGCGGGATAAGGGGGCTGCCGTCAGGGAGGGTAGCTTTTGCCTGCGTGAAGGTCATGGAAGGCCTGACCACATTCTCAAGAAAGAGATTACGGCCATGCGGCCTTCCATGCCCCGAGAGGACCATCGACCTCTCGTCGACCTCCTAGCTCAAGGGTCATCCACCTCCGGGTGAAAAGACTGAACGTCGTGGAGTACCTCTCCAAGTCCTCCTTGGCATTGCCATAGTACTCAGGAAGCTGGGGCTGAGGCTTCGATAGATCGCGCTTCTTCTCCTTCATCTTCTGCCCCGATTGCAAGTGAGAGCTTACCTCCCCCCTATCGGCGTCCTGCATCGCGAAAAGAAATGTTATGCGTACCAAGTAGAAACATGAGGGGAAAATAAATGGAGGTCGTTCCATGTATATATATACCAGCTTTTCCTTAAACCAGAAGTGGTTGCGGCTTCCCGCACTGTGTGTTCCCTCGGTGCCTCGGTTTGCCTTGTTCCGCTGGCTCACGGCTGATACGTGCATTTTATATCATCATTTATACAACTTATATTATCATATTAGAATGTTATTGACATTGTTATATCATTGTTTTTACATGTTTTAGATGATTTATGGGACTTTCATACAAAGTCCCTATTTTTGGTATTTAATTTCTGGGAGGCAGAAAACCTCCTTTTTCTTGTTTTTAATGTTTCAGGAGCTACAGGGACCCAAATGGTAAAAGAAAAATTGCACAGCTAGTTTTTCATCGGGAGAACAACAGTGGGAAGAAGATCGAAGGGAGGAGAGCCACGAGGCCCAAAAGAAGGGGGCCCACGTGGCCAGATTCTTTGGCCGCGTGGGGCCCACTAACTGGAGCCTCGGGCACTTCCTCGCTCGGGGCTTTTTAGCACGCCCTCGTCTCGCCCGAAAAGTTACGCCCTAATTTTCCCAAGTTTATCCGAGGCCGCGGCGGCGGCGAAACTCCTGATTCCCTCCGAGGGGGGTCAGATCCTGCTGCTCCGGAGCTCCGGAGAAGGGGGAAATCATCGTCATCGCCTCTCCTCCTTGGCGTGGGAGGAGGCCTCTACATCATCACCATCACCAAGACCAGCACCATCTCCATCATCATCTCCGTGATCCACTCCGTTCCCCTCGTAGTTTGAGAGTTGCTATACCCAAGATACTTGTCTTGTGCTACTATTCATGTTTGTGATTGAGTACTTGTCATTATTTGGAGGTGAAGTTATATTTTCAGATTGTGTTGTACCACTTATGCAACTGAATATCATTATGTTTGCACGTTGTGAGTAGTTCCCGTATGTTCCTGAGGGCATAGGATGAATTGGCAATGATTCATATATAACATGTGTTGGTATTTTGTCTAGTGTTTATCTTTTTATGTGATTCTATGATGGTGTTGTGCGAACGTCGACTGCACAACACTTCACCTATATGGGCTCATAGGAGAACACCGTAGTGTGATGAATTGAGGGAGACTTGGGGGGACATGTAAACCTGAGACCGAGTCATGAAGTTGCATTATGAGGGTATTAGTATCGGGGACCTTAGAGTGTAATGCTATGATGGGACTTTATGTCTTAATAATTCTTGTGCAGTCATTTACTTGGCCACATGATCCATCGTAAGGGGTTTAGTTTATTTATTTAGCTATACCTAACAATGGCTCCGTCCAAAGAAGATTAAAACTTGACAAGATATTCAACGTGTTGTTTAATAAATCTCTATGCCTAGCAGTATCCATGCTGCCCTCGGGAACGTTTTCCACATATAAGTTACACATCACTTGAGCTTCTCCTCTTGCCACATAGAGAATTGGGCTTTCTCTCTTTGAGAGCTTTTACTTGCTATCATTTATATTCAGCATTTTTACTTTCTTGCAACTATACAACCAAAAATCCCAAAAACACTTGCATCTTTCATTGTTTTATTTATCATTCTTGCTAACCAATACCTTCAGTTCCTCGTGGGTTCGACAACATTTTCTAATCGAAAGGTACTACAATTGATCTCCTGCACTTGGGAGTCATCAACGGCGTCGAACTCGGGTCTCCCCCGACCCACCTCGTAACCAACGCATCCCATGCGTCTTCTTTGCCATCGGCCCAGTCGAGCATAACCTGAAAATGCAATTTAAGAAGAGATAATGCAATGGCAACTTTGCAGCAATATAGAATTTCATTGACAGTTTACTTACCGAAATGAATTCCTCCTTCGACAACTTTTGTGCCGTCTTGACATTCTCCGCCTTCTTGGCCCTCTTGCCCGTCTTCTCATACGTGAACTGATTGGCGGACGTATGCTTTTGGTTGTAGAATTGTTGCCGTGTCAACCTCGCACAATGAGCTCGCAAAGTGCTAGCCGCATTTGCACTATGCTCGTCCCACACCCGAAAATGCTTCTTCAACCATGCATAAAAAAAGTGTGAGTCATGAGTTAGCACGGTGGAGTCATAAACTATGAACGGAACTCGAAAAATATGTCTTACCCAAAACCCGGTGATCACGGCGTCAGCAGCTGTCTGGAAGCCCGGGATAGGGGCAACCTCATAGTCCACCCATTTATAGGCTAACTTCTTCTCGTCGTTGGGACCGACGGTGTACAAGCCCGGTCAATATTTCCTAATTAGAGCTCCAAGCAAGCTCCCAGGAGAGCGGGGAATCTTAGGTGCTGGCCATGTCCATTTGCTGCACAATAATCAAACATTAGTACATATGCCAAATTGTTATGAACATAATGAAATTACATGTTCAAAATTACAAAATTAGTACACTTACTCAACGCCCATAGGAATAATGATGGCTTTCGCCTCCTCGCTCGTAGGCTCCTTGTCCTCGTCGGGGACTCCCGCTTCACCACGAATCCGCGGCCGCTTCGGCGCCAGTTCCACCTCGTCCTCCACCTCCACCTCGTGTCTAGACTCGGTCTCCGCCTCGTCCTCCACCTCGTCCTCCAACTGGTACTGGGAAGCCATGTCGCCAGAAGGGGAGGGCAACTCGAAATCCACGTCGCCAGAAGCGGAGGGTGGGTGGTCCACGTCTACTCCACCTCGTCCTCCACCTCGTCCTACTCGCGCACCCTCGTCCACGGCGTAACGCGAGGTGGAAGGTCGTCCACTTCGTGTAACTCCAGGCTTCTGTACCTTCATCTTACTAATCTTACTAAGCAAGGTCACCGTGTTTTCCTTGCCTTGGCTCATATTGTTCAATCAACTGCATTGAGAAAGAGAAAACAAGTAAGCATAAAGACATAATAAAATGTAGACACTAAGCATAAAGACGTAATGCAATGAAGAAGCATGTTGAAAAATAAATACTAAAGCATAAAGACATAATAACATGTAGACACCAATTTTCAAGACATAATGCAATTAAGAAGCACGTTGAAAAATAAAATACTAAGCATAGAGACATAAAAGACGCTCACCTCGAATAATCACTCTCATCTAGTCAGAAAAATAAATACTAAGCATAGAGACATAAAAAAAATTCTATAGCTATAAAATCATAGGTCCATTATTTAGCTGCAATATAACTGAATTCAGAAATCCATTTAGCTGCAATATAACTGAATTTTCAAATCCCAAACATCAAAATAGTTACAGTGACACTCTAGCTAACTATGGCTAGTGCCTTTCAGATTCATCAAGGCCATGTAGTCATGTTTGCATAAGATGGTTATATAATTGAGCTAGGAGCATCTCCAACCGACCCACTTCGAGATCAGCCAATTCCATCTAGCAATTCCAATTCCATCTAGCAAGCATCTACCAATTTCATCAAGTACCTACCAATTCCATCTACCATCTACCAAACTAGCAAAAAAATAATGAAAATCTTCCTCACCTAGATGAACAGAGGCGGGGCCGGTGGGGTAGTGAGGACGGCGGCGACGGGTTGGCTTGACCTGGCGAGGAGGGGCACCGGGCCAGCAGCGAGGAGGAGCATCAGGGCGGCGGCGAGGAGGTGCACCGGGCGGTGGTGAGGAGGGGCACCGGGGCGGTGGCGAGGAGGCGCACCGGGGCGGTGGCGAGGAGGCGCACCGGGCCAGCAACGAGAAGGAGCACCGGGCGGTGGCGAGGAGGGGCACCGGGCGGCGGCGCTGAACGATCTGGCAGCGAAAGAAGGGAGAAGGGTGTGGCGTTGAGGGGCGGCGTCGATGTCGGCCTCGGGGTGGAGGTGTGCGGCGCGGTGCGGGTTGTGTGTCGATCTGCACGATGGGGATTAGGTAGAAGATATTTAGGACCCAATGCCGACGGCTTTGCCGTCGGCTTAGGTTTTTTTTTTCATTTTTCATATTATTTACTATTAATATTTTAAGACATTATAATTTATTTCATTATTAATTTATATAGTTTTATTATAATTTATTTTACTATATAGTATGACCACACGTAAATTTTCGAGTGATTCCGGCGCTCCGGCTATCCTTTTTTATCGAAACCCTAGTCCGGTGGGGGCCGCATATCTACCCCGAGCTTTCTCCGTACGATGGTTGACCAATGGCCCCTCTCCACCTCCAAACACACTTGTATACATATGGTATGGCACAACCTAGGTTTGGGTGGGTTTCCGGCGCTCCGGGGCCCCGCTTCGGCGAAACCCTATACCCGCTGGAAAAAAGTCAAAGTTCCTGTCTACCCCCTTGACCGAAGTCGAAAGGGGATAGGACAGTGGACTTTTTTGCTTGGTTGTGTTAGGTTAGGACATAGGTACATGGAAAACCAACTTTTATCACAAGTTGCCACAAGATTGCCCCCGTTTCGCCCGAAACAGGAGTTTTCAGCTATAAGTCCACACACTTAGTAGAGAGAAAGTGAAGCCGGTGATGTCGGTCACACAACATAGTAGATTCTTGGACATTTGAAACACCCAACACACTTGTGTACATATGGTATGGAACCACCTAGGTTTTGGTGGCTTTTCGACGGTCCGGGGCCCCGCTTCGGCGAAAACCCTAGATCCGCTGGAAAAACCCTAACGTTTTCGTCTACCACCTTGAACGGCGTCGAAAGGGGGTAGGCCAGTGGAATTTTTTCCTTGGTTGTGTTAGGTTAGGACATAGGAACACCCAAAACCAACTTTTATCACAAGTGAACACAAGATTGCCCCCGGTTCGTCCGAAACGGAGTTTTCACCTCTAAGTGTAGAAACTCGCTAGAGAGAAAGTGCGGTCGGTGAAGCCGATCATACCCCGAAGTAGGATCTTGGACATTTGAAACACCCAACACACTTGTGTACATATGGTATGGAACCACCTAGGTTTTGGTGGGTTTTCGACGCTCCGGAGCCCCGCTTCGGCGAAACCCTAGACCCGCTGGAAAAAAGTCAAAGTTCCCATCTACCCTCTTTGAACGGCGTCGAAAGGGGGTAGCCCAGTGGACTTTTTTGCTTGGTTGTGTTAGCTTAGGACATAGGTACATGGAAAACCAACTTTTATCACAAGTTGTCACAAGATTGCCCCCGTTTCGCCCGAAACGGCAGTTTTCAGCTATAAGTCCACACACTTAGTAGAGAGAAACTGAAGCCGGTGATGTCGGTCACACAACAGAGTAGATTCTTGGACATTTGAAACACTCAACACACTTGTGTACATATGGTATGGAACCACCTAGGTTTTGGTGGGTTTTCCACGCTCCGGAGCCCCGCTTCGGCGAAACCCTAGACCCGCTGGAAAAAAGTCAAAGTTCTCGTCTACCCCCTTTAAACGGCGTCGAAAGGGGGTAGCCCAGAGGACTTTTTTGCTTGGTTGTGTTAGGTTAGGACATAGGTACATGGAAAACCAACTTTTATCACAAGTTGTCACAAGATTGCCTCCGTTTCGCCCGAAACGGCAGTTTTCAGCTTTAAGTCCACACACTTAGTAGAGAGAAAGTGAAGCCGGTGATGTCGGTCACACAACAGAGTAGGATCTTGGACATTTGAAACACCCAACACACTTGTGTACATATGGGATGGAACCACCTAGGTTTTGGAGGGTTTTCGACACTCCGGAGCCCCGCTTCGGCGAAACCCTAGACCCGCTGGAAAAAAGTCAAAGTTCCCGTCTACCCCCTTTGAACGGCGTCGAAAGGGGGTAGCCCAGTGGACTTTTTTGCTTGGTTGTATTAAGTTAGTACATAGGTACATGGAAAACCAACTTTTATCACAAGTTGTCACAAGATTGCCCCCGTTTCGCCCGAAACGTCAGTTTTCAGCTATATGTCCACACACTTAGTATAGAGAAAGTGAAGCCGGTGATGTCGGTCACACAACAGATTAGATTCTTGGACATTTGAAACACCCAACAGACTTGTGTACATATGGTATGAAACCACCTAGATTTTGGTGGGTTTCCGACGCTCCGGAGCCCCGCTTCGGCGAAACCCTAGACCCGCTGGAAAAAAGTCAAAGTTCTCATCTACCCCCTTTGAACGGCGTCGAAAGGGGTAGCCCAGAGGAATTTTTTGCTTGGTTGTGTTAGGTTAGGACATAGCTACATGGAAAACCAATTTTTATCAAAAGTTGTCACAAGATTGCCCCGTTTCGCCCGAAACGGCAGTTTTCAGCTATAAGTCCACACACTTAGTAGAGAGAAAGTGAAGCCGGTGATGTCGGTCACACAACAGAGTAGGATCTTGGACATTTGAAACACCCAACACACTTGTGTACATATGGGATGGAACCACCTAGGTTTTGGAGGGTTTTCGACACTCCGGAGCCCCGCTTCGGCGAAACCCTAGACCCGCTGGAAAAAAGTCAAAGTTCCCGTCTACCCCCTTTGAACGGCGTCGAAAGGGGGTAGCCCAGTGGACTTTTTTGCTTGGTTGTGTTAGGTTAGTACATAGGTACATGGAAAACCAACTTTTATCACAAGTTGTCACAAGATTGCCCCCGTTTTGCCCGAAACGGCAGTTTTCAGCTATAAGTCCACACACTTAGTAGAGAGAAAGTGAAGCCGGTGATGTCGGTCACACAACAGATTAGATTCTTGGACATTTGAAACACCCAACACACTTGTGTACATATGGTATGAAACCACCTAGGTTTGGTGGGTTTCCGACGCTCCGGAGCCCCGCTTCGGCGAAACCCTAGACCCGCTGGAATAAAGTCAAAGTTCCCGTCTAACCCCTTTGAACGGCGTCGAAAGGGGGTAGCCCAGAGGACTTTTTTGCTTGGTTGTGTTAGGTTTGGACATAGGTACATGGAAAACCAACTTTTATCACAAGTTGTCACAAGATTGCCCCCATTTCGCCCGAAACGGCAGTTTTCAGCTATAAGTCCACACACTTAGTAGAGAGAAAGTGAAGCCGGTGATGTCTGTCACACAACAGAGTAGATTCTTGGACATTTGAAACACCGAACACACTTGTGTACATATGGTATGGAACCACCAAGGTTTTGGTGGGTTTTCGACGCTCCGGAGCCCCGCTTCGGCGAAACCCTAGACCCGCTGGAAAAAAGTCAAAGTTCCCGTCTACCCCTTTGAACGGCGTCGAAAGGGGGTAGCCCAGAGGACTTTTTTGCTTGGTTTTGTTAGGTAAGGACATAGGTACATGGAAAACCAATTTTATCACAAGTTCTCACAAGATTGCCCCCGTTTCGCCCGAAACGGCAGTTTTCAGCTATAAGTCCACACACTTAGTAGAGAGAAAGTGAAGCCGGTGATGTCGGTCGCACAACAGAGTAGATTCTTGGACATTTGAAACACCCAACACACTTGTGTACATATGGTATGGAAGCACCTAGGTTTTGGTGGGTTTTCGACGCTCCGGAGCTCCGCTTCGGCGAAACCCTAGACCCGCTGGAAAAAAGTCAAAGTTCCCGTCTCCCCCTTTGAACGGCGTCGAAAGGGGGTAGCCCAGTGGACTTTTTTGCTTGGTTGTGTTAGGTTAGGACATAGGAACACCCAAAACCAACTTTTATCACAAGTCAACACAAGATTGCCCCCGGTTCGTCCGGAACGGGAGTTTTCACCTCAAGATGCAGAAACTCGCTAGAGAGAAAGTGCGGTCGGTGAAGCCGGTCATACCCCGAAGTAGGATCTTGGACATTTGAAACACGCAACACACTTGTGTACATATGGTATGGAACCACACCTAGGTTTTGGTGGGTTTTCGACGCTCCGGAGCCCCGCTTCGGCGAAACCCTAGACCCGTTGGAAAAAAGTCAGAGTTCCCGTCTACCCCCTTTGAACGGCGTCGAAAGGGGTAGCACAGAGGATTTTTTTTCCATGGTTGTGTTAGGTTAGGACATAGGTACATGGAAAACCAAATTTTATCACAAGTTGTCACAAGATTGCCCCCGTTTCGCCCGAAACGGCAGTTTTCAGCTATAAGTGCAGAAACTCGCTAGAGAGAAAGTGCGGTCGGTGAAGCCGGTCATACCCGAAGTAGGATCTTCATCATTTGAAACACCCAACACACTTGTGTACATATGGTATGGAACCACCTAGGATTTGGTGGGTTTTCGACGCTCCGGAGCCCCGCTTCGGCGAAACCCTAGACCCGCTGGAAAAAAGTCAAAGTTTCCGTCTACCCCCTTTGAACGGCGTCGAAAGGGGTAGCCCAGTGGATTTTTTTTGCTTGGTTGTGTTAGGTTAGGACATAGGTTCATGGAAAACCAACTTTTATCACAAGTTGTCACAAGATTGCCCCCGTTTTGCACGAAACAGCTGTTTTCAGCTATAAGTCCACACACTTAGTAGAGAGAAAGTGAAGCCGGTGATGTCGGTCACAGAACAGAGTAGATTCTAGGACATTTGAAACACCCAACACACTTGTGTACATATGGTATGAAACCACCTAGGTTTTGATGGGTTTTCGACGCTCCGGAGCCCCGCTTCGGCGAAACCCTAGACCCGCTGGAAAAATGTCAAAGTTCCCGTCTACCCCTTTGAACGGCGTCGAAAGAGGGTAGCCCAGAGGACTTTTTTGCTTGGTTGTGTTAGGTTAGGACATAGGTACATGTAAAACCAACTTTTATCACAAGTTGTCACAAGATTACCCCAATTTCGCCTGAAACGGCAGTTTTCAGTTATAAGTCCACACACTTAGTAGAGAGAAAGTGAAGCCGGTGATGTCGGTCACACAACAGAGTAGATTCTTGGACATTTGAAACACCCCAACACACTTGTGTATATATGGTATGGAACCACCTAGGTTTTGGTGGGTTTTCGATGCTCCGGAGCCCCGCTTCGGCGAAACCCTAGACCCGCTGGAAAAAAGTCAAAGTTCCCGTCTACCCCCTTGAACAGCGTCGAAAGGGGGTAGCCCAGAGGACTTTTTTGCTTGGTTGTGTTAGGTTAGGACATAGGTACATGGAAAACCAACTTTTATCACAAGTTGTCACAAGATTGCCCCCGTTTGGCCCGAAACGGCAGTTTTCAGCTATAAGTCCACACACTTGGTAGAGAGAAAGTGAAGCCGGTGATGTCGGTCACACAACAGAGTTGATTCTTGGACATTTGAAACACCCAACACACTTGTGTACATATGGTATGGAACCACCTAGGTTTTGGTGGGTTTTCGACGCTCCGGAGCCCCGCTTCGGCGAAACCCTAGACCCGCTGGAAAAAAGTCAAAGTTCCCGTCTACCCCCTTTGAACGGCGTCGAAAGGGGTAGCCCAATGGAATTTTTGCTTGGTTGTGTTAGGTTAGGACATAGGTACATGGAAAACCAACTTTTATCACAAGTCAACACAAGATTGCACCCGGTTCGTACGAAACGGGAGTTTTCACCTCTAAGTGCAAAAACTCGCTAGAGAGAAAGTGCGGTCGGTGAAGCCGGTCATACCCGAAGTAGGATCTTGGACATTTGAAACACCCAACACACTTGTGTACATATGGTATGGAACCACCTAGGTTTTGGTGGGTTTTCGACGCTCCGGAGCCCCGCTTCGGCGAAACCCTAGACCCGCTGGAAAAAAGTCAAAGTTCCCGTCTACCCCCTTTGAACAGCGTCGAAAGGGGGTAGCCCAGAGGACTTTTTTGCTTGGTTTTGTTAGGTTAGGACATAGGTACATGGAAAACAAATTTTTATCACAAGTTGTCACAAGATTGCCCCCTTTCGCCCGAAACGGCAGTTTTCAGCTATAAGTCCACACACTTAGTAGAGAGAAAGTGAAGCCGGTGATGTCGGTCACACAACAGAGTAGATTCTTGGACATTTGAAACACCCAACACACTTGTGTACATATGGTATGGAAGCACCTAGGTTTTGGTGGGTTTTCGACGCTCCGGAGCTCCGCTTCGGCGAAACCCTAGACCCGCTGGAAAAAAGTCAAAGTTCCCGTCTACCCCCTTTGAACGGCGTCGAAAGGGGTAGCCCAGTGGACTTTTTTGCTTGGTTGCGTTAGGACATAGGTACATGGAACACCAACTTTTATCACAAGTTGTCACAAGATTGCCTCCGTTTCGCCCGAAACGGCAGTTTTCAGCTATAAGTCCACACACTTAGTAGAAAGAAAGTGAAGCCGGTGATGTCGGTCACACAACAGAGTAGGATCTTGGACATTTGAAACACCCAACACACTTGTGTAAATATGGTATGGAACCACCTAGGTTTTGGTGGATTTTCGACACTCCGAAGCTCCGCTTCGGCGAAACCCTAGACCCGCTGGAAAAAGTCAAAGTTCCCGTCTACCCCCTTTGAACGGCGTCGAAAGGGGGTAGCCCAGTGGACTTTTTCGCTTGGTTGTGTTAGGTTAGTACATAGGTACATGGAAAACCAACTTTTATCACAAGTTGTCACAAGATTGCCCCCGTTTTGCCCGAAACGGCAGTTTTCAGCTATAAGTCCACACACTTAGTAGAGAGAAAGTGAAGCCGGTGATGTCGGTCACACAACAGATTAGATTCTTGGACATTTGAAACACCCAACACACTTGTGTACATATGGTATGAAACCACCTAGGTTTTGGTGGGTTTCCGACGCTCCGGAGCCCCGCTTCGGCGAAACCCTAGACCCGCTGGAAAAAAGTCAAAGTTCCCGTCTACCCCCTTTGAACGGCGTCGAAAGGGGGTAGCCCAGAGGACTTTTTTGCTTGGTTGTGTTAGGTTAGGACATAGGTACATGGAAAACCAACTTTTATCACAAGTTGTCACAAGATTGCCCCCATTTCGCCCGAAACGGCAGTTTTCAGCTATAAGTCCACACACTTAGTAGAGAGAAAGTGAAGCCGGTGATGTCTGTCACACAACAGAGTAGATTCTTGGACATTTGAAACACCCAACACACTTGTGTACATATGGTATGGAACCACCAAGGTTTTGGTGGGTTTTCGACGCTCCGGAGCCCCGCTTCGGCGAAACCCTAGACCCGCTGGAAAAAAAGTCAAAGTTCCCGTCTACCCCCTTTGAACGGCGTCGAAAGGGGGTAGCCCAGAGGACTTTTTTGCTTGGTTTTGTTAGGTTAGGACATAGGTACATGGAAAACCAATTTTTATCACAAGTTGTCACAAGATTGCACCCGTTTCGCCCGAAACGGCAGTTTTCAGCTATAAGTCCACACACTTAGTAGAGAGAAAGTGAAGCCGGTGATGTCGGTCGCACAACAGAGTAGATTCTTGGACATTTGAAACACCCAACACACTTGTGTACATATGGTTAGGAATCACCTAGGTTTTGGTGGGTTTTCGATGCTCCGGAGCTCCGCTTCGGCGAAACCCTAGACCCGTTGGAAAAAAGTCAAAGTTCCCGTCTACCCCCTTTGAACGGCGTCGAAAGGGGGTAGCACAGAGGACTTTTTTCCATGGTTGTGTTAGGTTAGGACATAGGTACATGGAAAACCAAATTTTATCACAAGTTGTCACAAGATTGCCCCCGTTTCGCCCGAAACGGCAGTTTTCAGCTATAAGTGCAGAAACTCGCTAGAGAGAAAGTGCGGTCGGTGAAGCCGGTCATACCCCGAAGTAGGATCTTGGACATTTGAAACACCCAACACACTTGTGTACATATGGTATGGAACCACCTAGGTTTTGGTGGGTTTTCGACGCTCCGGAGCCCCGCTTCGGCGAAACCCTAGACCCGCTGGAAAAAAGTCAAAGTTCCCGTCTACCCCCTTTGAACGGCGTCGAAAGGGGGTAGCCCAGTGGAATTTTTGCTTGGTTGTGTTAGGTTAGGACATAGGTACATGGAAAACCAACTTTTATCACAAGTCAACACAAGATTGCACCCGGTTCGTACGAAACGGGAGTTTTCACCTCTAAGTGCAAAAACTCGCTAGAGAGAAAGTGCGGTCGGTGAAGCCGGTCATACCCCGAAGTAGGATCTTGAACATTTGAAACACCCAACACACTTGTGTACATATGGTATGGAACCACCTAGGTTTTGGTGGGTTTTCGACGCTCCGGAGCCCCGCTTCGGCGAAACCCTAGACCCGCTGGAAAAAGTCAAAGTTCCCGTCTACCCCCTTTGAACAGCGTCGAAAGGGGGTAGCCCAGAGGACTTTTTTGCTTGGTTTTGTTAGGTTAGGACATAGGTACATGGAAAACAAATTTTTATCACAAGTTGTCACAAGATTGCCCCCGTTTCGCCCGAAACGGCAGTTTTCAGCTATAAGTCCACACACTTAGTAGAGAGAAAGTGAAGCCGGTGATGTCGGTCACACAACAGAGTAGATTCTTGGACATTTGAAACACCCAACACACTTGTGTACATATGGTATGGAAGCACCTAGGTTTTGGTGGGTTTTCGACGCTCCGGAGCTCCGCTTCGGCGAAACCCTAGACCCGCTGGAAAAAAGTCAAAGTTCCCGTCTACCCCCTTTGAACGGCGTCGAAAGGGGGTAGCCCAGTGGACTTTTTTGCTTGGTTGCGTTAGGACATAGGTACATGGAACACCAACTTTTATCACAAGTTGTCACAAGATTGCCTCCGTTTCGCCCGAAACGGCAGTTTTCAGCTATAAGTCCACACACTTAGTAGAAAGAAAGTGAAGCCGGTGATGTCGGTCACACAACAGAGTAGGATCTTGGACATTTGAAACACCCAACACACTTGTGTAAATATGGTATGGAACCACCTAGGTTTTGGTGGATTTTCGACACTCCGAAGCTCCGCTTCGGCGAAACCCTAGACCCGCTGGAAAAAGTCAAAGTTCCCGTCTACCCCTTTGAACGGCGTCGAAAGGGGGTAGCCCAGTGGACTTTTTCGCTTGGTTGTGTTAGGTTAGTACATAGGTACATGGAAAACCAACTTTTATCACAAGTTGTCACAAGATTGCCCCTGTTTTGCCCGAAACGGCAGTTTTCAGCTATAAGTCCACACACTTAGTAGAGAGAAAGTGAAGCCGGTGATGTCGGTCACACAACAGATTAGATTCTTGGACATTTGAAACACCCAACACACTTGTGTACATATGGTATGAAACCACCTAGGTTTTGGTGGGTTTCCGACGCTCCGGAGCCCCGCTTCGGCGAAACCCTAGACCCGCTGGAAAAAAGTCAAAGTTCCCGTCTACCCCCTTTGAACGGCGTCGAAAGGGGGTAGCCCAGAGGACTTTTTTGCTTGGTTGTGTTAGGTTAGGACATAGGTACATGGAAAACCAACTTTTATCACAAGTTGTCACAAGATTGCCCCCATTTCGCCCGAAACGGCAGTTTTCAGCTATAAGTCCACACACTTAGTAGAGAGAAAGTGAAGCCGGTGATGTCTGTCACACAACAGAGTAGATTCTTGGACATTTGAAACACCCAACACACTTTTGTACATATGGTATGGAACCACCAAGGTTTTGGTGGGTTTTCGACGCTCCGGAGCCCCGCTTCGGCGAAACCCTAGACCCGCTGGAAAAAAAGTCAAAGTTCCCGTCTACCCCTTTGAACGGCGTCGAAAGGGGGTAGCCCAGAGGACTTTTTTGCTTGGTTTTGTTAGGTTAGGACATAGGTACATGGAAAACCAATTTTTATCACAAGTTGTCACAAGATTGCACCCGTTTCGCCCGAAACGGCAGTTTTCAGCTATAGGTCCACACACTTAGTAGAGAGAAAGTGAAGCCGGTGATGTCGGTCGCACAACAGAGTAGATTCTTGGACATTTGAAACACCCAACACACTTGTGTACATATGGTATGGAATCACCTAGGTTTTGGTGGGTTTTCGATGCTCCGGAGCTCCGCTTCGGCGAAACCCTAGACCCGTTGGAAAAAAGTCAAAGTTCCCGTCTACCCCCTTTGAACGGCGTCGAAAGGGGGTAGCACAGAGGACTTTTTTCCATGGTTGTGTTAGGTTAGGACATAGGTACATGGAAAACCAAATTTTATCACAAGTTGTCACAAGATTGCCCCCGTTTCGCCCGAAACGGCAGTTTTCAGCTATAAGTGCAGAAACTCGCTAGAGAGAAAGTGCGGTCGGTGAAGCCGGTCATACCCCGAAGTACGATCTTGGACATTTGAAACACCCAACACACTTGTGTACATATGGTATGGAACCACCTAGGTTTTGGTGGGTTTTCGACGCTCCGGAGCCCCGCTTCGGCGAAACCCTAGACCCGCTGGAAAAAAGTCAAAGTTTCCGTCTACCCCCTTTGAACGGCGTCGAAAGGGGGTAGCCCAGTGGATTTTTTTGCTTGGTTGTGTTAGGTTAGGACATAGGTTCATGGAAAACCAACTTTTATCACAAGTTGTCACAAGATTGCCCCCATTTCGCCCGAAACGGCAGTTTTCAGCTATAAGTCCACACACTTAGTAGAGAGAAAGTGAAGCCGGTGATGTCTGTCACACAACAGAGTAGATTCTTGGACATTTGAAACACCCAACACACTTTTGTACATATGGTATGGAACCACCAAGGTTTTGGTGGGTTTTCGACGCTCCGGAGCCCCGCTTCGGCGAAACCCTAGACCCGCTGGAAAAAAAGTCAAAGTTCCCGTCTACCCCCTTTGAACGGCGTCGAAAGGGGGTAGCCCAGAGGACTTTTTTGCTTGGTTTTGTTAGGTTAGGACATAGGTACATGGAAAACCAATTTTTATCACAAGTTGTCACAAGATTGCACCCGTTTCGCCCGAAACGGCAGTTTTCAGCTATAGGTCCACACACTTAGTAGAGAGAAAGTGAAGCCGGTGATGTCGGTCGCACAACAGAGTAGATTCTTGGACATTTGAAACACCCAACACACTTGTGTACATATGGTATGGAATCACCTAGGTTTTGGTGGGTTTTCGATGCTCCGGAGCTCCGCTTCGGCGAAACCCTAGACCCGTTGGAAAAAAGTCAAAGTTCCCGTCTACCCCCTTTGAACGGCGTCGAAAGGGGGTAGCACAGAGGACTTTTTTCCATGGTTGTGTTAGGTTAGGACATAGGTACATGGAAAACCAAATTTTATCACAAGTTGTCACAAGATTGCCCCCGTTTCGCCCGAAACGGCAGTTTTCAGCTATAAGTGCAGAAACTCGCTAGAGAGAAAGTGCGGTCGGTGAAGCCGGTCATACCCCGAAGTACGATCTTGGACATTTGAAACACCCAACACACTTGTGTACATATGGTATGGAACCACCTAGGTTTTGGTGGGTTTTCGACGCTCCGGAGCCCCGCTTCGGCGAAACCCTAGACCCGCTGGAAAAAAGTCAAAGTTTCCGTCTACCCCCTTTGAACGGCGTCGAAAGGGGGTAGCCCAGTGGATTTTTTTTGCTTGGTTGTGTTAGGTTAGGACATAGGTTCATGGAAAACCAACTTTTATCACAAGTTGTCACAAGATTGCCCCCATTTCGCCCGAAACGGCAGTTTTCAGCTATAAGTCCACACACTTAGTAGAGAGAAAGTGAAGCCGGTGATGTCTGTCACACAACAGAGTAGATTCTTGGACATTTGAAACACCCAACACACTTTTGTACATATGGTATGGAACCACCAAGGTTTTGGTGGGTTTTCGACGCTCCGGAGCCCCGCTTCGGCGAAACCCTAGACCCGCTGGAAAAAAAGTCAAAGTTCCCGTCTACCCCCTTTGAACGGCGTCGAAAGGGGGTAGCCCAGAGGACTTTTTTGCTTGGTTTTGTTAGGTTAGGACATAGGTACATGGAAAACCAATTTTTATCACAAGTTGTCACAAGATTGCACCCGTTTCGCCCGAAACGGCAGTTTTCAGCTATAGGTCCACACACTTAGTAGAGAGAAAGTGAAGCCGGTGATGTCGGTCGCACAACAGAGTAGATTCTTGGACATTTGAAACACCCAACACACTTGTGTACATATGGTATGGAATCACCTAGGTTTTGGTGGGTTTTCGATGCTCCGGAGCTCCGCTTCGGCGAAACCCTAGACCCGTTGGAAAAAAGTCAAAGTTCCCGTCTACCCCCTTTGAACGGCGTCGAAAGGGGGTAGCACAGAGGACTTTTTTCCATGGTTGTGTTAGGTTAGGACATAGGTACATGGAAAACCAAATTTTATCACAAGTTGTCACAAGATTGCCCCCGTTTCGCCCGAAACGGCAGTTTTCAGCTATAAGTGCAGAAACTCGCTAGAGAGAAAGTGCGGTCGGTGAAGCCGGTCATACCCCGAAGTAGGATCTTGGACATTTGAAACACCCAACACACTTGTGTACATATGGTATGGAACCACCTAGGTTTTGGTGGGTTTTCGACGCTCCGGAGCCCCGCTTCGGCGAAACCCTAGACCCGCTGGAAAAAAGTCAAAGTTCCCGTCTACCCCCTTTGAACGGCGTCGAAAGGGGGTAGCCCAGTGGAATTTTTGCTTGGTTGTGTTAGGTTAGGACATAGGTACATGGAAAACCAACTTTTGTCACAAGTCAACACAAGATTGCCCCCGGTTCGTCCGAAACGGGAGTTTTCACCTCTAAATGCAAAAACTCGCTAGAGAGAAAGTGCGGTCGGTGAAGCCGGTCATACCCCGAAGTAGGATCTTGGACATTTGAAACACCCAACACACTTGTGTACATATGGTATGGAACCACCTAGGTTTTGGTGGGTTTTCGACGCTCCGGAGCCCCGCTTCGGCGAAACCCTAGACCCGCTGGAAAAAAGTCAAAGTTCCCGTCTACCCCCTTTGAACGGCGTCGAAAGGGGGTAGCCCAGAGTACTTTTTTGCTTGGTTGTGTTAGGTTAGGACATAGGTACATGGAAAACCAACTTTATCACAAGTTGTCACAAGATTGCCCCCGTTTCGCCCGAAACGAGAGTTTTCAGCTATAAGCCCACACACTTAGTAGAGAGAAAGTGAAGCCGGTGATGTCGGTCACACAACAGAGTAGATTCTTGGACATTTGAAACATCCAACACACTTGTGTACATATGGTATGAAACCACCTAGGTTTTGGTGGGTTTTCTACGCTCCGGAGCCCCGGTTCGGCGAAACCCTAAACCCGCTGGAAAAAAGTCAAAGTTCCCGTCTACCCCCTTGTCCGCGCCGTCATTTTATGTGGGTGGAGACCGCTATTCAGCGTAGCTATATACATAGAAAATGAATAAAAACATATTAAACGGAATTGAGAGTAATAAATAGATACATAAAAATGAAGATTAGGGTATAAAACATGATGACTATTTTCGGCGAAACTATATACATATAGCTATTCGGTGTATCTATATTAAACTTAATTTATAGAACATTAATAATGAAGATTATAAAAAAACTGGGAAGCTGTGCCTACGGCTTTACCGTCGGTACAGATACACGCTTAAAAAGGAAAATATGACTTAAAGGAAAAACAAATAGGGCACCAATGCCGACGGCAAAGCCGTCGGCACAGGTGGGTACATGTACACGCATAAAAAATGAAGATTATAAAAAACTGGAAGGCAAAGCCGTCGGCACAGATACACGCATAAAAAGGAAAACCTGACTTAAAAGGGAAAAAAATAGGGCACCTATGCCGACGGCAAAGCCGTCGGCACAGGTGGGTGTCGACGTCACCTGCTCCTGAACGGGAACCTGTGCCTACGGCTGGCTTTGTGCCGACGGCTACCGTCGGGACAGGGTAGCTATGCCGACGGCCATATCTGTGCCGACGGCCAGGATGACGGGGCGGCCTCGTAGGAACCTATGCCGACGTCCCCGATAAAAAGCCGTCGACACAGGTATTGACCATCGGCACAGGTAAGCATTCCTGTAGTGAATTAAAACATTTCAAGATATAGGTGGATACATACGCATGTGAAAAAAGGGTAAAACATCTTATATTAAGAAAACGGAGGGAGTAGCTAGCTAGCTTTGTCCCTTGATCATCTATTTTCGTGGGTTTGTAACGACAGTGGCCTAGGTCAGCTTTAGAAATTTCGGGGAGGAGATTGGTATAACGATCTACTGTAAAGTTGAACTCACGCAAGCTCGAGGGCAAAATATCTTTTCATAAGAAACAACATCGTCAAGGATACAGGGCTGGTTTTGTGTTTATTCTTGCACACTTTTCCAAACATGCAGGCATGTGGCTGCTGAAATTATTGGGACCCCGCATGGAATTCTCAGCTAGCCAGTAGCCACGCACTAACAAATGGATTCATCAGAACAACAAGAAGCTAGGTAGATAGCACTGCACATGCACTCCTCCATCCATCACGGATTGAGGACGACCTTCTCGAGCTGGCCGGCCTGGTCGTCTGGTGACTCGCTGGCGCCGCCGTCGAGCGGGAAGAAGAACGGGTACACCTCGTAGCGCGCCATGCAGCTGCTATAGATGACGCGGCACCCGCGCCGGTACCGGCAGTAGTTGGGGAGCTCCGCCACCGCCTGCGCCACGCACAGCCCGCAGTCCGCCGCCGTGATGTCTAGCGTGCACCACCCGAGCCCGTAGATGGTCGTCTTCGCAGCAGCGCCCCCGCCTCCACCGCCGAGCCACGCCGTGTCCCTCGCCAGCCCCTTGCTGGTCGCCTGGCCGGCCTCGGCGGCGACGCGGGACATGAGCTTGGCCTGCGCCCGGTCGAACGCGGGGAGGTCGACGCCCGTGGCGTTCTGGGTGTTGAGGAGGATGAGCGTGTACCGGTGTCCGGGAGGCCGAGGAAGTTGGCGTCGGAGTAGCGGAGGAGGCAGTAGTCGTAGAAGACCCGCGTGTCGGCGCTGCCGCGGCAGGAGGACGCGACCTCCTTCGCCGCGGCGGCGATGCAGAGCGCGCAGTCCTGCTTTGGCACATCGCCACGGCACTGCGCGAGGCCGTAGATGGTGGACGGGGAGCTGCCCGCGGTCGCCGTGGCGTAGTAGGCCGTGGAGGCCCGCGGGACGAGCACGGCCAGGACCGCGCCGATGCTGGCCTGCGTCTGCGCGCTGGTGCCGCTCTTGGGGCAGTCCGTGGAGATCGGGTCCGCGCTGGTGCACGGCCGCGCCGCCATGGCGAGCAGGAGCGGCAGCAGCACGAGGAGGAGCGTCGGAGACGACAAAGAGGAGGAGGACGCCATTCTGGACTCTGATATGTGATGGATGGCGCTAGCAAGCTGGTACTTTGGTTGCATGCATGGGTGAGATTCTTATAGGGTTTGGCAACGATCTAGTGAACATGCAGGGCGATGGAAACTGACGGGTGCCTGGTCGATGGCTCCATACAACTAGTACCTACCTTGCAAACATATATCATATATGCGCAGCCAAAGAAATTATATGACATTGTTCAAGAAAACAAATAATATTCTCGTGAAAAATCTTTATGAAATAGTGTAGGAGCTTTTTTGAAAACTGTAAGCTTCTATCTAAAAAGCTGGGAACTGGGAGGGGAGAGAAATATCAGAACTTGTAAAATGCTGTATAGGTGAGAGCTGTTCTGCAAATGCGGGTGAAATTTGACCAAAGGACTACCGTCTGATCTCACGGAAATGAACGGCAAGTTAGTGCCGAGGGGGCAACTTACATTACATGTGGAACTTCATTTCCCGCCGACTGATGGGTGCCTGGTCCATGTCTCCATGCTACTGGGTCGCTAGCATGCCAACATATATGCGCAGCCAAAGTTGACGAGGATAAATGCAAGTGTCTTGTGTTTTAATGGTTGGAGACCCGATCCTGTCAACTTCTAGATCCTGCATACTAGTCCAAGAATTATTGTTTGGTTAACAAATTATGCTGCCACGTAGGCACGCATGTATCCCAATATCTCCGCTCCGTTGACTTGTCTACGAGCGATCCATGCATCTTGTGAACACCCACCATTTTTTTAATTTTTTTTTGAAAATTCGAAATTGATTTTTTTTTAGAAGTGGTATATATCATGGTAGCATGTGAGGGCTGGGATCACTATATATTTTCCCGAGGTAGCTAGGTCATGTCTGGAACTGCAAGCGAACGACTGAATCTACTTCTAGAAAGTTAAATTTAGCCTTAATTTAGGCCTTTAGCCAGACTGCTAGGTTATCAACGCAAGATAAATACCCATTGTTAAGTGAACTTAAGATCAGTGCGTGGACTGCGTCGGTGTGTGTATACATCGGTGGTGATCAAGGCACTAACGCAGCACCTTACTGGTCAACGCTTTCTGGATGCATGTGGAGGAATCTGTTCAACGATGGATCGCGACACTAAAATTAGGCCGCCGCCTTGCTCTGTCGGGCACTCATGCACAAACCATAAGTTATTGAGTTGGTAATAGAAACCATAATTTATTGAAAAAAATGACATGCATTTCTTTGGATCTAAACTTGTTGATAATCACTAGAAAATGGCTAACCTTCAAAAAGGTCCCTTATGCGCTGTGGCGGAGCCAAGATCAAGTAACGCCCCCGAGCAAAACCTGTCAAAACAGTGCCAAACATTGGTAAATTGTCGCAGTAATGAACAGTCCTCAAAGGATTTAGGCTTCATGCCCAAGGCCATGTCCAGGGTGGTCTGGGGCCTGGCTCCGCCCCTCCTTATGCGCATTGTTATCTCGGCAAGTGGCGGCTTTTCCTTCCACGAACTCTGCATACTTTTCAAGTGACACCAGGAGAAAATAGTTGTGGATGAGGATGTGTGAGAGACAGTCACCGAGGGTTATAGAGCGCAGTTTTCCCTTTTATTTCTTTGAAACCGACTTTTGAAATGAAATGTCTTTTAAATCGTTTGTATGAATTATGAAACAATTTTTTGTTGCGAAAGTTTACTATTTTCAAGACTATATCCATGTTCATAGGTTTTGATGAATTTTTAATATTCCAAAAGAAAATATACTGACAACTCGGGTTTCTGTATACTTTCGCTTCGGGATTTCTGTGTACTTTTATACTCTGTGCGGGAATTTTGACGATATATTTTCTCGATTAGTATACTTATATTTCGGGTTTTAGTATATATATACCTAGGGGTTTCAGTGTACTTTGTACTCCGCGCGAAAATTTGTACTTGGGTTTTTAGTATAATTATACATTTATACTTTGGGTTTCAGTTTACTTATAATTTGAGATTTTTGTACTTAGTAATTTTCGTATCTAAGAATTTTGTACTTCCAAAATTTGTATTTCAGAATTTATATACTTGAAACTTTTGTACTTCAAACTGTACCTTTTCTACTCGAGCAACAATCAAACTATATTCAAAATATTGAAACATGGAAGTACTCCGGTGCGACCGCTCCTAGACCAACATGCGTCGAAACCGGAGAGCCACGATGGAACATGGAAGTACTCCCGTGCGACCGCTCCCGGACCATTCATCGAAACCGGAGTGCTACGATGGTCACCCGCACGAGTTGTCAGACCTTTCGGAAGACTAACCTCCTGTGAATGGACCCAAGCTTGTTATCGTCTTTATGTTTGGGTTTCTCAAAAAAATAGTATACCATTTTATCGAGCGTCAGTATAACTTGAGAATCCTGTCGTGCACTCATGCACATTTTCTTAATTTAATCAGATAGGAAAGACATTTCTTTGTTTTTTTTTTTTTTGCTAAACACAGTACAACGCAGACGCTCACATACACGCGCATACACTCACCCCTATGAACGCACACACGCACACCCTACCCCTATGAGCACCTCCGAGAGACTGAGCCGGCGGATTGGGTCTTGAGATTGACGAAGTCACCACGGGCGCCTCGCTGTCGACGGGAACGTCGCCTTCCACTGAAGAATATTCCGCCTTAAATGAGAAACACCAGCGTCAAACCTGGGGTTTGAACTCTGGTGGGCTGGGGGTACAACCACCCTCCTAACCATCTTGACACAGACAAGTTCTCGACATTTCTTTGTTTTTGAACTGCAAGGACATGTGCTTTTCTGGATCTATGTTTTTTATATTATTTGTTCAGGAGTTTATCAAAAAAAAAATTGAGAGATAGAATATTTTCTTTCTTAATAACAGACATCCAGGGCTGGACTGAATACCCTCGAGAAGAAGCACAAACCCAATTGTGCAGGCGGAACCTGCAATGCAAAGCACGCCCACCTAGCATGGCCAAAGCGGGAGACATGCTGAAGCCAGGAGCAAGACAGGAGGGAACTGGGATCAATCTCGGTTTCCGGCTAGAACAAGAAGAGAAAAAGGTCGGCCGGGTGGTTCTGATTCCGGCCGAACAGTCCCGCATATATAATGCGAGGCAAAACTAGCTAGGGCACCAAGACCAATCAGAATTTACGATCGTGCTTGGAATCGATCCAGGGCTGGAGCAGAACGCAAGCCAAGTGAAGATGGACATCGGATACGAATTACAGAAAATACTGGCCCCGACTAGGGACATAGACCGAGAAGCACCCCCAGTCATCGGATGCGACAACAAGGAGGACGAGGCGTTCATTGCGTGCGTCCACGACCCGGCGACAACGGATTGCAACAAGGAGGCCGCCGCGCTGAGCAGGTGCCTGCAGGCCAAACTCGACATGCTCGAGGAGCTCACGGCAAGGGTACGCGCCATGGACGGCGAGTCCGGGAAGTGAAGATCCATAGCATAGGTCTCATGCATGCTGGTCGTGGACATACATATATGTAGGGATGCCGCCGAACTGGTGGTGGGTCTCGTCTTCCAAAACAAGTGTCTTAGACTTGTCCAAATATCAATGTATATAGACATGAAACACATTTAGATACATCCATATTTGGACAAATTAAAGACACGTATTTTGAGACGGAGGGAGTATATGTTTTAGAGTTTATTATGCGTCAGACTCTAGATGCTGCTAGCTAGTAAATTTTCTCCCTTACCTGTTACCTCCTTTAACTCCCTTCCTCCCTGGAGCTGAGCACTTCTTCTTCCCACTCTTTGAGTTGTGATCGTGGTGGTCGTTAGGGTCGTGGTCTGAGTGGGAATGATGGGCAGAGTCTGAATCAGAATCGTGGTTAGTGTCGTGTCCACTGTCGTCGCCGTGGCCATCGTCATCGTGTCCTCCGTCGTCGTCGTCGTCGTCATCGTGGCCATCGTCATCATGTCCTCCGTCGTCGTCATTGTGGCCATCGTCATCATGTCCTCCGTCGTCGCCGTCGTCGTGGCCATCGTCATCATGTCCTCCGTCGGCGTCGTCGTCATCGTCATTGATCTTCTTTTTCTTACTACGGTGAGACATGACCTTCTGACCTTGCTCCTCTGAGGATGCCAAATCCGCAACATCGCCGGTTGTCTGGGCCTGCCTGACCACAACCTCCTCCTCCTTGCAGCAGTGCCCCGGCGGGGCTGAGCTTGCACCGACTCTCTGCACGGCTGTCGGTGACTCCGAGGCAGCGGACATAGAAAGAAAGGCGACGGCGAGCAGGAGGACGGCCAGACAGACGGTGTCGCGCCCCATTTTTAAGTGCATGCTCAAGCGCGGCGGCAACATCTAGTCGTTGGCGAAGCGCACGCGGTGGCTGCGTGAACCCGGCTTGTGGCAACCGAGTGCAGGGTATATATGGTGGCTGCAGAACGTGGAGGGCACTGTCGTGGGACGTGTGGTGGTGCGCGTGCGGCTACACCCGAAAACTAAGTTCTGCGGTGTGCGGTTTTTACTAGTGACAGTTAGTCACGTACATTATCTTATCATTGTTTTCTCCTCACACAATATCTTCTCATTTGTTTATGTCGAGCTACGGTTTAGTGCGCCGAGCCTAGGAAGGCACCTTGTGTTTTACGAGTATAAGATTGATTTAGAGCAAGCATAATATATAGTGGGTGCCTATGGTTACGTGGATGACAGAGACACTGAAAAGATAATATGGGGGCTCAGCTAATGAAAATGGTAAGATGTGGGTTCTCACATGAGTGTAAACTAAGATAGCTACAATGCTTAGACTCGACATGGGACCCATCTGTCAGAATAAAACATATTTTGTTGGAACGATCTCTCAACTCATCTTTCCTGTTCCAATCTTCATTCGCGACTCAGCTAACCTCTCTCTCTCTCTCGCAAAAACAAAAAAACAAAAAAATCTCTCGACGCCTATTCTCCTTGCAGAGCAGCCGGACAGAGCTCTTTCCCTTCATCAATGACCGAGAACAGTCAACTATAGCCACAGAGCGACGTACTGTCGTCTCCCGTCTCTCTTCACTAGATCCCCTGGCGCGGCTTGCCACGCGCCACCCGCCGTTGACACTGGTTTTCGATTTGCAAAACGTTAAACATTCTTAATATGACACAACAGGTAATTGTTGGGAATATTTTGGTAAACAATTGCTATACATAGTAGTCGCAGTATAATTTTAGAGCAGAGCACGATGCTCTCCATACATAAACTTTACACCCATAAGATTTTGACGATAGAAAGGTCTTGTCGCACGCCTGCCTTGTGCTTTACTGATCGACGGGTAATATGCTATGTGGTTTTACTGCTAAGCACATGCAGAAAATATAGGAAAGCATATTAGACATACCACTGACTTCAAATCAAGAGCTAAGAACAATTAAAAGGAAAAGAAACTTTTGATTTCTTACAATCAAAATATGCTTTCTTCACAGTTCATCTAACGTATATCATATATTAGACCAACTTAAAAATATAGAAGCACTCTACCTATGAGATAAGTAGATGTTGCAGGTTTCTATGCAGTTGCTAGTCGCAAAACTCACACATTTGCTCAGGTATATCAACACCAAAAGTGTGTCGACCACGTCTCTGTTTTGTGTTTGCGTCAACCATTCCAAATGCTAGTGAGGCATGTAAAAAGAAAGAAACGGAGTGATTGAAAGAGGCTATTAGCACCAAACACCGACATCAGTTCAGTGGTCGGTGTTAGCACCGACGAACTAATCATAATCAAAGGCAACCGGTAAAATGTGTGGAGGATATTTGGACAGGAACATGCTTCAGATAGAGAGATCATTATGAGTTCAACTGGCCAGCATTCGACAATAATCAGTGGGTGGTCAATATTAGCAACGGATCCGGCAGTATGAGGGTAATGGCTCTGGGTGCCCGCCCAGCCAAAATCAGCCTGTAATTCTTCTAACTAGCACTTAGGGTTACAGAAATAGTACTCCCTCCGATCCATATTAGTGGGCACAATTTTGTCTAGATACACATGTATCTAGTCTAGTATCCATATTAATGGGCATAGCTTTGTCTAAATTCATATGTATCTAGTTAAGTATTTAGACTAGATACATGTGTATCTAGACAAAGTTCGTTGCGCGCTGTCCCCGACGATGCGCGCTGTCCCCGACGATGCACTCTGCAGTCGACTACGGAGCGGCAGAGTCCGGAGGCCGGTCGCGGTCGGAGAAGAGCGCGGCGGCGTGCAGGAACTATGCGCTCCAGGACAAGCACGGATCTTGTGCCTCTAGGGTTTGTTGTGATTCGGTGGCTTCACTCCATGGTATCGGTAGAGGAGGACGTGCTGGTGCCGGGGCGGCGGACGGCGGCGCGAGAGCTCACCGGAGCAGGCCGGGATCTGCCGGCGAGGGAAGGGGGTCGCCATCGGGAGGCGCTGTCGCTGGGAGGAGAGAGTCTCGTGAGGGTCGATGGTGTGTGGTTCGAGTCAAATTATTTTGCCAAATTTTGGGTCCAAATATTCATTCCCGCGGACGACCCAAAATTTCCGCGCCGGGATTTCCTCGCGTACAGCAGAGCGAACCAATCAGTGCATGCACCTATTCCCTTCCTTGTGTGGTTTTCTCAAAAGAAATCTGGCTTACATGTACTATACTAGTACTAGTTATGTAGCTAAATGTGCTGAAACAATAATACTTGAACAGTTGAACATGGCGTCTACCACACACCATCCGCCGCTCCGGCCCGGTTATATACTGGCCGACGCGCCGCTTATCGTGTATCCCGGATAATTTTATCCGGGCCGTCACGTTATCGGGTATCTGATCGGGCCGAAAAAAGGCCGCGGCCCCTATATCCGCCGGAGTTTTCAGGGCCGCAGATCTTATCCGGTATCTGCTAGAGATGCTCTAACTGGTGGTCGGTCTCGTCTTCCAAAACAAGTCTCTTAGACTTGTCCAAATAACAATGTATATAGACATGAAACACATATAGATACATCCATATTTGCACAAATTAAAGACACGTATTTTGAGACGGAGGGAGTATATGTTTTACAGTTTATTATGCGTCAGACTCTAGATGCTGCTAGCTAGTAAATTTTCTCTTCTGTTCTCCTCTTCATGTATTCGAACGCTGAATCCTCATAAGATTATGGATCGGCCTGAAGCAAGGCCGTTAACAATTTATTGATTTTCTTTTCTGCAACATCCTGCTGAGGGAGGCAGAGAGCTTTAATTTTCTCTTCTGTTCTCCACTTCATGCAAGCCTATGTCGGTGCTTGCAGCGCGCCATGCATGCAGCTTCTGTAGGTTTACGACGTATCACGTCGTCAGCTGCGCCCCTTTGTACCTAGGACTTGGACTAGTGCGCCGGTGATGCCATGAACCTGCTATCGAGAGCATATCATGTTTTCTCGCAGAAAAAGAAGCTCATATCCTGTCACGATGGACATACCAATTGTGAATTAAATGCAATCTCATATTTGCAGGAGAGCTGCACGTTTTATATTAAGAAGGAAGAGGTTCAGGTTAAAAAGACCAGATCACCCAGCGACCAGGAAGAAGCTCTAGACAGAAATACAGAGGCAGACTACTGAAAGCTGAAAAACTGAAAACTGAAAGTCTTGCACCATGTTTGCCTCCTTAGAGGTTGCTTTACAGAAAAAAGCCATCGTCGGGAAGTAACAAGTGTGAGATACCTGGAGCACCGCGGCAAATTTTAACTGGGGACATCCCATCAGTCACCACTTCCTTATGTACCAAAACTGACAATGTATATGCCACAAACATGAACACAAAAGGGGGACAAAGGGTCTCCTTGTCGTAGTCCTAAACTTATGTACTAAAATTGAGTTTGTCATGTTGAGTTACTTTATTGAAAAAGATTATGTTAAGTTATATTGTATGGTTTTAGGCATAGCACTTCTTTTGACTTCCGTTTAAATTGGTTTAGACATAGTACGATCACTTCGGGGTTCTTGCCTTCTGTTGGTCACAAACAACACGAATTCCCTCGAGGCATGTTTGTAAATTTTACTTTACCCAGGCTGCAATGTTTTGTTCATAGCAGCTGGAGGAAGCAAGCTGATCGATCTAGCTGTGTCTCAAAATATAAGACTTTCTACCTATTTTCTGCACATATATATTTAGACTTGTTTTAGTTGAATATTCACATGAACATTGCACTAAAATATGTCTAGATACATGTGTTTAGAAAATAGAAAGAAAGTCTTATATTTTGATACGGAGGGAGTAGTCAGTTAGTGCTATGCCTAATTAGATATATCTGGTTTTGTTAATTTGTCTGGGGTAGATTAATCGGTTTGTTTTTTAGGCATATGCTCCGGTCATCCCATGTGGCAACGGAGACACTAATCACCGGATATTGCTCAACCATAATCATCCCCGTCTAACAAAACTCTTACCATCCCCATCCCCATTAACTGTCACGGGGATAGTTGTTATACCATCCCCGTCCCCATCGGGTAGCAAATAACCAGCGGGTTCCCCACAGTATGCATTTAAAAAAATGGACAGCAAATCGCCTGCAATAGCTAAACAAATGACAGTTCACAAAATATCGCAGCATAATATATCAAAATCAACAGCACAAAGGCACGAGGACTAAACGTGTACCATCACCGTCCCCTAATAGGTGAATTATCGACCGGGGAATGGGGCCCCATTGCCAAATTGATAGTCACCATCTGACGTACAACAAGTCCAATATATTTCGTACATATATTACGAAAAATATAACTCTGAGCGAGCGTAAGAGCCACGAAACAAAATACGGAGTATATAAGAATAAGATAGTAGCCTTCGCAAGAAAATAATTAACATAACAGTCAAGTAATTAAATTAGGGCCCATGCAGGTTCTTCTTCAACCTCTGCCAAAGATGGATCATGGGCGGCACCCTTGAACATGATCGACGAACTTAAGTATTACTCCCTCCGTTCACAAAAGTATGTCTCAACCTAACTCAAATTTGCATGTATCTAGACATGATTTAGTGTGTAGATACATGTAAATTTGAGCTAGATTGAGACATTCTTTTGTGAACGGAGGGAGTACAAAAACTTTAACAGTACGTAACGTCTAAAATCAATATGTAAACCTAAGAAAAGGACTATATATCGAATCCACTAGCTAGCACGCAGATCGGTCGGATCGGGAGCGCATGACAGTACTTCCATGTTCCATCGGGGCTCTCCGGTTTCGATGCATGTTAGTTCGGGAGTGGTCGCATGACAGTACTTCCATATTCCATCGGGGCTCTCCGGTTTCGACAAATGTTGGTCTGGGAGCGGTCGCATGGGATAACTTCCAAGTTTCAATCCTTCTATTTCTAATACAGAAAGGCGTTTTGAATCCCGAGCTCACATGCTTCTGTTATGTAATTTTAAAATGGTAAAACATCTTAGAAAATTCTGAAAAATTGGAGACAAACATATACAAGTATATATAACACTCGTGGAAAGTTTTGGAATAAAATTACATTTTGTGTGCTCTGTGCAAAAAAAACAAAATCAGTGACCAAAATGAGATCTAAAAATAGTTTTTGAAAGCACTGATTTTTTTTTTTTTCAAAAGGAGAGGCCGCCAGTTGCCGAGATAATTGCGCACGGAACGGACCTTAAAGGCCGTCTATAGAGATCGAAACAATACATGTGTTTTTCTGTTAATAAAATTTTTTTTTTACCAACTTAATAACTTATGGTTTGTGCATGAGTGCCCGACAGAGCAAGGCGCCCGCCTAATTTTAGTGTCGTGATCCATCGTTGAACAGTTTCCTCCGATCCACATGCATCGAGAAAGCGTTGACCTGTAACGTGCTGCATTAGCGTTGACACACACCGGCCATTTTCCAGCACTAGCTAGCTCGGTCCACGCACTAACCATAAGTTCACTTAACAATGCTTATTTATCCGGCGCATTTTCGTTGATAACCTAGCTAAGCTAAAGGCCTAAAGCCTAAGTTTGACTTTCTAGAAGTAGACAAGTCAACAGAGAGGAGGTACTGGGATATATGCTTGCCTACGTGGCAGCATAATTCATGGACTAGTCTGTCTACAGGATCTAGAAGTTGACAGGATCAAGTGCTGCCACACACCCAGTCTCCAACCATTAAAACACAAAAGACTTGCGTGCATCTCGTCAACTTTGGCTGCGCATGTTGGCAACCTAGCTACTAGTTGTAAGGAGCAATCAGCCATGGACCAGGCACCCATCCCTCGCTCGGCACACTATAAGAATCTCGCCCATGCATGCAACCAAAGTACCAGCTTGCTAGCAACCCATCACACATCAGAGTCCACCATGGCGTCCTCCTACTCGCTGTCGTCTCCGACGCTCCTCCTCCTGCTGCTGCCGCTCATTCTCGCCATGGCGGCGCGGCCGTGCGCCGGCGTGGACCCGATCTCCACGGACAGGGACGGAGCCAGCCTCTAGGCTTGGAGGGGGCAGACTCTTGTTGGAGGGGGCCAGAATGACGTAAAACTACTAATATGAGCATGCTTACTAAGGGATTAGTGAAGAAAATCTGATCATTGGGGGTGGCTGAGCCCCTGCTCGTCCCCCCTTCCTCCGTCCCTGTCCACGGACTGCCCCAAGAGAGGCGCCAGCGCGCAGACGCAGGCCAGCATCGACGCGGTCCTGGCCGCGCTCGTCCCGCGCGCCTCCGCGGCCTACTACGCCACGGCCACCGCCGGCCGCTCCCCGTCGACCATCTACGGCCTCGCGCAGTGCCGGGGCGACGTGCCAAAGCAAGACTGCGCGCTCTGCATCGCCGCTGCGGCGAAGGAGGTCGAGTCCTCCTGCCGCGGCAGCGCCGACGCGCGGGTCTTCTACGACTACTGCCTCCTCCGCTACTCCGACGCCAACTTCCTCGGCCTCCCGGACACCGGGTACACGCTCATCCTCCTCAACACCCAGAACGCCACGGGCGTCGACCTCACCGCGTTCGACCGGGCGCAGACCAAGCTCATGTCCCGCGTCGCCGCCGAGGCCGGCCAGGCCGCGAGCAAGGGGCTGGCGAGGGACACGGCGCCAAGGATTTGGATTTCGGTTTAGGAAATTTTCCGGTCCTGAACGAAATGACTGAAATTCGCGAATTTCGGTAATTTCGGTCAGTTCTCGGACGAAAAGTAGGAGCCTAAATTTGGATCTTAGAACGAAAATTGACAGAAAATGGAGAAAAAACTGGATTTATGTGCAAATTTTGACCAAACTTCATATATTTGAATTTATTTAAATAAAATTCACTAAAATACAGAAGTTTTCGTTCGGTAAATTATCTTACCGGTCCAGGCCGAAATTGCCGAAATTCGGCCGGATTTCGGTTTTTCGGGCCGAAATCCAAATCCCTGCACGGCGCGGCTCGGCGGCGGCGGTGGCGCTGCCAAGACGACCATCTACGGGCTCGGGTGGTGCACCCTCGACATCACGGCGGCGGACTGCGGGCTGTGCGTGGCGCAGGCGGTGGCGGAGCTCCCCAACTACTGCCGGTACCGGCGCGGATGCCGCGTCATCTACAGCAGCTGCATGGCGCGCTACGAGGTGTACCCGTTCTTCTTCCCGCTCGACGGCGGCGCCAGCGAGTCACCCGACCAGGCCGGCCAGCTCGAGAAGCTCGTCCTCAATCATCCCTGATGGGTCCACGGAGTGCATGTGAAGTGCTATCCATGTATCCATGTAGCTTGCTGTTGTACGTACGTGGTGTGGTGATGAATCCATTTGTTGGTGTGTGGCTAGCTTGTAGCTAGCTGAGAATCCAAATAATTTCAGCAGCCACGTTCATGCATGTTTGGGAAAGTCTGCAAGAACATGCTAAGGGTCTCTCTAGCTTTCAATTGACAGAGAACTAAGGCGGATGACGTCAACGTTCTTCCCCATCTCCGGCCACCTACTCCCCCGCAGCCACCGCCAGCCTAACCGCGGACCTCCCCGCCACGGCCGGCGCGCTGTCGCGGCGCCTTGCCACCCCGCTCTGCCCCGAGCTCCTCCTCCGCCGGTCCGTCGCCGCCCCGGCCCTCCCTCTAAACCCCGCCCCTTCTTCTCCGGCACCGGCGAACCCGCACCCCCGCACCCCCAATCGAAGTTTGTTCCTTGCCTCCGCCGCGGCCAGCCGCGGCTGCGGCGGCTCCGGCTCGGCTTGCCGCTATGGACGCGAGGAATACGAAGGACCTCGGGCTAGCACGAATCTCAACACGGAGGATGGACGGCTCTGCATGCGATTGAGCGCTAAGCTAATTCTCAATCTTTGAGAATTAGCAAAACCGTTTTGCTAACTCTCGGCTAACCGAGATTTTTGTTAGCGATCGGTCGACCACTTCGACCGTGCGATACATTACTATGCAATTGCACAATAGGTTGGAATTGTACAAATAATATGTGAATTTGGGAGTCGACATGAACTGGAATCAAACATGACAACCTCTGTCTAAATGCATCTGAAGCCATGAATGTGCAATCGCACATTAGTGGCCATGATGTGCAATTGCATATTGGTCTGGAAGTTGGACACTAGTGTTTTTGCACAATAGTGTCCATGATATGCAATTGCACATTAGTAACCCTGATGTGTAATTGCACATTAATAGCCATAATGTTCAATTCCACAATAGTTTGTATTTTTTGCGTATTTTTTCTCATGGAGTTATAGAGTAGGCAAGTGTAAAAAATAATATGAAATTACACAATACTACATGAGCTAGAGTTGTAAGGCCCAACCTCTCATTTGAAGCTCAACAACTAAGAAGGACAAGCCCAATTATTACAACTTGCAACGAATCTCCATAATCGACCGAGAATTTAACTAAATCTCTATGAGCCGAGAGTTATCCACGTCCAAAGAAAATTGGTATACATGCCTGCCGGGGACGAAAATTTATGCCTGAATTGCTAGATAAGCTCGATCGATTGCTTGCAAAACATTATGTTACACTACCAATCCCTGGATTAGGCTTAGAACTCGATTCTCCCGTGATTCAACAAGGATTTGGGTCTTGGATACAAGCTGGCGTCGCGCACAGCGGAGAACAGCTCGCAGGCTGAAGAGAGAAAGAGAGAGATGCCCAAACGGGACTTGAGTTCATTCAATAATTCGATGCCGATCCCGAGGCCGCAGTCGCCTCTTGTATGCCGCAGTGCCGTGGTGGTTGGTGACGGTCACTGGCGTGTGGGCCCTTGGCGCTGCCCTAGTCTTGCTGGCGTCGAAGACGCCTTGCTTCTGTGCGTCTCGACTCGGCGATTGCGTTGGACACGTCAGGGGTCGTGACACATTAATTCACGAATAAATCCTAAACAAAGATCAAGAACTACTGTATAAAACAAGAGAGATGTTCCCCAATCAACGACTTCACATTATAAAGTACTATTACACAAGTGGCACTGAAACTTTTTAAAAACCATCAGAAAAAAAAGGACACGTCCAAGTAACCCGAGGTACTAATTTGATAATTAAGACATCGGATTAATACATAGTGCACTAATTAATTAACGATTAGAGATGGCTTCGATTCGATTCCTCAGCTCGATTTCCCCTGCTGCTCGTCGGTGCCACGGACGTACGGCTCGTACACGCGTGCTTTATCCTGCTCCTGCATGCAGCTCCGCAGCGCCGCCGCTGCCTTGGCGCACGCGTCGACGTCCGGACGTGGAGGTGTCGCCGTCTTGTCGTCGCCGCCGGGGAAGCACGAGGCATGCGCCGCATCGAACTTATCCACGCATCCGTCCAGTGGCGGAGGACGAAGAAAATTTTAGGTCGGACGAACTCTAAAGCGAAGAAAAAATTATGCAATAAACTTAAAATTGTCTAGACACGGCGTGCGCATAAGGCGAGGAGGCCTTCCTCAGACTCCCCCGCGCTCAGCCCACTAAGTCCCAGTTCGGCTGCGACACTAAGAACTGGCCCAGTTAGCTTCTTTTTCCTTTGTTCTTTTCAGAAATAAGCAGAAAATTGCAAAACAAGTATACACTTCTGAAAATGCCTATATATATGTAGTTTTTTTTGCCAAAATCAAGGTAAGGCGGCTGCCCTACCTTGCCCTACTGGGAGCTCCGCCCTTGCATCCGTTGATGCAGAAGAGAGCCTTCATGATCTCGTCGATTAGTGGATCTGGAGACGGCGGCGACGATGAGGATGCGTTCGTCATGTCGACGATGGATGCTGGATCGTCGAACTAGAAGAAGATGAACGGTCGATGGCTGTGTCGCTCTGGTCAGGACTCGATGATTTTTTCCGCTCCTGCTCTCCTCCCAAGAATTAATAAGCGGATGTATTGTGTATACGAATACGACTAGAATTAGTAGTTGGAATAGGTGATCAACTAGTATTTGTGTTGGCCACAAGATGAACTAGTATTATGTATATACGTATACGACTAGAATTAGTTGCTAGCTGGATCCTAGTGTTGGACTATGCGTTAGTAATACCTAATACGGCGTTTGCTAATCCTCATCAGATGGAAAATTGGCAAACGAAGAGCATCTCAACAGCGCTCCCAATAACCTATTGGGTGCGCCGACACATAATTGTCCTCCACGGGTCTTCTAATAGTGGTAAAGTTGTCGATCGGGCCCAATGTCATGTGATTCACACCCCACCTGTATGGAGGCAACCGGGGATGCCGGCAACCACAACAACATACTAAGTCGGATTCTGACACGCAAGACCGAGCCGTCGGGGAAACAACGTCGGTCTATTTCACTTTTCCCTTTCCATTTCCATTCTGCTGCATGTTGCCTATCACGCACACCTCGTTCCGGTCCTTCCCACCATCGGCGATCCCGCGTCGCCAGTGTCTCCCGTCAAGCTTAACTGTGGTGTTGCTCGTGGTCGTGGTAGCGCCGGCGGTCTCGTTCCTCGCAAGTCCCATGCGCGGCCAGCGGATATGTCAGATGAAGCGTGTGAGCAGGAGCAGCATCATCGATCGCTGCTCACCAACGACAGGAAAGGGTGACAGAAGCAGTCGATCTCATGGCCACATCGCTTGCACGCAGCGGTGGCGCGGACGCAAGTCTAGGGAGCACGAACGCGCTGGGGGTTTCGTCGATGGCGGTGGTGCAACCCCATGTTCAGGGACAATAATCTTGCCCGGGTATGGTCAGATCAGCTCCCATGTTGAGCACGACGCCGCCAAACCCAACGCAGGGCATGACCGCGGAGACGGCGGTGGAGTTCGAGGCCGATATGGAGACACAAGAGGACGCGTTGACAATTTGATTCCCATACATATTTGACGTTTTTAATATGATCGACGGACCTGTTGATGCTTTTGGTTTGGATATTTAAACTTTGACCATTGTTGTTCGAAATTGGCCGTCGCGTCGCTGTTTGAATTTGATGAAAAATTTAATGGGAGCGTTTATTGGAAGGCACCAGTGGGGAGGCGCTCACAATAGTGCGGATACGTTTGCCGGCGCTCCCAATACCACTTGTCCGGCATACTTGCCGGATGTTCTACGGGGAGCACGGTGCAGATGCTCTAACTAACTGTAATTTATATTCTTGAAAGAAAAGCATGAGTTCGCTCTATGGGGAGCGCAGTGGAGATGCTCTAACTAGCCGCAATTTATAATCTTGAAAGGAAAGCACGAGGTCTTCCGTTCCAAACGCACCGAGTCGGGCCTAACATAACACTTTGTTTTCTAAACAAAGTTCTTGGTTCAGAATCTGGCCAACGAATTGGTGCGTACAAGCCATTCCAAACTACTTCTTTGGAGCTGAACAATGCTTTTTGTACAAGAGATTGTTGTAGTAGACAAACAGAAAATCGTCGTGCTAAGGGCCTAAGTCCCTAGAGGACCAGCTCAGTAGAGCAACAACCATCACAAAGATGTGAATCGTAGGTCGGAAGAACCTGACCTGCAACCATATAGACGAATACGAAAACCGAACATATCCCAGGAGATCCGTCGGTCGCACAACTTCTCGGGTCCTCCGTTGGAGCTAGACACACCAACAAAGTGGGAATACGGCAACGGGGACTTCATTTTGACACTGGGATGTTGTCGTTGTCTCATCATCTGGACAAAAGACATATAGGCTAGCTAACAACAAGTGAGACCCCTCCCACCGGCGAGAGGCTGGGGTTCAACGCCGCTCCAAGACCTGGAAGGCCATCGGAGCCGGGGCGGCTAAGACAGAAAACCTAATCCCCTTACGATATCCCTTGCGATCGCTTGTGTTTCTCGTTCCGTACTAGTTCAGTGAAAAATCACAACTTTTAGCGTGACAATTCAATACCATACCCACCTCTATCCTTTGACTCAGGCTCTTTTTTGTTGAGCCCTCACCAACAACAAAGAGGGAGAGAGGGGTCCAGAGAATGGTGTAGAAATCAATGGCACCAGCTCCCCCACCATTCGAAAACAAACTATTGTGGCATCATCAACAAGAAAAACATTTGTACCTTTCTTTCCCTTCCCATGGCTTTCCGCCACCTTGGAATTCATGTCGAGTCGAGTTTCTAGCATCTCCAAGTGAAAATACATTATGATTTACAAAGCGACACCGGCTAATTTTATCAGTGGGTCCTACTATGTTACACATTTAATAATGAGACACATATAGGTAATATCATGCATGTCATGATGGAAAAATCCGATGTGGCATGACAATTTAGAAAGAAAGAAATGATACTCGTATCAGACTTGATTTGTTACAATATGATAACAAGTAAAATTAAATATTTTAATGTCAACTAGATATTATACACATATTTGTATTGAGATAAAAAAAGATGTGACTATAATACTATTTATTATGTATTATATTGACAATATCATACACTGGCATCATATATATGCACAATATTCCCTGCCATTACCAGCCTGGCATCATATATATACACTGGCACCTGCCATCATCAGGTAGAGGCGGACCTTGTGGACACCAGTACGCTGTGGCACCGTCCACACTACTGAATGTTGCCGTCGTAGATATACACTTATCATGCTAGACCTGAAGTCGGGCGATTGACTCAAAACTCCAGCCCTTTGACGCTCATCCGGAGAAGAACACCGATCTGAGGCGGGTTGAAAGACCTTTATTCTCATCGCCACCACCGATGCCCTGACACCTGAAGCGAAGAACTAGAAAACCCTACGCGGACTAGTCATCCCATCATAGGTTCCCCCACCCTCCAGCCACAAGAACGGCCGCCAGAGGGCAGGGGAACCTGCGGTGGCGGCGCAGGCGGCTGAAGGTACGAGAGATCACATGATCGCCTCTGTGTATGGGAGCCCTAGCTAGGAAAATGTGTCGCCAATTCAACTGAGAATTATCTAAATCTTAGTTGCCTTATTAACCATTCAATTTTACGTCGTGATTTGTACTAGTATAAGAGATGCACAAGGTTTACAACTGCATACAATTGACTGAGATTTTGTTGCCAACTCGTTAGCCGTTAGATTTGTATCCTTATTCTTGCTAAACTGAGAGTTTCACACGAGATGCATTAGACAATCCCCTATGTACTTTTTTTTTTGATAAACTCCCACATGTATTTTACACGTATCGTTGTCAAATATTAAAAACATATATAACCATTTTCCTATAGTATATATCTTATTTTTTTTTACAAAGCTTGAGTACCGGTGGAGCTGGAGTAACACATAAAAGATAGACATATCTAAGAAGTAAGCACACACGGGACTATAATCTACCAAAGCAACACAAGATAGTGAGATACTATTATCTAATTAGGCATAGCACGCGCGGCAGACTGCGAGATCGACCAGCTGGCTTCCTCCTGCTTGGCCATGTCGCGGACGTAGGACTCGTAAACGTCGCCGTTCGCCTGCATGCAGGTGCGCAGCGCCGCCGCCGCCTTGGTGCACGCCTCGACGTCGACGAGCTTCGGCTGTGGTAGCGCTGCCGCCGGGTAGTCGCTGTGGTACTGGAAGCACGCGGCACTTAACGCGTTGAATTGATCGTCGCATCCGGCGATGCAGACGACAGCCTTGATCACCCCGTCGACGAGCTGATCACGAGACAGCGAAGAAGATGATGATGCGCTCTCCATGACGACGACAACGGCGTAGGAGCGCTAATTAAGCGGATCAAGTTGGGACGACTCGATGATTTCGGCCGGGACCTGCTGTTTCCCCGTTGAATATCTGTTTATATGAGCGCACGCACCGACGTACGTATGTGGAGTATACGAATTCGACTCCGACTAGCGTTAGAAATATGTTTTGGTTTAGGAGACTGTACTATTGTCGAACGTGGGTGGACAAGGAAACAAAAGCATACCATAATTTTAGGCTTTTGCTCTATTTTAATCGACTGATTCTCATTTCCCTGTCAGTCTTTTTTCTGTCCGTCCATCCCTGCGCCAAGATTCGTGTTTTTTGTCCAGCTTTTTGTGCCGTCATGTGTGTTTGGTTTGCGGGTTGCATCGCGCTTAGCGGATTTTGGATTCGGGGCAGGCTGGTGTTTTTCGGCCCGTTAGCATCTCCGCGTGGATAGTCGTCCTCGCCGCGTGTCTGTTCTCGAAGCCACAAGAGAGAGATGGCGGCGGAACAGAGGAGCTATCGAGGGCGGCGATTCTGGTCATGGCGGAGATCCACGGCGGAGTAGAAGTGTTGAGGCGTCGCCGGAGGCGGTTCAGGTGCTTCCTTTTTCTCATCTCAGCTTCTCGTGTCAGATTCGTGCTGTCAGGGCGGTCTCCTTTGTCGGGGCGCGTCAGCTTCGTGTTGCCGGAGTTCTTCGAGTCTGTGGCGTGTTTGTGCAGATGTCCGAGGGGTCTAGGTTTAGTTCGGCTGGGATCTGCGATGTCTCGCTTAGGTGTTAGTTGCTGTCGGCAGCAGCGTCTCTGTTTGTTCTGAATCTTAGCACTTAGCGTCTCTGTCGGCAGCCGGCGACTAGGAGAACTGGAGCACCGCAGCGACCCGTCCAAGCGGCGTCGCCCACGATCTGGCGGCCGGCGACCATCAGCGACCCGGCAGCTCCACTGGTTGATCCCTTCAATTGGACCTATCCTTGACTCATTCGATTTTTGGTAAGTGGTACTCTAGTTAGGATCGTTTCTTGTTCCAGTACGAGCAGCACAACCTGAACGTTCTCAACTCAATCCCCAAATTCCTAATTGGGGAATTTTTTCTTGTTTGGTGGAATCAGGCTGTCTCTACTCTCTAGGGAAGGAGGAATCAAACTGCAAGAGATTGGGGCAGGGTTTGATTTAGCAGTATCTTCTCTAGGGAATAATGATGCAAGCTGCACTTTTACAAGTGTTTTGCTATGCCTTCAATCGAAGGAGTAAAAAGATCAATTTTCGGTTTGGGATACTACATATATACTACCCTGAATGATTCTAAGCTAAACAAACTAATTTACACTTCAGCGCGAATCTCTGCGCTGTCCAGATCAGATTGTTTTCGTCCATTCAACTTTTCTGGTGGCTGTGTTTACACGTTACATGTACTCTACAGATTCTAGTTTGTTGCAGTGGACTTTTTGTGTGTGCGTCTTTCGCCCCCCCCCCCCCAGACATTTTTGTCAAGCTCCGCCACTGCTTAGCAGGTACCCCGTCTCCGTTACAGGTTGTGCCTTATTGTCTGTTGCGGGGTGTGGATTTTTTGAGGATTTTTCTACATAGCTGGTGACTGAATTCGGCTGGGGGGATCTGCTGCTTAGGTGTTTGTGAATGTGCGCATTGATATGTTGTCGGGTCTGGATCTCGGCGATTTTATATCATTAGGATGCTATGCATTTTTTTAGTTGTATGTTATGATATGTTTGATAGGCTAAAAGGTAGTATGCAAGGGGATTTTTGTTTTTGTGGTTGTTGTGCCTGATTTATGCCTTTTTAGATCACATTAGCTCAGCATCAATCATCATTGGGTTGTTCTTGTAGTCTGTTAGTGTTAATTCAGATTGTATGTGTTTTGTTTTTCGTTTCATTTTTTGTTCTATCGGTGAGGTGCTTAGTAGTTGTAATTACTCTTTTTTTGGCAGCAGTGATGACACTTTGTATGTGTTCTATATATGTGTTTTCTAATCATCTGCATTCTTTTGTACTGTGTAGACCACACCCTAAAACCATAAAGTATGAATGTGCGATGATTATTTTGATGATTTTTGCTAGGCAATAAATGTCAAATTCTGTGTGGTTATATTTTGTGGTAATTCTTATTGTGACCAGCTGTCACATGGTGATATGAATGCGAGTTTGTGTTTCAAATGTGTATCATTGAACTGTTCTGTTAATTCCAGCAGTGCATTTTTTATTCTTTAATTTTGTCTCACAGTTCAATTACCCTCTTTTTTTTGAATTTTCCACGTATATTCAACATAGTACCACGTACAAAGTATAGAGTACAAATACAAAGAACTGAAATACATACGCGGGGGATACAGAACCATAGCAGTCGCCCATCTAGCCACCAACCGAGGGCACCTCCTTTGAACAAGATCGCCGCAGGACCCAGCTTCCACACAGAAACCGCCCAGTTCAATTACCCTCTAGTTTCATTTTCAGGACCAGAAGATGCTTTTTTGACAATTGTCTTCTGTTTTCAGAGATATTTTGCATACTGGAAATATCTTGTGAAGCTCGACTTCATTTAGGTGCCTGCCGCTAACACCATTAAAGGTTCACTATTATAAACTTGTGCACACACAAACTCATGCCTATTGCAGTCAAATAGTGATCATTGTGATGTTTTTTTTTTTTTTTTGCGAGTACAGGGGCTGAAAAGAAATTCAGCAAATTACAGAAAGGTCCTCAAGAAAAACAAAGTTACAGTCCAACCCTCCTGCAAAGACGAGCTCGTCTTCCTCCTAGGCGCCGTCGGTGGCGCGCCGCCGCTGCAGCTCTCCTTGACCTTGGAACAAGAGCTTCCCCGAGCGGACGGGAAGTCGCCGATCGCCGGCCGCCGCAGCAGACCTACACCTTCAGAGTCCGCCGACCTCTCGCTGAATCCTCCAACCACCTGCACAAAAGACGTCGACGCCGGATCCGCCGTCCCGCGGCCTCCGACGAAGGGGAAGCCGCGCACAACAACTCCAGCGAGTTGCGAGCGCGGGCGCGGCAGAAGGTCGTCGCCAGAACTCCGAGAAGCGCCGGCGACGGAGAAGAAGGCTTCCACCTGCAAAAACACCACCAGCTCCGCCCCTTCCTCCATGGCGACGCCGGCAGGACACCCACTCACCCCTACAAAGCTATGCACAGATCCGGTGATTCCCCGTCCTCCCGCCGCCGGAGCGGCCGCCGGAGGGCGGGGAATCACGCGGATCGACGGCGCGGCGGTGAGGCGAACGAGAAGATCCAAATATCGCCCTTCGTTACTGTGGACGGGGAAGGGAACGCTCCAGGTTGCGTCTAGCTCTTGATCATTGTGATGTTGTACAACGGCTTAAATCTTCAAATAGATGCCCCACGCTGCAAGATCAGGACCTAAGACAGTATCTCTCTTTATCTCATTTATTTATATTCTGAGTCTTGTCTTTTTCTTAGTGTCTCAGTATTTCATTATTTTTCCATAGCTCAGTTTTTAATTGTCTCTTTCTCTGCATCTCTCTCTCTATCATGATTCTAGGTTTATTTCTTCTCTGCATCTTTTCTTCTCTGCATCTTTTTTTCTCTGCATCTTGTCTTCTCTGAATTATTTTCGTTCATTTTATCTCTCTCTGCATCTTTTCTTCTCTGAATTCGTTTTCTCTCTCTGCATCTTTTCTTCTCTGCATCTTTTCTTTCTCTGCCTAATAATTTTATTTCGTTTTCTCTCTCTCTCGTGGAGGCTTGTCTCTCTCTCTATACTTCGGCATCTCTCTCTCTCTCTTTCTCTCTCTCTGCATCTTTTCTTGTCTGCATCTTTTTTTTCTCTGCATCTTGTCTTCTCTGAATTAGTTTCTTTCTGGTTGTCTCTCTCTATCTAGTCTTGTTTCAGTTTTCAGTGTCTCTCTCAATCATTTATTCATTTTTCAGTTTCTCTCTCTCAATCTCAGTGTTGTTTTCTGTTTTGTGATTCGTTTCAGTGATTCATTTCTCAGTCATGATTTATTCCTTTCCTAACAATTAGGGGGAAAGCAGTCACGGTCTCATTCCTTTCCTAAGGTTTTCTTTCGCGCTGGGCTGCTGGACACAAATGCGTACGTGTCAACGAACCATTGGCTACAAAATTCGACTGACGACGAAATAAGAATCAGTCGACTGACAAATAGACAGTCCCTAATTTTACACCTAGACCTGCCATAACAATTTCCCACCTGCTAAAACCAGCGTGTCGGAATAAATGAGACGCGTGAAGACAGCACCGCACCCCATTTTTGTCTTTTTTTCTGCATGCACCTGCTTTTGCAATTTAAATCACCTATTGCCGAGAGTAGCCTGTAACATTCACAGGTTGTTCATGTTCTCACTAGTGGATATCTTCGAACACCACCATCCAAAACTAGTTGCCCTCCGCGCATGTGGGTACCTTTGACAAATACGAAAGACTCCACATCTTAAATACACTAGTGGGTACCTTCGTCAATTTTTTTACGAAATAATCCACATCCTACAAACACGCGTTACCCATGGTACCGGTCTATATATTCGGGTACACATGGTACCGGTTTGTGAATATCTTCATCAAATTTCAAATCACCTCGTTCCGATATTAGTCGGTTAACATTTTCCGGTTGTCCATATTATCACTTGTGGATATATTCGACACCGTTTTAGTTCATTTGTTAGACGAACTTTGGTCGAATATCTCCGTCAAAATTTAAATCACTTTGTTGTGATATTAGTCGGTTAACATTTGCCGGTTGTCCATATTATCACTTGTGGATATATTCGACACCGTTTTAGTTCATTTGGATAACAAACTTTGGCAAGCGTTGAGGATATCTTCGGTTGTCCATAGTACCGGTGGCGGATATCTTCGCCAAATTAAACCAGTTGTCCATGTTCTCACTAGTGGATATCTTCGAAGCACCATCGAGAGGCCCACGGTTGTCCATGGAGATATTCGGTTATCCATAGTACCGGTAGCGGATATCTTCGTAAAATTCAAATCACCTCTTGCTGAGAGTAGCCTGTTAACATTTGGTCTCTTGATTTTTTTAGAAGATCCAAAACTAGTTGCCCTCCGCGTATGTGGGTACCTTTGACAAATACGAAAGACTCCACATCTTAAAAACACTTGTGGATACCTTCGTCAAATACGAAATAAGCCACATCTTACAAACACGCCCTACCCGTGGTATCGGTCGGATATATTCGGGAGTAAAATCCATCAATGGTACTTGAACTTGTCCAGTTTGGTTCTCTTTGTTTTTTTTCTATCTTTGATCTGCTTTGTAAGAAGGTTCCTCTCCTTATTTATATTGGTTTGGCCATTTGTGTTTATTTATAAAGCGGGGCAAAAACCTGTTGAGAGAGAATTACAGCCTAAAATGCCTAAGAAAATTGTTGGAGTCAAGAAGTCCCTTACCGATTGATAGTCCAACAGTACCGTCGATGTACTATTTTGTTTCCTTGTCCGTGTTAGTTTCTCCGCGCGTAGGATTTGACCAAATTGTTTGGCCCTGGACCAGCTATGTGAAACACCTGTTATGCATTCCACAACCATCGTCAGTGTGTTGTTGTGCGTAACTTGAACTGATACTGAAGGAACATCCATTACAGTACCGAATTGAATGTATTAGACCAATAACGTCATTATGGTCAAGTATTACATCAGCCTTAGTGGACGGAACATCAAAACAAGGTAACTGCGGACCTAACCCATTACGCGGATCTCACTGCCGCAAAGTCACACCGACCCCACACCATATGACCGGATCATGGAAGAAGGGATGATTTGAAAATTTGCCACACTTTTCTTTTCACTTCTATTATTTGCCACACCTTGTGTCACTGACATGTGGTGTCCAATGTGGCGAATAATAAAGGATTCCAGAAAGGCCAAGACCCGTCACGGGCCACCCCTTGTGGTGGAGCCAGACAAGGCCCAACTCGCCCTGACGGCCATCCCCGGCGCCACGGCCGCACTCTGCGCCACATGAATCACCGCACAATCAAAATGATGCCACCACAGCACGTTCCTGCTGCGATCCGTCGTCGGCCGAATGGGTGTTTCGGAATCACCGCACCTCCCAGCTATCCGGGCAGCCCTGCCGACGCCTTCTTTCGTCGGCAAGGGAATCAGGGGAGGCCGCCATATTGATGCTCCAGTGCGGCCTCGAGGAGCTGCATGGGAGCGGTTGAGGTTTTTTTTTTCCGTTTTGGGAGGTGCCGTCGCGCCCACATATGTGGATTGTGACATGATGTGGACATCGACCAGGGTAATCACCATATGACGTACATCAAGTCCAATGTAATACGTACATATGCTAAAAAATATATATTACTCTGAGAGTAAGATCCACGAAACAATATATATAAGAATAAGATAGTAGCCTTGGCAAGAAAATAATTGACACAATAGTCAAGTAATTAAATCAGGGTCCATGCAGGTTCTTCTTCAACCTCCGCCGAAGATGGATCATTGGTGGCGCCCATGAACATGATCGAAGAACTTATAAATATTAGTACAAATACTTTAACAGTACGTAACGTCTAAATTCAATATGTAAACCTAAACAAAGACTGTATATCGAATCCACTAGCTAGCACGTCGATCGGCCGGATCGACGATGAGGCAACTAGGTTTGTTTGTCCATGTCGCGGATGTAGGGCTCGTACAAGGCAGCGTTGGCTCGCATGCAACTGTTCCACGCCGCGACCGCCTTAGCACACGCCTCTACGTCCACGTCGCCGGCTTTGGGATCGGAGTAGCACACCTCAAACACCTCCGGGAAGCAGTCCGCACACTTGCCGCTGTTGTAGAGGGTGGCCTTGACCATCATGTCGATGACCGGAGCAGAAGACGACGATGACGCCGCGTTCCCCATGACGACGCGCCGACGAGTGAACAACAACGAGAGCGCGTGCCTAGGATGTCGAAGATGTGTGTTCGTCGACCGGAGATGGTCTTCGTAGTTCTCCTCCTTAGTTTATAGACGGACGTCCCCAAAGAGTTTACATAATATACTTGAAACAGACCGACACTTATTTGGCATGTTTAATATTTAGAGTTCGTTTTGATTTATAGTCGGAGTCCGGAAGCGGCTTTCCCCCAGACATCCTCGTGTACATCCACACTGGGTCAGCTTCTATAAATGACCATGAATACGCACATGGTCTCGTTGGATTGTAACAGAGACAAAGATAACCCAGACACGATTATTACAAGGACACGACTACGTACCGACCGTTCTATGGTTAGCGCAAACCGTAGAACGTGGTCCCGTCACGAGCACGTGCACGCGATTCCGACAGGAGCCAACCTGGCTTTCACGCGTTTTCGGTCGCAGCCGTTTCCCGCCACAGCTTCGCGCCCAGCGGCCCAGCGAAACCACCACGGACCAGATAATTCCAAAACCGTACTGGGCCCACACACGAATCGATCTCCGACACGATAAAGGGCAACCTGAAACCTACCCAGAAGACCGGTCCTCAATCAGACGACCAAAACACCCCAAACACATCCCTTACCTGCCGCCGTCTTCTTCCTCCCTCACGATACAGCAGCAGATCGCCATGGGAGCTGGATCAAACGAGACCTGGTGAACTTACCCACCTCCATTGCCAAATCAGAAGCTTCTGATCCTCCTGTCAAGAAAACACAGATCTGCCGTGGTTGCTGCAGGTGGTTGTGCACCCCAGAAAAGTGTGAGGAAAACTGAGATCAGGTAACCTCCTAGAAAACCCTATTCCCTTGCTGTGATTCCATATGCAAAAAGCAGTAATCCACATCCTAGAACCCTATCTCCTTCATAGGATTTCATATGCAACAGAAAAGTCTAGATGCAAAAACCATTCTGAGTGTAAAAAGGTAGGATCTTGAGGTTTTAGCATGAACAAACTATCCAGAAAGAGTATAAGTTACCCTTCATGGTGAGAGACTGGAAATTGTGAAAAGTACCATGCAGTACTTATGTGAGTAGATGAACAACAGCAAAAGTACAGTGGAAAACACACACAAAAAAATTGGAAAAAAATAGTTGATCTTGTTTGCTATCAATGAAATTTCTGAAATTTCTGAAAAAGACATGCAAATACCAACATGTGTGGGATAGACTGGTTAGAAAACGAAAAAACTAGCAACACCTGTGCTACAGAAAACTCCTTATCTGTTATCCTATGTGTAGAATTAATTGCTGCAAAAAAAATCAGTGTGTCTATGTTCCGCATCTGTTCTTCCAATAAGCTGCTGTGAAGTTGTAGCATATTTCTTCGAAATAAGCTGCTCTCAAAAATAAATGCTGAAAGCAACGATCATGTCTAGCCTCCGTCCTTTCAATAAGCTGCTGTTAAATTCCTGCATATGGAACATAGAATTTCTTTTAGAAAGGCAGCGTCTAATATATATAGATGAAACTTGCATGTATATGTCTAAAATTGTTTGTTTTGATATGCTGCTTGACAGATAAAATACATGGTTTGATTGACAGGTGGAGCAAGCATGGATATCGATCTTAATTTGGAACCAGATCAGGGAGAGCAACAAAATGATGATGACAATGTGTCACAAGCACAAAGTCATGTGCAGGTTGAAAATGCAGGTAATAGTTACCCCACAAAAAAATGGCATGGTGCAAAAAAAAACACAACTTATTGGGTAAATAGTTACCAGATACATAACACTATAGGTGTCCACCCAACTAAAACTTTGAACTTGTGTCGTGTTGTCATGACTAGTTACCCAACTCTTTATGCAATACTTGCCAGGCAGATATCACTATAGTTACCCCCACCTCATGTTAAAAACTTTGAACTTGTGCCATGTTGTGAAGATAGCTGATTTTTAACTCCATACCATGTGTTTGCCACGTTGTGATGATTACCCATCTTATTATACAATACTTAGCAGGAAAATAGCACTATACTTACCACACCCCCAATTTAACAATGAACTTGTGCATGTTGTAATGATTAGTTACCCATTTTCTTATACAATACTTACCAGGCACATAGCACTATATTTACCCCACCCCAAAAATAAAACTCTGAACTTGATGACATGTTGTGATGATAAGTTGCCCATCTTATTTCATAAAAGTTACCAGGCAGATAACACTTTAGTTACCCCCCCCCCCCCCCCCCCAACCCCAATTAAAACTCTGACTTGTGCAAATGTTGTGATGATAAAAATACCCATCTTATTTCGTATTAGTTACCATAATGATAGCACTATAGTTACCCACTAAAACATTATACTTGTGCCATGATGAGATTATCGCTGATTTTTAACTCCATATCAGGTGGTGCATCTACTGAAATGCGTACTGGTACAGAAAGCATTGAAGAAATGCAAGAAAGGGATGGAGAGGAAGAATCTACAGGTGCAACAATAGGAGAGCCAACTGAGAACACAGCTGCACCAAATGAAGGTGGTTTGAATGATGGTACAGCTAATGCAATCTCCACACCAAAAATACCAACATCTGAAATGCGATTCGACAGTTTCGAAGCAGCACAAGAACACTACAGAGCATATGCATTTACTAAAGGGTTTGGTATTAGGATTGATTGGTCAAGAAAAGGGGCTGATGGTGAGAAAGCTAGGGTCTACTTTGTGTGCACAAAATCAGGGAAGCCCTATGTTCAGAAAGAAGACGCCCAGGATCCAAACCCAGCTGTGAAGAAGAGGAAAAGAAACACACATCCAAGGACTGGATGCAAAGCTCATGTGTATGTTAAGAGAAAAGGCTCCTGGTGGCGTGTTGCATCCTCCTCGGATGAACATAACCACCCCCTGATCGTAAAACCATCACTTACAAAATTCTTGCGTGCACACCGCCACATACCAGCAGAAGAGAAGGTGTTCCTAAGGATGTTGTACGCCGTGAACATTCCTACATGCCGACAGATGCAGCTAATGGCAAAGTTTTATGGGAAGCTTAAAGATGTGCCATACATATCCAAAGATGTGGCAAACCTGAGGGCATCATTTCGCCGTGAACACCATCACCATGACATGCAAGACACAATTGCATACTTTGAAAGGCTGAGGTCTGAAGACAAGGATTTTTTCTACGCCTTGAAACTTGATGAAGAGGACAGGCTGGAGATGATCTACTGGGTTGACGGTCCATCACGTCGATCATACAGAGCATACTCCGACATTATATCTTTTGACACAACATACCTCACAAACCGCTATAAAATGCCGTGTGCTCCATTCATCGGGATAAACAATCATGGCATATCAGTGCAGTTCGGCTGTGCATTTGTGCGTAGCGAGCTCAGCGACTCCTTTGTGTGGCTGTTCATGGCGTTTCTACGGGCAATGCATGGTATAGCCCCAAAAAATATAATCACTGATCAAGACTTTGCAATGCGATCAGCTATAAGTGAGGCGTTCCCCAATGTAGTCCACATAAACTGTAGATGGCATGTGATGCAGAACTTAACAGAGAGAATTGGCCCTTTCATGGCTAGAAACCCTGATCTGCTCAACGCATTCAATGACTGTGTGAACAGCAGCCTGACACCGCAAGAATTTGAGGAAAACTGGGACGCAATGCTAGAAACGTTTCAAGTGCGTGACAACGTGGATCTGTTCACAATTTGGGAGCACAGGAAGTGCTGGGTTCCAGCCTACTTCATGCACGATTTCTTCCCCTTCCTGCAGACCACATCGAGAAGCGAAGGCTTCAATGCAGTACTGAAACGGTACTCGAGCCCAAAGAACTCGATCTACGACTTTGCACAGCAGTACACGTCGCTACAAGATAAGATTCTGAATGAAGAGCGAAAGGCAGACGCAGACACAGCTTTGACAGATCCTGATTTCTGGTGTCGCAACCCTATGGAGGTACAGATGGCGAAAGCATACACAAGGAAAAATTTCAACAGATTTCAGAAAGAAATGAGGGAAAAAGAATCATACCACTGTGTACACCTCAATGGCTACCGGTTTGAACTAAGAGTCCTAGGTCCTCCAGTTCCACACTACGGGTACAGAACCTACACTGTGTTTGCAAACTGGGAAGATGGGGTTTACTCATGTGAATGCTGCAAATTTGAACGAGACGGGATGTTGTGTTGCCATGTCATGAAGGTGATGACACATATTGGAATCAAAGAAATCCCACATGCATACATTCTAAAAAGGTGGGGCTGGGATGCAGAAGAGATGCTAGGAGAACCAGATGGCAATGCTAATCCTCCACAGCAAGGCATGCCAGAAGATGCAAGGGCTATGATGGAATTAGGACATTCAGAGTCCAGGAAAGTAGCAAAGGTAGGAGTCAAGTATGCCGATGCGAGAAAAGTAATTAGGACACACCTAAAGCAAATGAAACAAGAACTTGATGTGATCAGAAAAAGGGAAGAGAAGAAAGTAAGAGAAGCTGAAGAGGAAGCCATTACTATGCCCTCATCCAGCACTACTACCGCACCAGTGCCACCCGTCAAAGCTGGCCCTTCAAGCATTCGACGGACAAGCAGCAACATATTTGTACCTACTACTGAGACCTCAGGATCCAACATTCAATCAACCCAGCATGTGCAGAACCCACCAGTCTCAACTACAAGGGGGAGACCACAGGAAATAGCAAACAAAAACCCTCTCGATCTTGCTACGAAGAGACCAAGGAAGTGCAGTTTCTGCGGTGAGACTGATCATACCGCAAGAAAATGCCAGGAGAGACTTAAGATGTTGGGCTACAAGCTGTAGGCAGCCCCGAATTAAACATCATTGTAATGCACTGTGATAAAAATGACTAGTACTATGATGACTTATTTATGATCCCTTAATGTACTATGATAGCTTGCTTATGGTTGATTATCAAGTATTATTTACATCTGTTCGCCATGTTTATAAATGTCTCACTGGTAAAAACCAGAAAGTTACCCATGATTGGGGCATGAAGTTACCATGTGATTGTAGTTAAATTTACCAAGGGAGTACTGATGAAGTTACCCCATGAATGTAAAACAAAAAAGTTACCATGGCTTTCCTGACAGAAAGCTTATAACCCGGATGTTCCAGCCACAAAGCCGTTAGCACTCTCCTGAGAGCTGGAATCTCCTCTTGTGATATAGCAGGAACCACGCTGTCGTTCCACAGTTCAAGGAACTTTAGCATGAAGAAGCCACAGTCAACACTGAAACCAAATATTGAGGATAAGTCAGAATACACATATTTATCTACCTGTCATCTCTACAGAAAAGCATGTTAGAAAAAAGGTCAAGAACTAACGTGCCAATCTGCTTCGGTACAGGAATGTACATCAACTCATACGTATCGATATTTCTTCTGGAATCTGAATAGTTAACCCTATACATTGTCTTGATTGCGTCCACTAGCCGGTTGGCATGTTCTATCAGTCTAGGGTCACTATCGCCACGAAGAGAGTCGAGAACCTCAAACCTTTTTGCTGGGAAGTTTACCGTCAGCACATACCAATGCCCCACTGTTTTCCTCTTGGACCCCTTCATATAAGTCCCAAAATTCTGAAGCACAACGAAGGATAGCTGCAGCATGTGAAAATGCAAAATGAACAAAACATAGAGATATGGATCAGAAACTGATAAAAGTTACCCACACAGATACGAAAACCTTACCCACACTCATGTGGCAATGTTACCCCACACAGATGGGGATAAAGTTAGACACACAAATATGATAGAAGTTGCCCACACAAATAGAGGAAGTTATCCACATTGATATGAAAAAGTTAACCACATCATACATGCTAGAGTTACCAAAAAAATATATACTAGATTTATGAACAACTCCGACCATTAACTCCCAGCCCCATGTGCAATAACCATTAATTACCAGCCACGTTAGCGATAACAATGATATCAAACTGCTAGAAATAAAAAAAATGTACACGATCGACATACCATATCTTTGTGACTAAGCTTGTATGAGTTATCTTTCCTGAAGTGCTTCTTCAGGACATTTGAAGTGAATTTGCGCCAGCAGGTACGCCGTCACAATGAATGGGAATATGACCTTCTTTTCTCCCATATTTTCTCGTAGTACGGATATACCGATGTCAGCAACAGTGCCTGAGAGCTCACCGCCTGGCATCATGCTCTCAGCAAGTTCACCCGTTGTTACCCACATCTGGTCAATGTCCAAAATTCTTGTACTGGGACAAACAAAAAAATATAATAGTTAGCCATAATAAGACACAACAGATACCCAGCAGACATACAAAACTTGCCCCCAACACACAAAGCAATAATTTGTGAAAAAAACATTTACCCACCAGGAGGCATATAAGTTAACCATGTTAAGACATAAAAATTACCCACCAGGAAGAGCAGAAGATACCCAGCAGACATACAAACTTTCCCCCAACCCACAAAACATTAATTTGTGAAAAAAGCATTTATCCACCAGGAGGCATATAAGTTAACCATGTTAAGACATAAAAATTACCCACCAGGAAGAGCAGAAGATACCCAGCAGACATACAAACTTTCCCCCAACCCACAAAGCAATAATTTGTGAAAAAAACATTTACCCACCAGGAAGCATATAAGTTAACCATGTTAAGGCATAAAAATTACCCACCAGGAAGAGCAGAAGATACCCAGCTTGGATAGGAGGATCAAAATTTAAACATGATTGAAAAATGCTATACCTTTTAAGCTTCGAGAACTCTGCATCTGGGTGATGTATGATAACCTTTTCGTAAATGGAGTCTTGATGCTTTGAGCTCATAATACGTGAGTACGGAGGCAGAAGGGCCTTAGAGGGCTGGATAACTCTGACCGTGCGAAGACGGCTACTCGGTGTACAGCTAACAGGATCCTTAATGGGTGCAGGCGGGATTATTGCCGGTGTCGAGAAAACAAAACAATCTGCAAAACCAGGGGACAGAAAAAAGAAACCTGTCATACGTGTAATATAAAGATAGACAAACGTAGTACATGAAAAAGTACTTGCATATTACCTTTCAAGTTCTCAACTTTGGCAGTAGAAGTACTTGATATGTGAAATGATTGACCTTCGGTCTTCTCAGTCAACAAATCATCAAGGGTAATGACTATAGATGCATCTTTGACCGGCATTTTGCCTTCATCAGTATCAACTGCTTCTTTTCAGCTACAAAAATATATCGAAAAAGAAAAATGGAAATGGCTGCCCCCACGTGGAGAAAAGTACCACATGTTTATGACCAGAAAAATAAACAAAAAAATGATTCAGAATAAATAATAACAAAAGCGGGTACAAGTAGGATTGGGAATATAAACCAAAAGCAGTACTAATAATTTAGAACTGTCACACGGACATAATGTCATAAAATGTACAAAACACACCTTATTACACAAAAGGTCAAGGCTAATGTACCACGATAAAACTAAACCCCTACATAAAACTAATGCTACCGACACAAACGAAAGTGAGAACTCCATTCGCAGACTGATAACCAACATCCGACCCCCCACAACCCCATGACTCCCACCAACAATATCTTCTTCCGATAACGTAAGAAACTTCATAGTCCAAATAAGTTCATTTAGATGCATCACCAGCCTCTTTCACATCATCCGTTGTTGCCGAACCAAATTAAGGTGCAGTCGATAGAACAATCGGAACGATTACATCTGCAGAAGAAAAAAGTGTCCCAGATAGAAGAGAAGAAAGTAGAGAAGAGGAGGAAACAAGAACACATTTGTCGGCAATAAATTATTATAAAAAACATCTACAGAAAGAACACTTTTCAACTGTAAAACTAAATGATAAGTATTTACTCATGGCACCTATTGTTACCCACAAAACTTGTGCATGCATGCTCAAGGCAGATACCCACAATAATACACAATATTACCCTACAGTGAGCAGATAAATGATCCAACATAAACCATATAAGTTACCCCCACTAAACAAAAAATCACAGAGCTTGTTCTTCAATGAAGGCGTTCGCAAACAAAAAACTTGTGCATTTATGAGAAAGGATAGTACACAAATTATCCCCCATTTAAGCAACAAATGATCCACTAAAATGCAGATAAGTTACCCCTACTAGACAAAAAAAATGACATAACTTGATCTTCAATTAAAGGCGGTCGCACATATGAATAAAACTTTTGCATGTATGTTCAAGGCAGATACCCACAAAATTAAAGCATATAAATTAAGTAAGCATACAAAATGATCCACCAGAAAGCAAAAAAAGTTACCATGCTATACAAAAGTTCTAGAAACAGCTCATGCAAACTAAGATTGCATAAAAATAGACGAACGTGCGATGTTACAAAAAAACTAAAATAGAACAGAATTGGAACATTACCAGGGGCTGCCCAAGACAAAGGCAGCAGCAGATCATCAGCTTCAAAGGTATTCATATAATCGGCAGAAGAAGGCACATTGGATGAAACGCCTACCGCCGGAGCTGCAGTTCGAATAGCTGTGTTATGAGCCGTGCCAGATGCGGCTACCGCAGGAACTGCAATTGTAATAGCTGTGGTATAGCCCATACCAGAAGCAGCAGGATCAGTAGCAGGTAGAGGATTTGCCGGAACAGCTTCAGGCGACTGGCTTGAAAAATTCCACATAGGTTCATCTATTTCATATGCCGCCGTCCGTGCAGGAACATGAACTGCCTCGTTACTCTTCATATTTGCATCTACCTCAACATGAATTGCCTGCCCAGATGGCTCTTCATCTTCCAAAGCAGCTGGATCATCATTAACACCCTGCACATTTGAACTGGTTCCTGCTAGCAGGTCTCTGAACAATGTTGAACCATTTACAAAAACATTTCCCTTAGCATCAACATAACCATCTGGCCGAACATCAGAACGAACGGTGTCATCAATCTTGGAGGTAGTGGTAAGGACAACATCAGTTGAAACGGGCACAAGACCAGCAGGAACAGCTGAAAACACAGGTGCGACATGATGACCAGCAGGTACAGGTTCTGAGACACCAGATGCAGTAAACAAAGGCGCTGCTGGAAATGCATCAACATCAGGTACAGTTTCTGGTAGTGGCACGCCATCCGTCATGGACCCCGACATAACTGCCGTGTTACCTGTAGCTGGCAGAGAACCTATTCCTCCAATTTCAGAAGCTGAACGTGACACTGGACATGCATCAACAGCAGGTGAAATCACAGCATTATCGGCGCTTTCATCACCCTCAACATGAACCGTCGCGCTAGCTGGAACTTCGTGCTCACGGGAAGGAGCCGCTACTGGGGAACATACTTCCAAATCAACAATTGGGGTGACTTCCAAACTGGAGACACCAGTTGCAGCATACAGTTTCGCCAGACGCGGGGATGACCTAGCAGGAGCAAGCTTCCTGTAACAACAAAAGTTGTGACAAAATAAGTACAAAAACACTTTGAAGCATTGCAGGTAGTTCAAAACCAGAAAAATGAAAAGGTATCCTAATATAGCTTGAATTTTAGCAACAAACCATAAAAAAAATAGGAGCACATTTACCAAAAAAGACAAAAACACACTATATAACTGAAGTAGTTACCCAACATAAAGTGAATTATTTACCCTACAGAATTGAAGTAGTTACCACCAGAAAGTAAAGTAGGTACACCCGTAAAGTAAATTGAACTGGTTACCCCACATGAAAGAACATAAGTTATCCAGGACCCAGTGCTTAATTTATCCACATGGAATAATGAACTTAACCACAAGATTATCGCAAAGGTGACCAAACAAAATCTATTACAAAAATATGTGAACCAACAGTAAAAAATATGCAAAACACACTAATGTTTTTAAAAAAAAGGCTTGTACCTCCTGGGAGTCGATTTCTTTGCAACACCTACTCTATTCAAATCTGATTGAATCATCTGAGACGTGATATTGAGCTCTTTTACAACAATATTCCTGATTAACTTTTCCTTCTCCCGAAGAGTCTTCAATTTCTTCTTCTTGTATACACGAACAAGAGGAACTTCAGCAAGATTGCTCTCTTCTGAACCAACAGTTCCTTCACCGGCAACACTGCCAGCTGCAGTCAATGATGTATGTGAAGATGCTGCTTCACCAGCCGCAGGTGCAGGCGCAGACGCGGGCGCAGGCTCATCAACTCCTCCAGACTGGGAAACTTCAGTGTGACCAACAACATCATTTCGAGCAACAACAGGTTCATGGCCATCAACAAACTGCGAATCATCATTGTGAGCAGCGACAGGTTCGTCAGCATCAATAGAATGGCGATTATCATCCAGAGAAACATCCTGCTCAATTTCATCACCGCAGACAAACTGGCCACCTTCCATTTCTTTCCCTTCCCTGGGGGCACGGATATATTTATCTACGAAATCTTCGTCGCTTGAGTCACCATCAGAGCTCCCATTGTCGGTGTGTGTATCAGAATCAAGGAAATCAGTATCCTCAGGAAGAGAAGCACACACATCTTTCAGTTCAGAAGTGGATGAACGTGCAACCCTCACAGCAGGAGCACTAGGACCAGGGGCAGCCCTCGCAGCATGAGCACTAGGGCCAGGGGTAGCCCTCGCGGAAGGGGCACTAGGGTCAGGGCCATTAGAGGTAGCTCCTCCGGGTACAAATTGTTTGGCAACCTCACTGAACTGGTTTGACATTTCAGCTCTGGCACTCCTATGCAACTTTGTCCACCTTTGAACAAGGGATCCCATTAATCCAACCATGCCAGATGCAAAAGGGGCCATAATGTTAGAAACCTCTGCCCTATCCTGTAACAGCAAAAAGCAAAAATGAGAAGAGTATGAAATAAAAGCACGAATAAAACAGAAGTTTAAAAAAAGAAAGAAGTTAGCATTAAAATACCTCTTTTGTGCAAGAAGGATCGGAGACTGTGGCAAACCACTTGTCATAACCAGCAGCACCACCAAAAAGGGAGAAGTTGAGGCCGAACTCAGGTTTGAGCTGCGGGATAAACAAAAAGGAAAACAATCATCAAACTTTACCCCACTATATATACTAAATTTATCCATCCGTAAGAAAATAAGTTATCTACACATAAAAAATGAGGAGATAAAAAAATACCTCAAGCTTGCCATAAGTACCATCGGGTCTCAAATCAGTTAACAAAGCAGAATCAAGATTCGCTTTAGACCAAACATTGACAGCAAACGGTCCATCAGGCAAAGTAAGGTCTAAACCACTAACATCAAGAGAATCGACATATGACAACTGTAATATTATGAAAAAAAATGTAATTAACAAATAAGGTAGCGAAAAGCAAATCATCTAAAACAAAAACAACAGGTATACATCATTAAAAAAAATATACCTGCAAGTGGAAAAGGCATTCGTGCGAAAATTTGCCACGAGATAGCTCATCATGTAGCCGGTCAGCAACAAACTGACACCAATTTAAATCGTGCGCATTATCAATGTTTCCCTGTGGAAAAAAGGTTATATGGTTGTGAGCACACATACCAAGCAGGAATAATGTATAAAAACAAACAGCCAATGATCAAATGCTGCACCCACCTAACAGCACATAAGTTGCCCACTAGGGAACATAAACATTACCCACAAAAAAGCATTGAAATTACCACACTAAAACTAAAAGAATTACCATACAAAGGGGGAGGGGGGTGGGGTGTAAAGCTCACCATCGCAGGATAGCATCTGTTGCTACAATGGTTGCTAGTTGAAGGAGCAAGAACTGTAGAAACAATGTACATCAACCAGATTTGTTTGTAAGCCTTGTCACCCTTTTTCATTCCCTTCGGAATCTCAAAAACTCAAGATGTTAAAGGAGTACTGCAGTCTCCAGGGAATAGATCAGGATCAAGGCTAGCCTCAATATTCGCGTTCATAGCATAGACAACATGCATACTGCCTCGAGGTAAACCAAGTGAACGATAAACTGAATTTGCATTCAAAGGGATCCTGCCTCGTCCCGAAATAACAAATTCACGGGAATGTTTGTCATATGTCCCCGCAAGCCACTTGATGACATGGTAATTCAGAAAGTGACACTTGATGTCAAGCAGGCTAGGAAACCCCATTTCTACGACTGCACCAGTCGTACTTTCATTCATATGCTCATATAACTTGACAATAGCAATTGGCGATGCCCTGTTACGCACACGCTGCTTAGCACGTGGTGCAACTTCATCGCCAAGAGCATCAGCTGCCTTCCGTTTCTTCAACAAAGCACTAGGAAGCTTTCCCTTAACCATGCCATCATCGACACCCTTCAGTTTCTTCAACAAGGCAACAGTAGGCGTCGGTCCCTTACCAATGTCACCATCGACACCCTTTCGTTTCTTCACCATGGTAACTAGTAAGCAACATTAAGCACATATGCAAACAAAAAATGAGTCAGCACAACATGGTGGTACACAAAGTACTACTATGTAACAAACATGAGATTACAGCTATCAGCAACAAAATGAATGAAGAGCATCTGAATCACACTAACAGAGCAAACCCTAGTTTAGCACATCAATCTACAGAAAACACTAGTATACGAATTTCAAAATCTAACTGAAACCAAACATTTCGATAACAAACTACTTCGGACAGAACATAATGCTCAAAAAACAAGTGAAAAAACGTGGGATATCTGAAATCGGTGCGAGATTCAAGTAGCCCAAATCACCTAATTCGATTTAAACCTGCATTAACGTACTAGTTTACTGAAGTAGGTCACAGCGGAATCAAAATAGAGCATACCCAGACACTAAAAATAGCGGTTCCGTCCTTCACCTGATGAGCTCTACTACTACGACGAACACGCTAGTGGCCAGAAACACCAGATCTACCAGTGGAGAAGAACAACACACCGGAAAATCTACCGTGAGAAATCTCACGCACTCACGCATGGAAAAATGCAGCGGAACACGAATCCACAAGTTCTAGAGCTTTACCTGAGGAGCAGGAGTACGGGAAGGCCTGCGCGAGGAGCTCGGAACCGCCGATCTACGCCGGAATCGATGGAAGGACGGCGGCGACGGCGCAAATCGGCGACGAGACACAGGAGAGGGAGCAGGAAGAAACGGCTCTCTCCGCGCGCTGCGGAGGAAGGAGAGGCCGAAATGACTTACAGGTGGGGCCCGCTACGCCCTTACCGTCTCACGTGGGTCGGACACGCACGGTTCGGACACGCACGTCACGCTCATCTGGGCCGTTCCCTTTCGACGAGATCGGACGGTGAAGAGCGAACTGCCGAGTTTGGCTAACTGCCGACCGTTCTAAACATAGAAATCGCCTATTACAAAGTGTGTGTTACAATTAAGCTTGATGCATAAGAAAGGTCAGGATTACGTATACGTGTTTCCTTTTTTATCGTCTTTTGATCTAAGCCTAGGTATGTGTCCTCTTGGAGATCACGATCCTATCTATATCTATACTACTATTAATCTATACTACTATTAAAAGAGCAAACATGTTCGGGATATATTAAATCACAACCGTGCAATAAATGATTAACGGCCGAGATCGCTCCAATGTTTAACAATTCAACACACCTTTTCGTTTTTCTGTAAATTACATAGATTGCCACCGCTAATACCGTTCTTTTTTTGTTCGCGAGCGCCGGCACTGTGGCCTCCCCATTGGCATCCCGACGGCAGCCTCCCCGCGAAGCCCCGCCGCTCGATCCTCCATGCCGTCGTGCCAATCGAAACTCCACCCTGCCGTGCCGCGCGAGACCGACGATGCCGCCGCGCCGTGCGAGCCCCCGCCGCCGTGACGTATCACGTCTCCTCCCATCTTCTCCCAACGGTGCCCCCTTCCTCTTCCCAATGGCGTCCCGTCCACATCTCCTCTCTGCCCCTGGCAACCCGATCCCTTGCCGCCCTGCGCGTCGGCGCCTCTGCCCGACGCGACGACACCCTCAAGTCGGGCAACCAAAGCGCACAAATCTGTCATCTCCCTTGAGCACCGGGTCACCATGGCGTTGGCCTTGGCGAGCGTCGTCCGCAGGGTGCCGGTCACGATGCGCTCCGCGGGGCGCTCATACAGGTCGACACGCGCTGCCTGCGGGTCGCCATGGCGTCGGCCTTGGCGAGCGCCGCCTGCCGCAGCACCTCCGCGAGCTTCTCTGCCCGCGAGACGCGAGCGCGCGTCCACAGGGTGCCGGGAACCGAACGGTCGGATCCAGTAATTCTCCCGACGGTGGTGGTGACAGGGATCAGCACGAGAAGAATTCCGCTTAGCGCAGTGCTTACTCTGGGTTTAACACGGGACCCAACAACCACTGCTGGTGGCGTCGTCAGGTACAGTTCCTCTCACTCACTCCTTCAGGCTGGGTGGAGTTGATCAGTTTTGGTTGTCTTCTGCTTCAGTGTTAGTATTATACCAAAACTAAAGGGTTGGGAACATAAATTAGAAGATGTCTCAGTTGATAGTGACGAAGCAATGCGCGGAACTGATCTCTATCCTTGTCTGACAAAACTCAGAACAGAGGTAATACCCCTTTTGTTACAGTCATTTTTTTACTCTAAGCAAAGCATGTGATTTCTATAATCATTTCGAATCAGGCACTAGTGGAGAAAGGACATCTAGTCCCGGGCCGTAGTGGGCTTTTAGTCTCGGATTCGCATCCGGGACTGCGAAATCGGGACTAAAAGTCCCTACCTCCAGTCCCGGCTGCTAAGGCCCGGGACCAGAGGCCACCACGTGGCAGCGGCAGGACGCGGCGGAGGCGGGGACCTCTAGTCCCGGGCCGTAATACCACCCGGGACAGTTGCCTTTTTTTTTTTCCCCATTTTAGGGTTTTAGGGTCATTTCTTTTTCCATTTCGTTTCTTTTTCAATTTGGGTTTCCGTATATATAATTTCAAACATGTTTCCGTACGCATATTATACGCTCTACTATATACACAGTACACGTTGATGCATATATAATTAATATTCGATCTCTTGCGAGAATACAACTATTTAATTACATGGAGATAGATCACATATGTAGTTCATCGTCCGAAGCATAATGTTCTCCCCTTTCATCGATGACCTCCCTAAGCAGAAATCCCGCCAATTCCTCTTGAATTGCTCGTATGCGCCGTTCTGGGTCGAGCTTCTCCCGCATTTTGCTCAAAGAAGTTGTTCTCCGCTCAGTGTCAACTCGCGAATGAACTCGCAAACGTAGAATCCACATAAATTACTCCCGGTGGCTGCTGCGGACTTTTCACCGATATATAAGTTAGCTCATCTTTGAATGGACCTTCTACATTCTGTTTGAAAAGTGTCCAACACCTGCTTTGGCAAAGAAAATGAACAAAGGAGTTATTAATTACTTGATATCAGGAAACGAACGAAAGAGGCCGATATAATGCGATAATGATTGAAATTACTTATTGAGCATTTCTTTCATGTCGGTCCACGTCGCTTGGTCCCAACTTAATGAGTTGGACTTCAACTATGGACTTGTCAACTTGAATGCTTAGCAGAATCCAGTGGAACCTGCGGACGTTTACATAAAGCAGACATGCATAGCTCATCAATTACACTTAACATCGAGAAAGCCAAATAAAAATATGTACAAGACAGAAACACTCACTTGAAGTTGTAAGGAAATAGTATTTCCGTACAGAAGTTTTGCTTGATTAAAAAGGTGATCAGGTCATGCTCCACGTCTCTGGGGTGATTGCGTAACGTATGTTCATTAACGATATATGGATCAACGAACCCAACCTCATAAACTCTAGATGTTTTGCATTCCATCATTTCATTCTACATAATAGCGTACAAAAGGATATATATATAGTCAGGATAATATAATACAGCAATGAACGAGCTGAGCTAGAGACTTAATTACGAAAATAAATCACTTACAGACAATAGCAACTGAGGATAGATTTGTCGAGGGCGCGCTGATTGAATAACTGAAAAGTTCAGTCATTTGAACCTGTATACTGTAACGTTTGAAGAAATGCTCCACTCTAACGTCCACCGCAATCCACTCTTTCGCGTCCTTCTTTGATGTGTGCACCATGTACCAGTTGTGCAGATTTCGCATATGTGTTGATAGACGCGTGAGCTCCTCATTACTGACCATAGACTCCCCTTTGACATATTTCCGTGCTATCTCTAACATTGGCTGTTCTTCATAGCCTAAAAGTTGACCAAGAGTCATACCCATGGCGGTAGCATTTTCCTTGGCCTGTGATACAGTGATACCATGTTCTCTAGCAGCAGCTATGGCTCTGGGGTCCAATAATTCCAGGTCCTTATCCATATCGGCTCTGAAGTCCTTGTCGATATCGGAACACACTATGAGCGGGGGGACCGATTGATTTTTCTGCTGTCCGAGCTGGGCAATTTGTTTCCCGCTTTTTGCACTTCTTTCCTTGTTCTGCTCAGACTGGGCACGTGCTAGCTTACTAAGTTCACGACCATAGTCAGATTGCAGATTCATCGATATTTGGGATGGCTGCGCAAGGAAGGACTTAGCCCACTTTTTGGTTTTTTCATGGTATACCTTCTTTTGCTCGGGCTTTTTTGGTGCAAAAAAAGTCTTATTGTAGGCAGCCACTACGCGGCGTTTTCCGCTTCAGTCCTGTCATAAGGTCTCTTGGGAGGAACCGACGGGATGTCGACTATCTTCTGAGTGCGACCTTTCTTCTGAGTGGGGAGCGGGGGAGCGGCGTCGGTCCGTTTCTTCTGAGTGGGGCGCGGGGGAGTATTGCGCGGAGGCGGACTTGGAGGTCGACGATCATGGGGGGAGGGGGTGGACTTGGAGGTCGACGATCATCGGGTGGGGGGGGGGGTAGACTTGGATTCCTCGGAGTCGGTGGCCTTGGCGCCGAGCCTGGAAACTTGATGTACTTCTTTTGCCATAGAATGATCTGGCGCTTGACATCTCCCAGTTTCTTATGGCCTTCAGGTGTAGCGATGTCAATCTCTAGGTCCCCATACACCTCCAGTAGGTCATCCACCGAGACACGAGCATAGCCAGGTGGAATCGGACGTGAATGGTGGAGTGATCCAGGTAGACAAGGTAAAGCAGTGCCGGTCGCCACCTTCAAGGACAGGTTGCCCATTGGCTGATGTAGCTCACATTCTGTCATCCCTCTGACATCATCCACGGGGTAGTGAGGCGCCGGTGCATCATCCAGCAGTGTATGATCATCAACCAGGACCTCCGTGGAAGCCTGGCTGCTTCTCCGCCCGCTATTCTCCAATGGAGGATCTTCCTGCGACTGAGATGACCTTTGGCTAAGTGCTTCCTCTACAAACTTCTTCACCCCAGCTAGTTCCTGTTCTAACTTCCCGATCCGGTCTGCCTCCCGGTCCTTTGCTCTTTACGGCTTCTGTAACTGTCAGCGTCCTGGGGAAACGCTCTATCCCACGGGACACTGCCTTTGCCTCGTGCTCGTCCACCTTTTTCATCGTTCCCGAGGGCACGCCACAGCTCGTCTCTCTCTCGATCGGGCCGGAACAATCCCTTTTCAGCATCGGCCATTGCTCGAACAATTGCTTTGGAGGGTACTAGAATTTGGTCTCGAAAAATTGTCTGCCCTGTTTTTGGGTCCAACGTTCCCCCATGCGCGTACCACCAGTGCTTTGCCCTCTCGGGCCATCCATTTGTACCTGGAGTGATCCCTCTCTTCCTCAGGTCGGCCTCGGCCGCTTCCCACTTAGGCACGGCACTCTTGTAGCCACCTGTCCCCAATCTATGGTGGTATTTCTTTTTTTGAGCATTTATCTTATTTTTTGCCGACCTTTCCTTGGCTACAGAAGATTGCTTGTACTTTACAAAAGCGGGCCACTGTTCTCGCAATTTCTCATGCGCTCCTTTGAATTCTGGAGTTTTGCCTTTCGCGACATATTTCAAGTATAAATTTTTCTTGTAGTTCCGGAACTGTTCGGCCATCTTCGATAGAGCCCACTGCTTGACTCTCTCTTCTTTCAAGCCCACCCTCAACTGGGGTAATACCATCTGCCTCGAATTCTTCATACTCTGGAGGTAGTATGAAATGTGCTATGAGCTTCTCCCAAAGGTCATCTTTGGCATCATCGTCGACATAACTAGTGAATTCTTCACCTGCATTCTTTGGCTTAATCCATTCTTGGATGGTGATCGGAAGGTTGTCCTAACAATCACTCCGCATTGATTTACAAACAGCCTCACGTGCTTTTCTGAAGCCTTCGGTTGTCCATTATCATAAATTTCGTCGATGGTGAACCTTTGATTAGGATCCAATTTTGTTCGGGCCTCGTGTTCTACCTGTCGATTGCTTCGATCCGGAGGTCTAAAAGAAGAAAGAGTGATTAATATATATATATATACGGGTCAATTAATGCATCTAGCCACAAGAGGCTTAATATATATATACCTCGCCGGTTGTTGTCGAGGGGCCATCATCGTTGTTTGTTGCATCAAAGAGGACACCACTGTTTTGGTTGGTGCTCTTTTTATCTTGGGCGATCGTGTAAAATGTATTCCCATTTATCTCGTACCCTTGGAAAGTCCATGTAGTCGAAGATGGTGACCTGGACAACAAGTACAGCTCATGGAATGTGTTGCTTTTGACGATATGTGCTTGCAACCAACCGCCGAAAGTCTTCATGTGTTCTTTTCTAATCCAGTCGTCATTCTTTCCAGTGTTGTTGGAGCGTACAATTTTCTTGTGTTGCTCGATATACCGAGCCGCCAAGGTGGAATTCTATAGAACTGTGTAATGTGCTTCAGTGTAAGAATGTCCGTCCCTACATATTATTGATTTCCTTCCTAGAGTGTCTTTTCCACTCAGTCTCCCCTCATGCCGTGATTGAGGAAGACCAATCGGCTTAAGACCAGGAACAAAGTCAACACAAAACTCAATGACCTCCTCTGTTCCATAGCCCTTGGAGATGCTTCCTTCTGGCCTAGCACGGTTCCGAACATATTTCTTTAAGACTCCCATGAACCTCTCAAAGGGGAACATATTGTGTAGAACAGGACCGAGAATGGAAATCTCTTCGACTAGGTGAACCAGGAGGTGCGACATAATATTGAAGAAGGATGGTGGGAACACCAACTCGAAACTGACAAGACATTGGACCACATCCTTCTGTAACTGTGGTAGATCTTCAGGATTGATTACCTTCTGAGAGATTGCATTGAGGAATGCACATAGCTTCACAATGGGTACTCGAACATTGTCCGGTAGAAGCCCCCTCAATGCAATCGGAAGCAATTGCGTCATAATCACGTGGCAGTCATGAGACTTTAGGTTTTGAAACTTTTTCTCTGCCATATTTATTATTCCCTTTATATTCGACGAGAAGCCAGACGGGACCTTGATACTGCTCAGGCATTCAAAAAAGATTTCCTTCTCTTGTTTGGTAAGAGCGTAGCTGGCAGGACCTTGAAACCGTTCTGGATGCAGGCCTTCTGGGTCTTTCATACGTTGCTGGTCCTGCCGTGCTTCCGGTGTATCTTTTGTCTTCCCATACACGCCCAAGAAGCCTAGCAGGTTCACGCAAAGATTCTTCGTCACATGCATCACGTCGATTGCAGAGCGGACCTCTAGGAATTTCTGGTAGGGTAGCTCCCAAAATATAGATTTCTTCTTCCACATGGGTGCGTGTCCGTCATCGTCCTTCGGAACAGATCGTCCGCCAGGACCCTTTCCAAAGGTTACTATTTCATCCAAATCCTTGACCATATCAAATACATCAGCACCAGTACGTTCCTTAGGCTTCGGCTGGCGACATGCCTGACCGTTGAAATGCTTGCCTTTATTTCTTAAGGGATGCTTCGCCAAAAGAAATCGACGATGCCCCGGGTACACATTCTTCTTACAATGTTCTAAATATATACTTTCAGTATCATCTAAACAGTGCGTGCATGCATTGTATCCCTTGTTTGTCTGTCCTGAAAGGTTACTAAGAGCAGGCCAATCATTGATGGTTAAAACAACAACGCTCGTAAGTCAAATGGCTCCTGTTTGTACTCATCCCACACACGTACACCTGGTTTGGCCCACAACTGTAGAAGTTCTTCAACTAATGGCCTTAGGTACACATCAATGTCGTTGCCGGGTTGCTTCGGGCCTTGGATCAGCACTGGCATCATAATGAACTTCCGCTTCATGCACAACCAAGGAGGAAGGTTATAGATACATAGAGTCACGGGCCAGGTGCTATGACTGCAGCTCTGCTCCCCAAAAGGATTCATGCCATCTGTACTTAGACCAAACCTTAAGTTCCTTGCGTCAGCTGCAAAGTCCTCGTACTCTCTATCGATCTTTCTCCACTGCGTCCCATCAGCGGGGTGTCTCAACATCCCGTCTGACTTACGGTCCTCTTTGTGCCATCGCAACAACTTGGCATGCTCCTTGTTTCTGAACAAACGTTTCAACCGTGGTATTATAGGAGCATACCACATCACCTTGGCAGGAACCCTCTTACGGGGGGGCTCGCCCTCAACATCACCAGGGTCATCTCGTCTGATCTTATACCGTAATGCAGTGCATACCGGGCATGCATCCAAATTCTCGTACTTCTCACCGCGGTAGAGGATGCAGTCATTAATGCATGCATGTATCTTCTGAACCTCTAAACCTAGAGGGCAGACAACCTTCTTTGCTTCGTACGTACTGGCGGGCAATACGTTATCCTTTGGAAGCATCTTTTTTAACTTTTGCAGCAACTTTTCAAATCCCCTGTCACTCACACCGTTCTCTGCCTTCCATTGCAGCAATTCCAGTGTGCTACCCAGCTTTTTCAGACCATTTTCGCAAGTTGGGTACAACAACTTGTTGTGATCCTCTAACATTTTATCGAACTTCTCCCTCTCCTTTTCACTTTCGCAGTCTCTCCGTGCATCAGCAATGGTCCGACCAAGATCATCAGCGGGCTCATCATGTGCCTCCCCTTCAGCTTCCCCTTCAGCCTCCCTTCAGCTTCCCCATGGAAGTATCACCGTATCCAGAGAACCCATGATAGTTGTCATCATCCTCTTCTTCTTCATTGTCTTCCATTATAACCCCCTCTCTCCGTGCTTGGTCCAACAATTATAGCTGGGCATGAAACCATACCGAAACAGGTGGATGTGAAGGATTTTTGAGTCTGAGTAATCCTTCGTATTCTTACAGTCACTACACGGACAGAATACAAAACCATTCCGCTTGTTCGCATCAGCCACACGGAGGAATTCACGCAAGCCATTCATGAACTCGCCAGAGCGTCGGTCAGTACCGTACATCCATTCCCGGACCATCTGCATTATTGTATAAGTATATCAAAAACCATTACACAACATCATGAATAGAGATCAGTGACCAATTTTATACAAGTTGTTCATCACATTAACTAATTAAAAAAAATTCTACTCCATACTCATTTTGATCAATTACTAAGTAAAAAACATCTGGACATATGCAAACTAACAAGTTAATGTGAGCTTGGATCATTTTCACTTCATTTACTTGTTGAAATCTAAAAATTTGAATTTTGAAAAATTTACATGCACCAATTTTTGAATTGGACAAAACAATTAACATGAAAAATGTGGAACTTTTAATTATTGATCTAGCAGTGAAAACCTCATTCCATTCTGAGCTCTGAAACTGTAAAATTACATATTTCAACTTTCAGTAACTTTTTGCCTAATCAAAATTTGCCTAAAATTACACATCTAAAATTCCCTCTTCTCTAGAGCATGAAATCCCTCTCTACTTCTAGAGCATTGAGGCAAACTAATAACGAGAGATGAAAGGATAAAGTTGCTAACCTTTTAAAACCTTGGATTTAGGGGTTACCACCAAATCTTGGAGAAAAATTGGGCATGAACTCGGCTTGATCAAGAGGAAAAATGGCCACCATGCATATGAGCTCGAGCTGCAGTGGACGAACTTATATATAGGGGTCGACGTCTAGTCCCGGTCCGTGATACGACCCGGGACTAGAGGCCTCCGCTTGTGGGGCTGGCTGGGCACGAGCCCTTTAGTCCCGGGCGGTATCACGGCCCGGGACTAGATGTCGGGACTGGAGGCTCCCCGGCCCCTAGCCGTTGGAGGTGCTACACTAGTCCCGGCCCGTAACAGAGTGGGGACTAGTGCTCTGGATGGAAGACCCTTTTTCCACTAGTGAGGTGATTGGCATTTTCAGAGCAAATGTTGTTTACTATAAATTATTTGATGGTTCTGTTGGTAAGAGAAAATTGAGCGTATTGTCAGATTGAACAATTTCTTTCCCCCGCAAAAAAAAAGATTGAACAATTTCTTTACAACATCTGAAGTGAGCGTATTGTCAGATTAATTCCTCTTTGAAGCCAAAATGTCATCTAAACATGTGTAGGAACTGGTATGTGTGATGGTGATAATGCAAACACCCATCAACTATTTCGCTGGATAGTTGGATCATTGTGCCAGTGGACACTTGGAACCGAGGAAACTTCTACTGAACTAGGCAGAGTTGGTGGTTTTAGCTGCCAATACTTAACAATTATCAATGAATTGTATTTAAACAACTGTAATCTATTGTGAATTCTGATTACTTCTGAATTTGCTTCTATAATGCTTCTGAAAATTCTGAACATATTGTCTGAGATGTATTCAAGCTTCAACTCCATATGTGTGTTCATCTCTGTTTTTTTATGTCTCCTGAGCATATTATATGAGATGCTTTGAAGCTGCAACCCCTGGAGCCTACTCATATCTTTTTTTCTTAATTTTTCTGTACGATTATGGTTTAGGCCGCCGTTGTATATTCTTGAACAAACATCATGCGTAGTATCTCATGACAGATTTGCATGCTAATTCATGGTAAGAGATGGCTTTGATTGTGTGCTGATTTTTTATTCACGCCCCTATTCAGCTCTCATGAATTATCTCCATATGAAGACGTTTTTTGACAATAAGTTGATTTTTTCTCTTCCATTACAGCGCACGGGCATATTTATTTGTTTCTACCAGAAGAGAGTGACGTCAGTGACGTTGCGAAAGCAAATTATCAAATGATTGGAAGATACGAGTGTGACATTTAGGATATGACATAATTTGTGGTGAGAACTCGCTAAGAAGCATGCCTTCGTTGCCTGACACGTGCTTAAATAAAAATATTCATCTCACTTTATCTTAACGTTATTCAGCCCAAATCAAGCGTAATTTTCACCACTGTGTGTTCGACATTAGCTTCATGTACACTTGATGGGTACTGCCACGACTTTCATGTCGACGATGAGTTATGATACCCCATTGTTGAGATATCTGTGATGCTATTTACTTGCACACACTAGTACAGAAAGGGCTATTAGTGGCGCACCAATTTGGGATTCTGTGGCGCACCCCCAGGTTTGCTGGGTGCGCCACAGAATTCTCGCCACTAAAATTATTTCTTTGACGCACCCAGGGCGTGCGCCACAGAAAGACCAACTTTCTGTGGCGCACCCAGGCCGTGCGCCACAGAATCATGTCGCCGTGGACACAACAGAGGAATTCTGTGGCGCATCCCTAAACCGTGCACCACAAAAATAGGTGCGCCACAAAAAAAATTGATGCGCCACATGAGTATTTTTCAGAAATACAGAAATTCACATTTTCCTGTATAAATACAGGTATATTACAGGAAATACAGCTATATTACAGGAATAATAGAAACAATAATATATTTTGACACGGTATATGAAAACAAACACATTACTATGCCATCACAAACACTTATAGCCCAAGATACATACATATAGTGACAAGTGCCAAAGCACAAGTCTACAAAAGTTCCATCTTGATCATGTCACACAAGTCTTAATTGGTACAAAGGTTCATCTCATGTCCCACACAAGTCTTAGTACAAATGAAGTTGTCACCGCCGCGATGATGGAGCATGATCATGTAGTCCTCTTCTTGAGCGGCGCCGGGAACGGTAGAAAGCCATCTTTCGTCTCCTCTCCCTGGTGTCATTCTGCGCCTCTAGTCGTTCTTCGATATCCCTCTGATACAACCCTGAAGATGGATTGGGATATATATTGGTTAGTGATATAAATAGAGTATAATTTATTCATCTAAGTAGAGAGGCAAGACAATCAATCAATTGTCATGGTTGGAAATCATATGGCTATCCTATTTGGATTTCATAGCATAGCATATATATAATATATAACCCTACACATGCACTTCTACAAAAAATACACTAGTAATGCTTAGCAAGGCTTTATTTATAATACATCCTACCTCTGGGGTAGTGGTAGGACCCTGATTTGTGAATGACATCGTCGAGGATGATCGTTGATAACTGCAGCCGGATGCGATGGAAGTCTGTTCTGTAATCAGCATCGGTGAGAGGATCCGCCATTTTGGTGTATTCTGCGAGACCAGATGGAATCTTCGTTTTCTCGAAATCCCGGACAATCGCTTTAATGTGATGGAGGGCGTAGTAGGCCTCCTTCACGCTGCCATCCAGTTGCTTGATGCAATGGAATCCGGTCCCATGCTGGAACAGCGCGAGATACAGATGTATGTGGACACCTGCTTGTTTCGGCCCCTGAATGAGAATACTCATGTGTATGTACCTTTTCTTCGTGCATAACCACGGGGGAAGGTTGTAAGGCCATACAAACACGGGCCAGGTGCTATGCGTGCTACTCTGGTTGCCGAACGGATTGAGTCCATCGGTGCTCATACCGAGCCTGACGTTCCTTGCGTCGCCTCCGAAATTTACGACGGCGTCCAACTCTTGCCACTGGCTAGCGTCTGAAGGGTGTGTAAGGATCCTGCCCTTCTCCGGATCTTCTTCGGGCTTCTCCCTTTCCGCATGCCATTGCATGAGCTTTGCTTCCTTAGGGTCCATGAAGTACCGCTGCAGACGGGGAGTGATAGGAAAGTACCATACCACTTTTCGAGGAACTTTCTTCCCACGGCTCTTGTACCGTCCTTGGCCGCACACCGGACATGTGGTTCTGTCCTCGTACTCGCCCCGATAAATTGTGCAATCATTGATGCAGGCGTGGTATTTAACGTGCGGTAGGTCAAGAGGGCACATGACTTTCTTGGCCTCATCGATACTAGTTGGCAATGTGTTCCCCTTGGGAAGACGCTCATGGAAGAATTGCATGTTCTTGTTGAAGCTCGCGTCGGTCCATTTGTTTCCCGACTTCATCTCCAGAGCATCAAGCGTTACTTGCAAGCGCGTATCCTGTGGCCGGCACCCAGGATACAACGGAGTCTTCCCATCTATCTCCATTTGCGCCAGGTTGGCTTTCTCTCTAACGGTGCTCGCCTCCTTGAGGAGCAGTTCTTGAACATGAGAATCCATCAAGGCCGACATTAGCGAGCTCTGCGGCGTGTTCGCGTCTTCTCCACCACCATCTACTCCTTCATCGTGACCATGTCCGTCGGCATCTCCTTCGTCACTATCATCTTGCCCGCCCTCGTCTTCAGGCGCAACATTTGCTGTCGGCGCTTGGTTGAAGCCTTGCATGAAACCGCGCCTGAGCAGGTGTTCCTCCAATTGTCCGGAATCAGGGTCGATCCATCTCACAAGTTTGCAACTTCGACACGGACATCGTATCTGGCGCCCGTTGCACCGACTCATTTCCGCCTTCGCTTCTTCCTTGTAGTTGTTGATTCGACTGGAGCTCATTTTGATGACCATGGACGCCTACGCGGTATACATATAGAGTATGTGTTATTAATTAGAATTAATTAACCGCAACATGCACACACACGTACAAGCTTCTCATGCGGGAAGTCGGAAATGTTCGACGAAAAAATTCGGCATGACTTCCCCTAAAAGTAGGACATATGGGTGGTGCAAAAATTTACCGAAATGGAAATGAATCAACATTTCGGCAAACATCCATGCACCACGCCGGCGCAAGCAACAACATGCAGAGATTCATGCAAACCACACACACAAGTTTAATGCATAGATCCGTTCAACAATAGTTTGCTTCATGCAAACCACACACACAATCGCCCGCCGACAAGTTTCTCATGCCTTTAACAAACATCCATCCAACAATACCCACCTAGTAGATCTAGATCTGTTCCCGAGACGTGACCGTGATCGATGAGAGAGAGTGTGTCGTGATGGAGAGAAAATAGTGGACAAAAAGAGAGGAGGAGAGTATATATGGAGGCTCTCCCCAAGTCTTCACCAATTATATAGCAAACAAAGTAGGTTTAACAACAAATAATGGAGAATAGGATGGTCAAAATGGCATGGGAGAGAGGAGGAACTCGAGCTAGATGGGAGAATGGAGAAGGTCACATGGGGAAAGTGGGGCTGCCACCTTTTTGTAGATCTGGGCCAATATTCTGTGGCGCACGGATCTCGGTGCGCCACAGAAAGCTGCATTTCTGTGGCGCACGGAACTCGGTGCGACACAGAAAGCTGCATTTCTGTGGCGCACGGGCTAGGTGCGCCACAGAAAGCCTTCTTTCTGTGGCGCATCCAAACGCATGCGCCACAGAAAGTTTGCTTTCTGTGGCGCACCGTGGGCAGTGCGCCACAGAAAGTTCCTAGATGGATCTGGCCCAATCATAGGACGTGGGACCAACACATTTTCTGTGGCGCATGGGATGGCATGCGCCACAGAATTCTGGCTTTCTGTGGCGCATGGGCAATGGATGCGCCACAGAAAGGGCATGATTTCTGTGGCGCACGGGGAACCATGCGCCACAGATAATTCTGTGGCGCACCAATTAAGGGTGCGCCACAGAGTGCCCACCTATCTATATAGGGTTTCCCTACTAGTGACATAAAAAATCTATGTAGACCCTGGTACGGTCTTTTTTTACTTGTAATTGTCCCCTATAATTGTGAATACGTGCGTTGCACGTACATCATTGGCTTACATGATATATCAGAGAAATCGAAAGGGCCGACACATGTTTTTCTTCACATAACTGATGGAGCAGTAAGGCCATTATCTAACTTCAGTAAATGATGGAGCAGTAAGAGAAAACTAAACAGGATAGTAGGGTTTCCATGGGGTAAACGCCCTCACGTCTTAACTATATATATCAGGATCAGTTTACATACGTACATACGTACAACACAATGTATAGACAGAAATACAAGGGCTAGACTACGGTGCCTTTTAACACTCCCCCTCTATCTAAACCGCTACATACAAGGTTAAGATTGGTCTTGAAACGGTCTAACATCTGTCAGGTGACTGGTTTAGTAAACACATCAGCCAACTGATCACTAGTGGAAATAAACCTGACATCCAGTTCACCTGCCGCTACTCGCTCACGCACAAAATGGAAGTCTATCTCAATGTGCTTCGTGCGAGCATGAAAGACTGGATTCGCCGTCAGGTACGTAGCCCCAAGATTATCGCATCATAGAATGGGCGTACGCTGCTGAGTCACACCAAGCTCCTTAAGAAGAGATTCTACCCATATTGCTTCAGCAGCACCATTGGCCAATGCCTTGTACTCAGCCTCGTACTGGATCTCGAGACTGTAGGTTGTTTCTTCGAACTCCACGAGATGAGATTCGGTCCAACAAACACAGCAAAACCACTATTGGAGCGACGATCATCCACACAGCCAGCCCAATCCGCATCGATGAAAATGCTAATGCCTGAAGACGGGGATTTACGAATCTGCAAACCAATCTGGAGAGTCCCTTTGATATATCGCAGAATTCGCTTAACAGCTTCCCAATGAACTTCAGTAGGCTGGGATAGAAACTGACACACTTTATTCACCGCAAAGGAAATATCCGGGCGAGTAAGGGTCAAATACTGCAGTCCTCCAACAACACTGCGGTTTCGGAAAGCATCATCGGTACCAAGTGGTGCACCTGCACCACGGGCTAGCCTCTCGGATGTATCCAAAGGAGTAGGAGTAGGATTACAATTCTCCATATTGACTCGATGGAGTAGATCAAGCGCATACTTCCGCTGAGTCAATGTCATGCCCCTGAATTGTAAGACGCTTCCAATCCAAGGAAATAGTCCAGCTTACCCATGTCTTTAATAGGAAAAGTAGCTGAGAGTGAATGGACCAAACGATCAACAGCCTCCGGTGTAGAGCTAGCGATGACTATATCATCAACATAAACCAGCATATAAATCTGAACACCATCCCGAGAGAAGATGAATAATGACGTATCAGCTTTGGACGAAGTGAAACCAAGCTGATGAAGGAGCTGACTCAACCGTGCGTACCAGGCACGCGGTGACTGCTTAAGACCGTAAATAGAATGCTGGAGCTTGCAAACATGCGAGGGATATCTGGCGTCCTCAAACCCCGGCGGCTGCTGCATATAGACTTCTTCTGTCAATAAGCCATGAAGAAACGCATTGCTGACGTCCACTTGTCGAAGACTCCATACGCGAGAGACTGCAAGAGACAACACGAGACGAACCGTCGCAGGCTTCACAACCGGACTAAACGTGTCTCCATAGTCAATCCCATGCTGCTAGGTGAAACCACGAGCCACTAACCGAGCCTTGTGTTTGTCAATGCTGCCATCCGGACGATGCTTGGTTTTGAAAATCCATTTGCTGCCAACAATGTTGACGCCCGGTGGTCGAGGAACCAAGGTCCATGTCTTGGTCTGAGAGAGGGCAGCAAACTCATCTGCCATAGCTGCGCACCACTCCGGTTCTTGCAGCGCTTCCCGATGAGACACCGGCGCGGCTTGCCGCTGCCGCCATAGGGGTTGCCGCCACCGCCGCCCTGATAGTCTCCACCATAGGGACGTCCGTGCCCCTGCTGGCCTCCGCCATAGGGGCGATTTCCTCCACCACCCGGAGGAGGAGGGTTGTATTCCGGCGCGCGCGGGCGCTGGCTGGTGGGAGGCGCAGGGCGTGAGGCGGCGTTAGCCGACGAAGACCATCCTTCGGCTTGTGCTTGTTGCGCCTGAAGGGCCTCGAATGAGAGGATGTGCGCGTAGAAATCGGTGTAGGTCATGGACTGGTTGCCAACCGTGAGTGATGCTGCGATGGAGTTGAACGCGGAGCCGAGTCCGGTGATGATGTAGTCGACGAGTTCGTCGTTGGAGATGGGAGAGCCAGCCGCGGCCATGGTTTCGGCAAGGGACTTCATCATGTGCATGTATTCCGCCGTGGGCTTGTCCTCCTTCCGCAGGGTCTGGAGTTGGCGTCGGATGTGCCGGACGTTAGCGCGGCTGTGAGCGCCGAACATGGCATGGACCGCCGTCCACGCCTCCGCAGCAGTTTTACTGCCGATAGGCTGGCACGCGATGGTCGGGTCCATCGAGGCGAGAAGGAAGCCGAGAACTTTCTGGTCCTGAGTCCACCAACGGTGGTAGGCGGCGTTGGGGATGGTCACCGCCTTGTTGCCTTCCCCCTGCTTGATTTTCTTCGGCGGCGCCTGTTCGGTCCCGTCGAGGTGGCCATGGAGACTGGCGCTGGACAAGTTGGGCAGGAGGAGGCCCTTCCACAGCATAAAGTTACTGTGATCCAAGCGGATGGGAATCGTCGGAGCGATCCCGCCGGGAGCCGAAGTAGACGACGATGAGGCAAGGGCGCCGACTGCATCGGACAGCTGAAGAGCGGAGGTTCCCATCACGCGCGCGCGCAGGAGAGCTAGCTGCAGCTCTCTTACAAAGATAAACCTACGGACCAAAAAAACAGCTGAACACAAAAGCATCAGAGATTATGAAGACCACAAAATACAGCAGTAATCTATCTTGTCTGCACTGACTCAACCAGAAGAGCTGAAGAAAGTGCTAAAGAACTACTGCATCATCCCCCATCAGTAGAAAAAAATATAGCCCATCATTAGAACTCTAGGCAGCACCATTATATTTTAAATGAAGAATCCTAAGTCAGAAATAAACTATGCCTTCCATCTAAAGGAGCACAAAATTACCTCTGATAATGTTTTCTATGTAGGAAAACCATCATGTAGTCCAGAGTTCCACACTGAAAATAAGCATTGCGTTCAACACGCACAACTAAGGTACTGAATCTCGGACTAACATTCCTAATTCCAGGCACGTTGGGTTAATTTTTTTTAATCATGGGTTCATACATCAGATATTGACATAATAGCCAGGAAAAAAGAGAATCGACACATTATTAATCATGGGTTCATACATCAGATATTGACATAATAGCCAGGAAAAAAGAGAATCGACACATTATACTAACTCCTGACAAACATTACATCCTGAATCAAAGAAGGTACAATTTAAATGAAGTGGCAAATTATCTGTGACACACCCACAACATGCAGAGTTCAGCAAGTTGCAAATATCCAAACAACCTTTCGCAAAATCAAACACAAAAAACACATAAAGATCATCACTTTCAAAGATGATACATTAAGAATTGAAAGAGATGTAGTGACCGCATGTCAGCAGTAACTTTGGCATCCTAGTGCTTTGTATGTGGTCAGTCATTAGAGTTGAGGACTTGCATGGTGAACAGACCACAAACTAAGATCAATGTAAAGGAAGAGGAATTCAAGTGAGATAGAAGGCATCACGGACTTCAGCTGTAGATAAACGTTTCAAACTTAAATATGCAGGTCATTTATTTGAAGCATCATATCCTCACAATTAATCTGCCCAGATCATGTAGAGTTGTTCTTAATAGTGAGCTAACAACATCGAGCAGAAAATTAAACAGCTATATATCACTGGCCAATATATGTACCTCCCATTTGCTTTTGTAGACCACCAAACAACGATCCAAAAAAGTAACAAGCACATTGCAGACAAACTTAAACCAAGGGTGGATCAAAATGATTGCTCAGCTTAAACCAAGTTGGCAGGTGATTTTAAATTAACACTGAACCTGAGAATGCTTGTCATGATGCTTGTTTAACTTTTGCTTTGCATAATGTAAACTTAAAAGAACTTGATTGCTCAGCCATCCACCAATGATCTGGATTGAAAACCCATGGCTTCATTTGTACATATGCAATGCAATAAACTTATAACGCTCATGCCTATCATTTTCCCAAGTCACTGTACAGGTTCAGTATGAAGACTGTGTAAACAGATAGAACGACCAGCCACAGGCAGAGCACTTCATCATTCCTAACAAAATCTATGCATTAATCTGAACATAAACAGGAAGGGTCACAATTCACCATGAACAGAAACAACACATTTAGGCATGCAGAGCAAGCTAAGTGTCCCACCTCATTGCCAGATAATTGATCATGTTAATGCAATAATTGGCATATGGATAGGGGACTATGAAGCTCACCAGGAAATGAAGAAAACCTTGCTGACATCAGGAGAATACAATCTTATATTTACTAATTGGAGGCACCGTAGAAGGCTCCACGTTAATCCTAGAGATTAGGTAAAATTTATCCATCCAATTAGCCGAGCATGTACCTGCAGCCGTTGGATAAAAAGCTCGCGTCCGTCTGCAAAAGGAGGGAAACAAATCTATTGCTAACCGTCAGGTCATGGGTTCGATCTGTAATAAGCCCACCTCCGGACGTGTCTCCAATTTTGATTTCTGCGGAACGTGGAGAAGACAAGACAGCAACCTACACATGCTGGTCATGCGGCTCCCCTGCATGTGGCCAATATCTGCAATTACTTTGCTCTGATGTCAAGATAAGAAATCTACTTTTGTCTTTCCAGTCAGATCCCATGTTTTAATCTCAGACGATCAGATGGCCTCAATGTTTGGATTCTGTACACACCTCCTGGCTAGCAAACAGATCGCCTGACCTATGCATGCTAACATGAGATGAAATCACGTGCAGCTTGATGGCGAGTTGGAGAGCGTCGCCACCAGGTGGAGAAGCTGCTTGGTGGGTGCTGCTGTCGGTGGTGCCGGGAGTCCGCTGAATCGATTTCTCTGCTGTTTTGTCATCTCTGGTATTAATACAGTACATAACTGGTCAACTAAGTAGTACCCCTTCATCGATCAATCATCCCTGCATGAGGAACAGGAAGAAACAGTCATACGAGAGTGCAGTTCAATATTGATTCAGGCATGTCATATCAAAATTAATTTTGTTTGATGGTAGTGGTAAGATTGTTTGCTGCCGCACTTCAGATCTAAATCATTTTGAGTGCAGTTCAGTTTTGATTCAGGCATGTCATATCCAAATTAATTTTGCTTGATGGTATTGCTGCCGCACTCCTGATCTAAATCATTTTTCTTTTCTTTTGACAAGTACAAATCCAGGTTACTGTATATTTCCTATTATGTACGAACTAGCTGCTGTCCATGTATAGATCCGAAGTGCCCTTAATGTATTGTTTTATTATACAACTGCTTATATTTGCTTCTAATAGTCGCGTACAAGTATACCGGGACATATAATTCATGTATTTTTTTATGCATTCTTGGAAGAAAATGATTTGTGCTTTAATCAAGGTCAAATATAGCAACCCATGACGCGTAAATATTTTTGATATAAAACACAACACATATTTCATGTTAAACTGTACAACATTAAATTAATTATGCTCCATTATTTATTTCTAAATAATATTCAATACAACTTTCTAAATTGTTGCTACATATTTTATATATGTTTCCCATAGATTTATTATAACACATCTGAATGGTATTTTCTGCATCCACCTCAAACATGGGATGTCATCTCCATGGAGGTTTTCTTATTGGGAATTACAAGTACTACTGAATTCAATGATCCATATGGTTCCTTTAAAATTAAACATGGGAGATTTGAGTAAGTCATTATATTATTATATGTAACATATTATCTCTGTTTTACCGGTATATTGCTCTCAGATCCAATAGATCACTACAGTTTTGCAGGAACGATTTCCCTTCAGTGTCCACCGTTGTCCTTTCCTCAGGTGCATCCTGGCAGAGTCGCTTCCTTGCAGTAAGATTACTCCACGAGCGTCATCCGGTGTAAGTTTCCACCAATCACCAGCAGGCTCTTCTATCGCTGCACCACCAACGCATGTAGGTTGTGTGTGGGAAAGAAAATCCCTTTCTTTTCAGAGAAATAAAATATTTGTTTTATCTTGGACCACTGGCCTCATTTTGTTCAGATATACTCCCTCTGTTTTTTAATATAAGATGTTTTAGCATTTGTCTACATTCATACATACACAAATGTATATAGACATGTTTTATTGTGTATGTTCACTCAATTTAGTGTGTATCTAGACAACATGTACAACAACTAAAACATCTTATATTAGAAAACGGAGGGAGTAGAACACAACGTTTGTTTGACGTCACAGTACATAAGATCACTTATATTATTAGTAGAACAATAGTGGTAGTGGACAAAGAGATGAAAGATGGTGATAACCTGAACCTGAGGACTTTATTAATTTAAAGCTGGGCTTAGGAGCCTTTTTTTCTAAAACAAAGAGATGAAAGATGGTGGCTTTAACCTTAGTTACATTAGAAGATGTGTTCTTGATCTCATTACCTTGCAGTTGATATACATGGTATTTAAAATTTGAGGCGTGGCAATGGTACAGCTCGAGCAAGTTGATTGGTTACACTCTATAAATTGCAAGCAGTTTCGCTTTATCTTATTTTTTCAGGTAAAGTGGCTATTGATTCCTCATGCAATTTCGTTGAAATTGGTAGTACTCTCGGTGAGTTTGATTATAGCTGATAAAAAGACCAGTAGGTGCAACACAAAGATAGAACCAATTTATTGTTTTTTCTTTCAAACAAAATCTGATGGGTCTGTCCTTTAACAAAGTGCTGAAATTTCTTTTAATTGACCTTTTATGCTTGCTGGAGCTAGTGTTCCAATCATCTATCCATTACTTGAAGCAGGCAAATATGTGTGTGTAAGGTATTGCTACTGTTCAAAGCATGGGTGATAAATAACACTTCAGGTTGAACTATATATTCATGAGATTAACATTTTTGCGAGCACGGTTCTCCTGATTATATAAGCCCTAGCCCGTGCAGGGGCACGGGTTGACGACTAGTGTACCTAATATATGTACTCTTATCTCCTCATAATCCACAATCTCTGGGAGTCACCGATAAGTATGTTTCCTGACAGCACAACACAAGTAACTAACTGGAAGTTGATCAAGCAAAATTGAACCAAGAACAAAGGGTGGCAGAAATAAAAGAACTCACTTTTGGTGGTATCGGCAATGAACATCATCTTCATATGTTTCATTTAACGGTTCGTAGAGGTATCATTGACATGTGGTGTAACTGTCACAGGAAGTGGAACCAACTCATCAATCTGCAAACTACAGTTTGTCCGAATGCTAGAAATTACCTGTATTCAATAGACGACAGAAGTTAACTGTCAGAGGACTTCTCCTATAGTTTTCTATGAAGAAAGTATTTTGAAACAGAGTAAGTTGAAATAATATTTTTTGTAAGCATACCAAAGTGAAATAGTTATAGCATAGTTTACATAAAAAAGTGTAAGGCTCAAGCTTATAATTGGTGTCATTGTAAATATCACAGTTGCAGTCTGTCACATAGGGACCAGCACCAGCATAGTTTACATAAAAAAGTGTCAGGCTCAAGCTTATAATTGGAGGTTTTGAAACCAATGCAATTAAAATATTGTGCAAAAAATAATAGTACCGACCCTCTAGAAGTTGGCTTATTTCTAAAATGTATAATATAGAAGTGAAACTGGAGGTCTTTTTCTGTCAGCTTATAATCTCCGAAGAACTCTCTCTTGTGTAGTAAGACACAGTTAGATAAAGGCAGCCCCTCTTCACTCTGAATGCAATTACACATATATCCCCCTCTTTCAGCTTTGTATTGGCCACGAATCAACTCCAATTCGATCTCATAGCAGCCAGCTTATCAGGACCATCATCAACTTGACTATCTTTGACATGATTGTGAGCGCCCTTGATCCATACTTCAATAGCTGGTTGATTGATGAACTCCTGAAAATAGGTCTTTGTGAGATACACTGAAACTTTGTGAAGCCAGCAGAAAATTATATTATTAGCAGGAAACAAATGATAGCCACATTAGCTGTTTGGGGGCTACGTAAGTAAACCATGGTATTACTCATTTTTACTAAGCTAAAAAAGATATGTTGGTGTTTAGTTTAATGATCAACATTTTAAGGCTGTGTTTATGGTGGCATTAATCACACACAGAGAGCACCATAAGTAGAACTAAAGATACTCAAGAAGATAGACAATGAATTGATGCATTGATAACATGTCTGAATTTAAAAATGAATGGAAGGACAAAACATCAAGGTATTTCAATCTTTTAAACAATCGTGTCGTGGTGGTATCACGGCAGATGCCATGGGATGGCTTATGTTGGGGCCGATGGACGCTGGTGGAACCGGGGAGGGCTAGCGCGCTAAGGAGCGCACACGAAAGACACTAATCACACATCGATCTACCCAGGTTCAGGGCCCTCGTGAGGAGGTAAAACCCCTACTCCTGCCTGTCTATCTCAATATATCTGGAATCTCAACAATACAAGGGTGCTCCTCGAGCTGTATCTCTCAACTATGGTGAGGTTCTCAAAGAAGAAGAAGGAAGCAGTGGGGTAAAAAGCTCTCTCAGTGTAACTCCTCGCAGCACCTCGTCTGGTCGTCCCTCACGCAGGAGGGGGAAGGGCCTATATATAGCCTAGCCCGAGTCTCCGGTCTTGTCACCGTACCGGCACTGCAGACGCGCATGCCGGCGCGTCATGATTGTACCCTGTGCAGTGGACAGGACGGGGCTTGCCCATACCCTGTCCCATGTCTCTGCTCCCAGGTACAGCTGAGGTCAGTGGCGGATGTGACCCACCATGCCTGGTACTCCTGCTCCCACGCCCGTCCTTGGTCAGCAGAGGTGAGCACGGTCACCTCAGACATGCACCGTACAGCATGCCACGCTCCCGTGTCAGACGGGATGTGACAGCAGCGCTGACCTCCGTCCGACATAAGGTGCCTCATCTCTATAACCCGGCATGGATATGCCGGATTCCCTTTCCTTAATAGCCTCCCCTGCACATAAGAAAACGCATAGGATACCGACATATATATGTCGGTCAGCATGTCTCGGATCCCATATCTCGGATCCCCTATCTCGGTCAGTATAACTCGGTTCCCGCCAACATCATAACCCGGCCTCCTCTGGGCCCGGGTATGTCGTTTTTTTATACCTCGGTCCAGACTTGGACACAGCTTATACCATACCATGACCCTACCCGGGGGTAGCCCCCGACATTAGTCCCCGAAGCTGGCGCGGTCCTGCAGCCTCGGATGAAGGGCCACACCAGGTTTACGAAATCAAACCAACTTGACCAAAGTATCCGACATAACTATGTCGGATCAAGTCAAATCAACGAGCATCCAATATCCAATTCCTTCCGACATCCGCCCCTGTGTCAGTTTCTCCGACACAAGAACTCCTTTGAAGGACCATGCCAAGCTTTCACAACCAACTCAACTTAAACCAATCATCCGACATATATACGTCGGTTCAATCTCTAGAACTCTGAGCCGAGTCTTTAGCTGCTCTAGCCACTTTCCCTTATACCGGTTTCTCCGAAATACGGAGATTCTCTCAATCTCCTCCAAGATCTGGCCACATCACGTGGCAGGGAGACGCTGCGCGTCGCCTCGGTTCCTGTGCGCGGACAGACATGCCTCTGCGTGCACGCTGCCCACGTCACGCGCTGTCACGTCCCTTGCGTACTTGAGTACTTTGACCGCAGCGCGGCTCCTCGATTTTCGCGCCATTAACTGAGCCACTAACAACGCCGTGAGCGGTTACCATTTTGCGGCCCATCGTGTGGCCGATCGTGCGGCCGCGATTACCGCAACCGCGCAGATCGTGCGCGGTTAATCCGCGCGGCGGTTACGGGGAACGTGCGCGGTAATATTGCTAACCGCACACACCCCACGCCCATAAATAGGGGAGCGAGCGCCTCTCTCCTCTTCTTCTTCTTCTTCGCTCTCCTTCCTCTTCTTCTTCTCCATCCCTTTGCGCAGATCGTCTCCACCGCGCAGTGCGCTCCGCCACCGCACGACGCCGGACCTCGCGAGCCCCCAACGAACGGAGCACCTCGCGCCGTCGCTGGACACACTCAACTCCGGCACGCCCTGCGCTTCTTGGCCTTGCATCGCCGCCGCAACTCCGGTGAGTTCTTCGCCGCAGCACTTCCCGCGGCTAGCGCCTAGCTCTTTATTAGTTCTTCCTCAGATCTCTTCCGTATATTCTAGATCTTCTCCGTAGATCTTCTTGCTAGCTTCTTGTTTATAGACTCTTGTTTCTCTCCGTAGATTTTTGTTTCTCTTGTTTGCTTCTTTTCCTCCACCGCGCAAACATTGTGAGATGCTCACCGCCGGTGAATCTTTGCCTCTTTGCAGATTTCCACCGCCGGCACGGGTACCAGATTCTCACTTCCTCGCCGCACCACCGAGATGTCGGCTAGCAATACTCCGGAGCCTGCCGACATTCCCGCCGAGGAAAGCGAGCGCGCCGGATGGGAAGGCTCGGATGTCTCCCAAGCCGAGATAGATTGGCTGGTCCAAACCAAGCGAATCCCGGCACAAGTGATATGCCGGATTCCCGGCACAGAGGCCGAGCCGGATCTGCAAGCCAATGAACGCGTGGTCTTCGTCGCGCACTTCGAGCGCGGCTTCGGACTCCCGGCGAGCCCATTTTTCTGGGCTTTCCTCAACAAGTTTCATCTTCAACCCCACCATCTTCCAGCGAACGCCATCACCACTCTCTCGGCGTGCGTTTCTTTCTCTGAGGGATACCTCGGACTCTGGCCCGCCGTTGAGCTTTGGGCCAAGTACTTCCAACTCCGGAAGCAGAGTGTCCCAAATCTGGATAAGACCCTCCCCAAAGAAATGACTCCTTGCGGTACTGCCACAATTATACCTCGGAAAGCCTCCATCTTTCCTCGGACTCAAGGACTGGAATCATGCCGGAAGTGGCAGCGCACCTTCTTCTACGTGAAGAGCTCGGACAATGTTGATCTTCTGAACCTGCCGACATTCAGTCTCGGTGCCCCCACGGAGCAGTACCAATGGAACTTCAACCCGAAAGATACGAACCTCGAGATCAATCAAATTCACCAAGTCGTCAATCAGCTTGTGGAGGCAGGTATAACGGGCGATGATCTCTTGAGGACCTTTATCAGCCGCCGAGTCTTCCCCCTCCAAGCCCGGGTTCACAAGATTTGCCACATGAGTGGCCCATATGATCCAACCGGATCAGCACCCACGAGCTGACCAAACCCGAGGTCAGAAGACGCGTCAAGGCAATTGCCCGAACACTGATGACCGAGGAATGGGAATGGGGTCTAAAACCTCATGATAGAACTCGGCTTCCGGAGCAAGTAAGTAACTTGCAATTTATACCGGCATACTTTTTCCTGCCGAGATAACTCTTATGTCGGCTCCAAACTTGGCTCCTAAAACAACCCGGCTTTACTGCTTCTGACTTGCAGAGGTTTACTCGGCAAAAGACTGAAGATGGAGCGGATCCCTCTGCCAAATGGGGCAAAGATCTGCCTGCCCCGGCCGTCACCGTGGTAGATGACCCGGATGATGAGGATCACATGCCGATTCCGGCTGCTGGCGCCCCTACCTCGGGTAAGCCTCGAGCCCGAGCCTCAATCCGAGATTGGTCAGATGACGATGATTGCGAAATGTTAGAGGTAATTGATGCTCGTCCTATCGCCTTTGCTCACCCACTGTCCTCGGCATCAGCTAACCCGGGCGGCCCTGTTCCGAGTACACGCCCTGCTGCCACGGGTAAACAAGGCGGATCTCGCAAGCGTGCAGAGACCGGTACCCCGAATACCGGGACCTCCACATCCTTAGATCCAGCAGCGCCGAAAGCGAAGCGGCAGAAGAAAGCAGGGTTAAGCCTCCACGGGCCAAGAGGACACCGCCAGTTTCTCAAGGGTAAGATACTCTTTGCTGACATACGCTCGTTTCCCTTTCTTCCTTTTCCCGGGATAATCTTTCCCCGAGATAACATTTTCTCTTGTTTGACGCAGTGCCGCCCTTGAAATTAACCAGAGTGCATCTTCTATGCGCTCACCTATTCCGCCGCCAACGGTACCTCGGTCCACTGACTCCGGGGTACACACCACCCCATCCGTCATATTGCTGCCGGATCCGATGCTGCACTTGGAGGAGGCCAAGATGTCCCAGAAACCGAGGTCATGGACTCGGTTACCACCGATATCTCGGCCCCTGACCGAGATGCTGACCTCGGCTCTGGCCACAAGGACTCCGCGCCGGAGCGAACCGACACTCCGAATGTGCCGGATCAGCAACAACAACCACAGCAGCAGCAACAACTGCAACAACCACAGCAGCAAGATCAGCAGCAACAGCAACAGCAGCAGCAACAACCTTAGCAGTAGCAGCCATCGCCACCACCGACATCTCCCATACCGGCATCCCAGAAGACAGCCTCAGTGCCAAATCCGGTGCCGAGCCAATTGGCCACTAGGAAATTTCCGCTTATCCCGGATAAGCAACTGGTGGTGACTCCAACCCACTCCTCGAGCTACCAGCAAATAGTTGCCCGAGTCTTCAAAGCCGGCACAGCTATCTCGGAGTTCCCCCGTCTGCGCACTCAAAGCGGCAACTGCTTGGGCTCGGTGGAGCACTACAACATGGATTGGAACGCCGCTGACACCAGCGAGGTTTCCTCCCCTAACCCGGTTGGCCCAAGCCACGTCGCACAGTCCATTCATGCGCTGCAGGTTGTCGTTCTCAATGCCAGCAAGGTCACAGAGGTAAACCTTCCTCGACTCAGTCCTTTTCTCTTTCTCAATAGAACATAGATATATTATCCCCAGTCCTTGAGATTCGGGTCGAGTGATTGAAGCTCGACCGAGTAAAGATTACTTGGCGCGAATCTTCCCAAAAAATTCAACATCCAGTCCACCTCGAAAAACTTCGATATCCAGTCCCCGAGATTTATGTCGAGTTTACTCGGCATGAATCTTCACAAATTTCCGACATGCGGTCCCCGAGACTCATGTCAAGCTTACTGGCGTGAAATCTCACAATTTTCCGACATATTTTCTTTTTTCAGGATTGCACCAACACCCGGACTGAGGTGTTCAAGAAGCTGCTCTTGGAGCACAGGAAACTCCGGAATTCCCACAAGCAGCTGCAGGAGGTGATGAAGAAACGCGACGACGCGCATAACGCTGCGCTTAAAAAGGAGAAAGATGAAGTGTCTCAGCTCCAGAAGGAGCTTGAAATGGCTCAGAATCAGAAAGCCGAGACAGAGAAAGCTGTTGCTGCGGAGAAGAAGCAGCGGGAAGAGGACGCTCAGAAGCATAAGGAGCTCCTTGATCAGACCGAGGTCACGCTACCTCGGCACAACAAGAACTGGATGCCCTCAAGGCTAAATCCGACATATGGCTGGCCGAGCTCACCCGGATCAACAACGAGATGGACAGTAAGTTTCCTTTATCCTTTCTTTTTATTTCCTCTTGCTTGTACCGACATTAAATATATGCCGGTATATAACTCCATTCGATGATAGCTTTTCTGTCTTCAGCACATTTCTCCCATTCCAAGGCCGCTGCAGTCAACACTACCCGCAGGGCACGAGCAAAAAGAGCAGAAGCTGGCCCGATCTCAGAGGAATGGGACATTGAAGATCATCTGACTGCCTGAATGCTCGCATATCCCCTCTGAAGAGCATTGGTACTGAACTCCTTGATGCTGGTATCCGGGTTTACCGGACTCTATGGCCAAATTCTGAGACTCCAGCCTCTATCTCCGAGTTATCCAAGTGCCTGCTGGCAGCCGAGACAAGGCTCCGAGAGTGGAGATCTTCCTCAGCACGTGCCGGTGTAGACCAAGCTTTGACTTTCGTGCTCTCTTGGTACGAGTCAATCAACCTTGATGCCGTGCGGTCCCTGCGCCAAGGCTCAAAATGGACTTCAGATCCGACACTGATCGAGAGCCGCAAGGAGGCAGCCTCCTTCATGGCCAGCTATGCTCCCACTCAAAATTTCCTTCCTGGTCCAGCCTACTCGGAGGATGAAGAAGATGACGAGGAAGAGGATGATGACGAGGAAGAGGAGTTGACGAGGAAATCGAGGTCGAAACCCCGAGACTGCTACTGCCGGAGCAGCCGACATTCTACTGCCGGAGCAGCCGACATTGCCACTGCCGGAGCAACCGACACTACTAAGCCGACCGCGATCGACACCTCTGAGAAGCCGGCAACCAACACCTCGGTCGAGCCTACGACCGAGATATCTCCTGAAACTCGCACTGCTCTACTGCTCCGAGCTCCTCCGAGGCAGCTGCCTGAACTTATCATAAGCTGAACCATTAAATCCCCGGAATGCCGGGTGCAGATGTAATATACTCTTAATTTTTAGCATGCTACTCTTATCATGCTAGTTTCAACAAGACAGGCTTGATGCCGGATCACCTTTCACCGAGTCCCCGAGTTTACTTTCTTGTTCTACTATACTTAGTAATCTTTGCTCTTGTCTACCATTCAGGCGTTCGACAGTCGAGTCACAAGATCAAAATTATAGCATACAATACTTGTAAATTTTGAGGTAAGGTTTAGAGTCATCCGACACAAAGATAAGGAACGAAAAAACCGGGTTAGTAAACAACATATACCGAATCATTTTTGGACCGAGTCCCCGAGTCTGTTTTCATGTTTACTATATTCCATAACCTCTGCTCTTGACTGCCATTTTGGCGTTCGTCAGTCGAGTCACAAGATCACAACAAGATAGCATACATTACTTGAACTTTGAGACAAGGTTTAAAACCATTCGGCATAGGGACAACACAGATAAAACAGAGATAAAACACATGCATATAGACAAAGGCAGTCCCCGAGTTTCTTTTCGGAGTGCCAACATTTCATTCAAAGGAAACCGAGATACATACATTGCGCCCTTAAGAGTAGAAGGGACGGAGTAGAGCTACATTCCAGGGTCGTTTGGTTTCCTCTCCGGATTTGTCCATCTTGTTCTTCATTGCTACCTGTGCATCTATAAGATAATATGCATCATTGTGCAGAGCCTTGCTCACAATGAACGGTCCCTCCCATGGAGGTGATAGCTTGTGCATGCCGGCTTTGCGCTGCACCAGCCTAAGCACCAAATCTCCTTCTCGAAAAACCCGAGGTTTTATCTTCCGGCTATGATAGCGGCGGAGATCTTGCTGATATATTGCTGACCGAGATAAGGCCAGCTCTCGTGCTTCTTCGAGCAAATCGACATCATCCTCTCGGGCTTCTTTTGCCTCGGTTTCTGTGTACAGAGTAACTCTTGGCGAGTCATACTGTATGTCGGTCGGCAGGACCGCTTCTGCTCCATAGACCAGAAAAAATGGCGTATAGCCGGTTGATCGATTCGGTGTGGTCCTAAGACCCCACAGTACTGCTGGTATCTCCTCTATCCAACAACCCGGAGTTCGCATCAGTGGTTCCATCAACCGAGCTTTGATGCCGGATAGCACCAATGCATTTGCTCTTTCCACCTGCCCATTGGACTCCGGATGCGCCACCGATGCAATGTCAAGTCGGATTCTGCTTTCAGCACAGAACCGAGCAAAGGCTCCCACAGCAAAGTTTGTGCCATTATCCGAGATAATGCTGTGTGGGTAACCATATCTCAAAATGATGTCTTTCAAAAAGACACAGCTGTGTGACCGTCACATTTGCGGATTGGCTTCACCTCGATCCACTTGGTAAACTTGTCCACCATTACCAGCATATGAGTCATGTTACCTCGGGCTGGTCTGAATTCTCCCACCATATCCAGACACCAGACAGCAAAAGGCCAAGTGATGGGAATAGTTTTGAGTGCCGAGGCTGGCATGTGGATCTTGTGAGCAAATCTCTGACATCCTTGACACTTCCTCACGATATCTTCTGCTGTTGCAAAGCTGTGGGCCAGTAAAACCCATGCCGGAATGCCTTAGCAACCAATGCTCTTGAGCAAGCATGATGACCACATTCTCCTTGATGAATTTCCAAGAGCATCTCTTGCCCTTCCTCCGGTTCAATGCAACGCTGCAGCACTGTGGTTGCACTTCTCTTGTACAACTCCATGTTGATGATGGTATATGCTTTGGATCTTCTTTGCACTCGCCTGGCCTCGGCTTCATCACTTGGCAAACTCCCATCCATCATATAGGACATTATAGGTGTGCCCATCCTGGTACAGGACGCACAGGAAATATCGGTTCATCCACCTCCATTGCCTCAACCGACATTGCATCCTCCGACATATACTGGTCAGTCCCCGAGTTCTGCCAAGCAGTCCCCGGGTTCTCCCAAATGCATCCGACATCGACGTCCATGGGAACAGCATCAGACTCCGGTTTCTTCGGGATAAAGATTGACTCGGACTCGGGCGATGGTTTGATTGATGGCTTCCTCAAATGCTCCAAGGATATGCCGGGTGGGATTGGATCCCGAGATGAACCTAGCTTGGACAGTACATCGGCGGCTTCGTTTTCTGCCCGAGGTATATGCTTGTACTCGCAACCTTCAAAGAACCCCGAGATCTTCTGGACATGAAACCGATATAACGCCATGTTGGCGTCTAAAGCATCCCAATTTCCCGAGACTTGCTGCACCACCAGATCCGAGTCTCCGAAGCATTCTATCCGGCGAATACCAATTTCCTTGGCCACATTGAGCCCATGAACAAGTGCCTCATACTCGGCCACATTGTTAGATGCCGCAAAATGAATCTGCAACACATATCTCAGTTGATCCTGCTTAGGCGAGGTAAGGACTACCCCGGCACCTAAACCAATTTTCGTCCTGGAACCATCAAAGTGCATTCTCCAGTAATTGGAGTCAGGCAATGGTGGCTCATATTGCATCTCGGCCCAATCCACAAAGAAATCAGGCAGTGCCTGAGATTTGATGGCATCTCTTCTTTCATAATGTGGCGTATAAGGAGCCAGCTCAATGGCCCATTTGGCTACTCGGCCACTTGCATCTTTGTTACCAATGATTTCCGAGATAGGAGCTTCACACACCACTGTGATTGGATGCTCTTGAAAGTAATGCTTTAATTTCTTGACCGCCATATAGACGCCATATGTCATTTTCTGGTAGTGAGGATAATTTTGTTGGACAACGAGATCACCTCGCTCAGGTAATATACCGGCCTTTGCACGGTTTTGCCATCTTCTTCTCGCTCCACTACTAATACGACACTCACAACCCGGTTTGTGGCTGCAATGTAGAGCAACATCGGCTCTTTGGGTAATGGTGAGGCCAATATCGGCGCAGTTGCCAACATCTTTTTTAGCTCAGTGAACGCCGCATCCGCTTGCGGGGTCCACACAAATGTGTTACTTTTCTTCATTAGTTGGTATAAAGGCAATGCCTTTTCTCCCAACCTACTAACAAACCGACTTAACGATGCCAAGCAACCAGTGAACTTTTGCACATCCTTGAGTTATTCGGCAACCTCATGCTCTCAATAGCACGGATTTTTGTCGGATTTACCTCGATACCTCGGCTCGACACGAGGAAACCGAGTAACTTGCCTGCCGGCACACCAAAGGTACATTTGTCCGGGTTAAGTTTTATCCGGAATCTCCTTAGATTCGCGAATGTTTCTCTGAGATCATCAATCAGAGTGGATTTCTCCTTAGTTTTGATGACAATGTCATCGACATACACCTGCACATTTTTGCCTATTTGATCATGCAAGCATTTTTGCATACATCTTTGGTAAGTAGCACCAGCATTTCTCAAACCAAATGTCATGACACGATAGCAATAAGCCCCGTACGGGGTAATAAAAGCAGTTTTCATTTGATCAGCAGGGTTCAGCGGTATCTGGTGAAAACCAGAATATGCATCCACAAAGGATAACAGCTCACACCCGGCTGTGGAATCGATCACTTGATCAATCCGAGGCAGCGGGAATGGATCCTTAGGACATGCCTTGTTCAAGTTCGTGAAATCAATACACATGCGCCACACAATGGCCACATTCGGGTCATCCTTTTTCTTTTCTACCAGGACCGGGTTAGACAACCAGTCCGGGTGCAGCACTTCCATGATGAAACCAGATGCAAGTAATCTGGCCAGTTCATCGCCTATCACCTTTCTCCTCTCATCCGAGAGACGTCGCATAGGTTGCTTCACGGTTTCATATCCGGCCTGACGAACAAAGAGTGCTCAGCCAACTCCCTCGGAACACCTGGCAGGTCCTGATTTGACCATGCAAAGATATCCCGATTCTCACGGAGGAAGTGACTGAGCTCGCCTTCCTATTTCTCCGTTAACCCGGTACCAATGATGACGTTGTGGTCCGGGAACGCCGGGTCAACGTTGATCTTCTTCGTCTCCTTCGGCACCTGGAATGCCGCATTCTGCTCCGGGTTACTCATACCCGGCATACCGAGTTGCGCGGACTGCGCCAACGCCACCACTTCATGGATCTTCTTCTTCTCTGCAGCAATGATTAATGACTCGGCCAGACACGAGCCAGCCGAGGCACACTGCAAGGAACGCTTGTAATCACCCGAGATGGTGATGATGCCATTAGGACCCGGCAGCTTCATCTTGAGGTAAGCCACATGGGTAGAAATCATGAACTTGGCCAGTGCCGGTCTGCCAAGCAAAGCATGATATGGACTCTCGAGGTCCACCACCTCAAACTGGATGCTCTCAGTTCGGCAGTTGTCCTTGGTGCCAAACAACACATCGACCCAAATCTTGCCCATAGGTGCACACGAGACACCCGGCACTATACCATGAAAGGTCGTAGAACTCGGCTGCAGCATGTTTGCCGAGATACCCATCTTCACCATGGTGTCTCGGTACATGATGTTGATGGCACTCCCATTGTCAATGAGAACTCGGGTGAACCTGACATTAATGGTGGGCCCAATGAATGTCGGATCCACCACCAGAGCATAACCTCCCGGGCTTGGCATGATCCGGGGATGGTCCTTCATACTCCAGCTGATCTCCTGATCAGACCAGTGCATATACTTCGGCACAGCCGGCATAACTGCGTTTACCTCGAGTGCACGCCGGTTCAAGCTCTGCTTGTCAGTTGGCTCGGTCACAAACACCACATAGCTCTGGTGAGCCTCTCTATAATCACCCTGACGATACTCACCCTGGCCACCGGGACCAGCATTGCCACTGTTGCCTCCGACATTTACTTGGTTGACAGGTCTCGGAGCTGGAGGCTCTGTGCCGGTGCATTCACGGGAATTGCGTTTGCTCCGGTGAGCGGTAGTGCTTGCCTCTGTTGAGGATATGCCGCTGGAGGCCTCTGAGGTGCCCCATCTGATTTCCTCCGGAGCCTCCCCCTTCCTTCAATGTGCGCTGATACCAGCTGCACTGCCGGGTTGAATGATTGGCCGGCCTGCGAGGATCATGCGTGTGATAGCTGCATGGCCCATCCAGCATTGCCTCATAGGTCAATGGCTTCTTCTGGTCACTCCACGGTCTCTTCCTTCTTGATTTTGGCCCCAAGCAGGACCACTGGTCCTCTGACGCTGGCTAGCGCCGGCATCTGGCTGGTTTTGCTCCGCTGTCGCAACTTGATTCGAACCGTACCGGTAATCCGGACGGTCATCTCTCCTTTTGTTTCCGAAATCCCCGCGGCCACCTCGGTTGGCTGGTCCGGGTCCATGTTACCGATATCTTCTACTCGGTTCCACCGAGTTCGGATCACCCAATGCATAGCTATCCGCAATCCGGATTGTCTCGGCCAAGGTGGCCGGCATTTCCCTCTGCAACTTCTGCCAGAGCATGGAGCCGTGTCGGCACCCCTGGGCAAACCAAGAAATGGCCTGCGCCTCCACAACTCCTTCACAGGAATTGCGAATAGTACTCCACCGGGTCAAGTAATCCCGGTCAGTTTCATTTCCCTCTGCTTGCACATGCAAGCTGCTGAGGACGATTCGGTCTCTTGTATGTGCTGGAGAAGTTGCTAACAAATGCTTCTTCAAAGTCCAGCCAGCAGTCAACGCTGCCCTCTCGCAGGTTGTTCAGCCAGATCCGGGCTGGCCCTTCCAACATTTGCGGGATATACCTTACCGCCCATCGGCGGTTTCCTCCCGCGATATGCACTGCCGACACATAATCTGTCAGCCAGTCATCCGGCTTGGTGCTGCCGTCATACGTCTTCGCGCCTCGGTTCAACTGAAAGTGGGCACCGGTGGCTCCCTCATGATCCGAGGTCCAAAGCATGCAGGGCCAGGTGGGCCTTGCTCTTCCAGCATCTCGGACATAAATATCCTGTCCAGCTTATAGCGTGCATCATTCGGTGACAACTGGCGAGGTCCCAGCCGGGATCCCAGTGCACCTTCATATCTTTGATACCCGGCTTTCTCCATAGCCGAGTAACCATCATCGTAACGGTTGGCCACCTGGTCAACACCTTGTGGCTGCTGAACATGCTCGATATTCTGCTGCTGCGGGCGGGATTTCGTGTCGGATACCGAGGTGGATAGCCTCGGCCAGCCGAGTTAACTACTCCGGCATCTGGACCGCCCGGACCGGGATTGCTTTTACCCGGCCGGCACTGCCTCGCCCGACTAACTGTTTTCCGGCATATGCCGGATCATATGCCTGTATCTGCTTGTTCTTACCGGAGTTTACACTCCGGTCCCGATCTCCACCGACATGCGGTGATGAAGCTTGCCCCTTAGATCCTCCACTGGCTGCCTTAGCCGAGTGAACAATCTGGGACCCACCTGCAACTGTGTTAGCCTTAAGATAGGCCTCATTCTGCCGGTAGCCACAGCTATCAACTCATTAACTCGGTCTTGCTGCCTACGGAGAGCTTCTCCGGATAAGCCGACAACTCGGCTCTTGCTGCCTCGGCAGCTCTAAGAGTCTTAGCAGGGGAACTATACTTCGGCTTTTCGACCGACAAGTGACTAGGAGTCTTACTGGACTAGATCTACCATCTCTAGCAATCTCGGCATTGAGGCCTTTACCCCTCTTACGCACATCCTCTATGCGACTAGGGCGAGCAGCTACCGGGGTAAAACCATGTGCTTGGTTATACTCACGAGAGTTATCCCGAACTTCTCCTCACCTCGGCCATCGCGAGAGCCTCCTGATGTAGGCTCTGACGACGCGACTCCAACTCTGCCTCCATTTGGGCAGCATCTGTACCGGCAGCTACCGGCACAGCCAGCTTCTCGATTATCTCCTCGAGAGAGCCGGCCTAACCGGTACCTCGGATGTACCGGCCTGGTCGCGGAGGTTCTCCCTCCTCTCCAGCGGCACTTTCGCCGATCTGGTGGTCTTGGGGGCAGGTTGGCCGGCATCTCCTTTGTCGGGTTCTCCTGTGCCGGTTTCTCCTTTACCGGCACCACCCGCAGAGCCGGTCATCATGACCTCTGCGCAGCTCCCGGGGCGAGCGCTACGCCGGCCGTGAGCCGCACAGGCAGCAGGAGGATCCTCAGCCACGCACCTGCTTCGGGTACTTGCAAACGAACTCAGTGGCGACGTAGATCTCGAACGTCCCGAAGAGGACGAGGCAGCCGTTCCTCGGCATCGCGCCTGCTACTGAAGCAGCCCGCGTTGTCGCTGATGAAGTTCAGCGTGCCGAGTTGTGGACAAGGCCACTGACCACGCGCTCGCCGGAGGCGATGATGGAACCCGTCCGGATGAACACACCAGCCAGCGCCGCTGCTGGCCCCACGGTGGGCGCCAACTGTCGTGGTGGTATCATGGCAGATGCCATGAGATGGCTTATGTTGGGGCCGATGGACGCTGGTGGAACCGGGGAGGGCTAGCGTGCTAAGGAGCGCACACGGAATACACAAATCACACCTCGATCTACCCAGGTTCATGGCCCTCGTGAGGAGGTAAAACCCCTACTCCTGCCTATCTGTCTCAATATATCTGGAATCTCAACAATACAAGGGTGCTCCTCGAGCTGTATCTCTCAACTATGGTGAGGTTCTCAAAGAAGAAGAAGGAAGCAGTGGGGTAAAAAGCTCTCTCAGTGTAACTCCTCGCAGCACCTCGTCTGGTCGTCCCTCACGCAGGAGGGGGAAGGGCCTATATATAGCCTAGCCCGAGTCTCCGGTCTTGTCACTGTACCGGCACTGCAGACGCGCACGCCTGCGCGTCATGATTGTACCCTGTGCAGTGGACAGGACGGGGCTTGCCCATACCCTGTCCCATGTCTCTGCTCCCAGGTACAGCCAAGGTCAGCGGCGGATGTGACCCACCATGCCTGGTACTCCTGCTCCCACGCCCGTCCTTGGTCAGCAGAGGTGAGCACGGTCACCTCAGACATGCGCCGTACCGCACGCCACGCTCCCGTGTCAGACGGGATGTGACAGCAGCGCTGACCTCCGTCCGACATAAGGTGCCTCATCTCTATAATCCGGCATGGATATGCCGGATTCCCTTGCCTTAATAGCCTCCCCTGCACATAAGAAAACACATAGGATACCGACATATATATGTCGGTCAGCATGTCTCGGATCCCATATCTCGGATCCCCTATCTCGGTCAGTATAACTCGGTTCCCGCCAACATCATAACCCGGCCTCCTCTGGGCCCGGGTATGTCGGTTTTTTATACCTCGGTCCAGACTTGGACACAGCTTATACCATACCATGACCCTACCCGGGGGTAGCCCCCCAACAAATCGATTGCATGATACAAAAATAGGCAAAGGGGAGAAAACCATGCAAAGCACATGTTACCAAGACCAAAACAAAAGAAGACATGATTCCCAGACCCAAGTAAATATGGCAACTTGACACCCAAAATGGTAAGTACTGATAATGCTTCATACTATGAAATGATTTCTCATCCATATTCTAAAAAAGAGGCCAGGTCTAGGCATAAAGAGATATTGTAATCTGTGAAACAAGCATTTGCACAAGAGAGGCCTGGTCCGGAGCACCGACGGACCGGTCTGCATGTCGAACAAAAGCACAACATTTTGTATTAGCGAGAGTGACAGTACCATGACATCCATAATTTTCTGCACACAAAAGCACAACATGCTGAATTAGGGTAGTGATGGCCTGATTGGCAATATAGTATTTGTACCTTCAATCGTTTCTTTGAGGGTCTAGAAGCTAGGACCAATATTGTTCTAGAAGCATTCCTGTACATCTGATCTGGGGAAAAGAACGATTCAGATAAAAACATTCAAAACTCGTTTAGAAAGGATAATGATTGCAGCTTGTATTTTAAATGGAAAGATATACAAGTTAGTTCTAGGGCATCATAGTTATATATACCAACCCTTTTCAAACAACCAATATTGCAGATTTTGGAAATGTAAAGAAGTATTTCATAAACCTAATCTCTGTATCTCATCATCCATGTGAGTACCACTACCACTAAAAGGCTAAAGAAGTATATGCAGCAGATCATCTGTGTGTTATTACTCATTAGTAGGAATAAAACACAAGGAAAATGGATCAATAGCATGAAAGAAAGAGGAGAGGGAGACAAATATGGTGACTAAAAACACATGAGAGCACTATGACTCACCATGCAAAAGGTGATCTATTTGGCAATGGATGATGTTCCATATCCAAAACTGATAAGTAATCTGCACGTGCTTTATATGAGAGGTTTCAGCTAACTGAATCTTTTGATCTTGTCTTGCATCCCCTCATCGGCAAGGCTACGAGGTACCTCCACATCTTCGATGCTAGTTTACCGACCTTGCCATTTAAAACAATCTAAACTAATTACCACAAATACTACAGATTTTGGAAACTCAAAGAAGTATTCGATAAACCTAATCTATGTATCTCATCATCCATGTGAGTACCAATTACTGCGAGCTACCTCCACACCTTTGTACTGGATAAATGACTGAATTTTAGCTACCAGTCCAGAAATGAAGTCATATGCATGTGCTCACGCTATGTGTACCAACTAAACACATTACTTTTAAATGCCCTCAGTAGATCGTTATTTTGGCAAGAATGCATAAAACATGATATCAATAGACACTTTCCCATCAGTTCCTATGTGCCTAGGTTGACAAATCAAACAATCCAATAAGTGTAGGATCTAGGATTGAATTCAGAGAAAGGTAGCCCTCCATGTAGCAGGGTTGCTACTATAAAACATGCATGCCAAGGCATACTAATGTTGCTTGCCAACAAGTAAAAATAAGGAAACAACTGCCTATCCCTTAACACGAGACATCGCTGACAACGCTGCAAATGACCTCGCCGGTATGATAAGAAATCTGCACGAGCATATTATACCATTCGGAAAACAGAAGAGGTTCTTGAAGATCTCGCCAAAGAGCAACCAAACAGAGGGCCAGAGAGCAAAAGGAAATGGAACCTGCAAGGAGCAGGTACATGAATCTCAACAATTAGGATATTTCTCAGGCATCAATTATCATATTTAGAAACTCACAAAATTAAAGCATTGGCCATCATAATCAGTGCAATGCACTATCGCACAATCAAAAGGAAGAGACTGCATCTAATGTAGAAGTTCTATTTATAACTGGCATTCACATACACCACACAATTAAGTTACGCAATATTACCTCCTTACCAATATCTTCACACTGATACTCTTCTTCTCTATCGACGAAGCCATTTTTGAAAGCTCCAGAGGTGTTAATTCATCCTGCAGATATGCAGAAATGTCACGCATGATCTGACCGGTAGTAAGCTTGCTGAGGAGGAGGATTTCAAGGATCTTCGCTAAGCTGGCTCAGTTGCTTTTCTTAAAAATTGATCTGATGCGTTTTTACCATTAACCATGGTACTCTCCAATAGATCACTGGCCCCTGAAATTCGCAGTGCAAACAAATAAGGAATGAGGATGATCTGAGGTAAAATCACAAATTTATAACTTAATTCCAGATCCTCACTTCAAAATCAAAATTGTAGATACATCCATCTTACACATGAGCATCACGAGCGGAACTGGGAAGCAATCAAGCAAGGAGAAGCAAAATTACCAGCAGCAAGATCGTGGCGGCCAGCTGGACGTCGTTCTCTCACGTGTCTTCTCAGAAGGCGATGACCACACCGAGGCCCCTCTTCGTTCCCCATGTCAATGTCAACGCCTTATTCCTGCTTCTGCGCCGCCGCCGTGCTCTTTGCCCACGCAGACAGACGACGCCGTCGTGCTCCTTCTCCTCCCACGACCCCCGTTGTCCTCCTCGCCTCCAGGTCGCCGGCCGTCGAAGCCGAGCGCCCGCGGCCGCCACCGTCCGGGCCGCTCTCGCGCTGTGCGCCCGCAACCGCCGCCTTCCGGGCCGCGGTCCTCCTGGACGACTCGGTTCCGGTGAGCCGATGGCAGAGCTTTGTGGCATGTGGATGCTCCAAGGGGAGGCCGCTACATCACATCTTTTATTTTCAGTCAGGCATCAGAGCAGAGTTCAGCGAGATGCACAGCCTGCAAGGAATCCATGGCTGCACCAGCGCCGTGCCGGATCCCTCCAGCGTTGCACATGGTGACGACTTCCTGGTCTCCTTCCTCCTCCTCACGCTCCACATCCTTGCTCTGCAACCATCACCATCAGCTCCCTGAGTTGAAGGAAGATATATGAGAAGTTGTGTGTTAGTGTGTACCTTCATGCCTCCAGGCTGGGCGACCACCCCGCCGGCCAAATCCGCAGCCATGAAGCCCAGCGTGAGGACGCCTCCCCTGCCTCCTCTTCTCCCATGGCGACCGCCGCCGCTGCCATGGTCCTTCTCCTCCCGTGACCCCCGCCGTCAGCTCACCGACTGTCCGAGCCTCCGTCAAGCCGAGCGCACGTGGCCTCTGCCGTCCGGGCCACTGTCAAGCTGTGCGTCCGCGGTCTCCGCCGTCGAGGCCGCGGTCCTCCTCACCGCCTCCTCGCCGCCCTCGGCCTCGCAGGCCAGCCGGCCAGGCCTCCCGCCATCCAGGGCTGCCGCCTTCCGAGGCTGCCCGAGTCAAGGCCGAGGCCGCCGCCCGTGCCGTCTGTCCGGCGGCCACGCCGTCATCCACGGCAGCAGCCAGGCACCGCTGCGCTGCCGTTCGCTCGCCGTTGGCCCAGAACCGCGAGCCAGCCACCGGCGCGCGGGGAAGCACGTGCTCGCCAATCGGTAGTCGCCGGGGAGCCACGCTTGGAGGAGAAACGGGATTGGGGGAGGAGGGCCGTGAGCGATTGGTTAGGGTTTCACCGCTGGTTTTGTCCGACGCGAGGCGTGCCCTTTACCATCGTGAGGAGACGAGGATGAATTCGACGCGCACGCTCGCGCAGTTCGCTGCCTGAAAACGGGGACCCGCGAGAAACTGGCCCTAGCGGTCATTGCCTGTGCCCCTCAGTCGAAATGTAAAAAACAGATTCACCGCATCTGACGGCCACAGGTGAAACACCACGACGTTTTACCCAATCGCACGGACGAAATTCACCGAGAGGGGCAGATGGGGGCATATGGCGGGTAGGCTAGGGAGCTTTATAGAAGTAATGATAGACCTTTTTGCGAAGCATGTTTTTGAAAATTTTGTCAAAACTCAAGTTTATTATTTTTCCTAGCAACTTGTACACATAAAAGGGGTCCATGCCAGAGGATTTTTATTTTTGAGTATTTTTTCAATTTCTTTGATTTTTTTTAGAAATGGTCAAATCAGCCACCGTGTCTATTCGTTTAAAGGGGTCGAATTTTTCAAAACTATCGACTTTTCTCTAATATAATCACTACTTTCGTACCTTAAAATGATTTTTAAAAAAAATTCAGAGCAAATTATCTCACACTTGTAGTTCAAATTTGAATTATTTTGGAAAAATCCACATAAAGTCATTTAAATGTGCGAAATTAGGTAGAAGCGAGAAAATTCATAATATTTGGGGATTATCCATCAAATATAAACTACTTTGTGTGAAAATTGGATGGAAGCCATTTTGCCTCATATTTGATGTACTTGCCTCACAAAAAAATGTCATTTTTGGCACTTAAAAAATGAAAAATGAAGTTTTTTTATATTTTTTTTTGAAAACTCATTTGGGCACTATTGTTGCCCACACCAAGATACACCTATGTGCCAAATTTGGGCACATTATCACAAACTATGCAATGGGAATGGCCATACAATGCTCATTTGGCTTCAAACCTATACATGTTTATAGATGCATGATAGACCTTATTGCGAAGGATGTTTTTGAAAATTTTGTCAAAACTCAAATTTATTATTTTTCCTAGCAACTTGTACACATAAAAGGGGTCCATGCCAAAGGATTTTTTTTGAGTATTTTTTCAATTTCTTTGTTTTTTAAAAAAATGGTCAAATTAGCCACCGTGTCTATTCGTTCAAAGGGGTCGAATTTTTCAAAACTATCGACTTTTCTCTGATATAATCACAACTTTTGTACCTTAAAATGATTTTTAAAAAAAATTCAGAGCAAACTATCTCACACTTATAGTTCAAAGTTGAATTACTTTGGAAAAATCCGCATAAAGTCATTTAAATGTGTGAAATTAGGTAGAAAGTGAGAAAAATACTAATATTTGGGGCTTATCCATCAAATATGAACTACTTTGTGTGTAAATTGTATGGGAGCCATTTTGCCTCTTATTTGTTGTTCTTGGTTCAATAAAAATGTCATTTTTAACGTTTCAAAAATGAAAAATGAAGTAGCAAATAAAAAAAGTAGGAAAAAAGGCCAGCCTGGTCACTGGGGTTTTGCTGTCCATGCATTGCGGCCCCAGAAGCCAAGCCCACAGGGTGTTCAAAGGGTTCAATAACGGGCTACGCTGAAGGCCGGCCCAATAGGGTACCGCATGTTAGCAGGCGTACCGCGGCCTTTTTCCTTGTCACATTCCTTTTTCTTTTTTTAGAAACATTTTTGAAATATCAGAACATGGCCATATTTGTTTGTTTGAATCTAAAAAAAAAGGTATTCCCTATAAACAAAATAGGATAGATAGAATTGTCTTTCCTTTTAGTATTTTTCGTGCAGTATTTTTAGCTTGCAAAATGTTTATATTTTGAATATTTCAAATTTAAAATGAACTATGTTGACCAATCTTATTGCTCTATTAGAAAATCGATTACTAGAACAAATAGAAAAATGTGTCTCCACCAACATGATTTTTACTGTTGTACGAACATTTGCCATAATGTGGAACTTGTTTATTAACTACTAGCTACCCCCATTTCATTTGGCTACCTAAATTACTTACGTCTCAAAGTGATAACTAATATGCAAACATGAACATTGACATAGACATTATAAGATAGTAGTTCACACAACACCACATCAGTACTTGATACTAGTTCACACAACACACACTAGTAGTTCCAACACACTAGTAGTTCAGACGACAAGACACACTAGTAGTTCCATAATTACAACACACACTAGTAGTTCCATAGCAACTTAGTTCAGACGACAACACACACTAGTAGTTCCAACAAACACTAGTAGTTCCATAGCAACAGGACCTTCAAGTCTTCCACACATAATTACAACAAAAGAGAAAACATCATCAGCACTATATAGATGATGCCTTCACTGCTCATCTAGAACATCAGGACATTGAGGAGGGCACCATGGTTGGCCTCATCATGCAGAGAATCACGCCTATGAGAGGCAGCTGTCACATGCTCCACTAGATCCTCCCTTCTGCCATCCTTAGGAATGTTTTTGGTGGTATGAAACTGGCAGAAGTAGGTACCATCAGCCCGCATGTATGCATCAAGTCCCTGAGCCCAGATCTTCTCCTCGGCATGACGCTTGTATGACTCAAAGTTGTACTTGTTCACATCAGCTTCAGAGGAGGCATCAGAAGCAGCAGAGTGGTACTAAACAAACACAAAATAAATAAAAAATGACAACAAGTTAGTAGGCATTCATCACATCAGCTGGACAAGAACATCACCTGCACATTGTGATCAGTACGCATGTTTTTATCAAACTCACCAACTCGGAGGAGTCATCGGAGTCATAGGGGTACTTCCTCTTCTGGCCAACAATGCTGCCCTCCAATGGCTCGGCAACCTGTTTCAGGAACATGCAATAACAAGTTAAATAATGCCACACAAATGCTCATCTAATTAAATTACTGATGTCAGAAATATATAACTCCTAGCTACTATGAAAGACATTTTAAAAAGGAGGTACACAAATGCTTCCAATAATCTTCTTATATTTACTAATTGGAGGCACCGTAGAAGCCTCCACGTTAATCCTAGAGATCGCGACTCCTTCGCCTCCGTCTACAAAAAATAAAAATAAAGATATCGCTACCGTCAGGTCGGGTTCGATCTAACTACGCCCACCTCCGGATATGCCTCCAATATTTATTTATGCGGAACGTGGAGAAGACACAAACCTACCCATGATCTCTGAGATATCTCTCGCGGTCATGCAGGCCATGCGGCTCCCTGGTAGCAGTGCTCGGAATTTATGCCATGCCCAATATCTCCAATTACTTTGCTCTGATGGCAGTCTTGAGATGTCAAGATAAGAAATCTACTTTTGTCTTTCCAATCATATATTATGTTTAATCTCAGACGATCAGATGGCCATGTCTTTCCTAGCAAACAGATCGCCTGCATGCTAACATGAGATCAAATCGCGGTGCAGCTTGATGGCGAGCGGGAGAGCGAAGCTGCTTAGGGGTTGCTGCTGTCGGTTATGCCGCGGGTCCGCTGAATCGATTTCTCTACTGTTTTGTCGTCTCTGGTGTCAATACTTAACTAGATCAACTAAATAGTACTCTTGCATCGATCAACGATCCATGCATGCATGCGGAACAGGAATCACGGTCATATGAGAGTGCTGTTCAATTGATCTAGGCATGTCATATCTAAATTAATTTTGCTTGATGGTATTCGTAAGATTGTTTGCTGCCGCATGTCAGATCTAAATCTTTTTTTCCTTTGACAACTACAAATCCAGTTTCTTTTTTATCATGTGTACTGTATATTTCCTAATTATGTACGAACTAGCTGCTATCCATGTATAGATTGCCTTAATGCATTGTTTTATTATACAACTGCTTATATTCGCTATTAATACTGGTGTTCAACTATACCAGGACATATAATTCATGTATTTTTTATGCTTTCTTGGTAGAAAATGATTTGTGCTTTGATCAAGGTGAAGACAAACCCAGTTAGTACGCCAATGTTTTCTTAACTTACGTACGGGCACAGCCCCGAAATTTTGTACTAAACACAAATGTATGTTTGTCCAATCATTTTAGTCCTAATGGATGCAGTAATGAATAATGACAACAAATACTTTCGGATTTCACTATTTGTTATGGTTCTACGGTATTTTTAATCGAAAATCGCTGTTCAAGATATCATCCGATATTCTGATAAATCGGTCGACTTATCGTTTCTCGGTGTCTGACCGATAAGATAAATCAGCCGATATGCCGATAAACAGGCCGATTTACCCCTTATCTTGGTCGACCGATAAGTTCCCGATAAGTGATATCCCGACATTGTTGAAAATAGTCAAATATAGCAACCCATGCCGCGTAAATAATTTTTATATAAAAATACAGCACATATGTCATGTTAAACTGTACGAAATAAAGTTTTTCGATAGGTATTTTCTTGATAGAAACATTACTATATGCTCCTTCCGATAAATATGATTTCTGGTAGTCTCAACTAATCTGATTTTCCACACATGTAAAACATTATAGGAATTTTTTGTTATAATATAACAGTTGTATCAAAGAAAACATGTGTTGTGCTAGCTATTGTATTTGCAGCATCCAGTATCTCTCGACAGTCTGCAGCAGCCAAATCATTATGAAACTGTCTCAGTCTAAATTAAAGAAAGCATGCTTGATGGAATTATACACGTGTACCAGTATAAGCACTGTATGGACGACGCAAGTAAGCAGACAAGAGGACCCACGCTCTGTACATGTATCTTTTACTGTACTACTATAATAGATTCCTTATAATTTTTTCACGTTCAATCTGAAAAGAGAAAACATGTATCAAATAGTTTAGGAGTCACTAGGGACATCCCCGAACATTTTAATATAACAATTTCTATCTAACCAATTTTTTGTTGTGCTATTGTATTTGCAGCATCTAAATTATTATGGTTGTCGCAGTCTCAAAGAGAACTTGCTTGAAGAAATAATAGCACGTGTACCAGCCTAGGCACCTTAATTATGGACCAAGCAGGCAAGCGAAACAGAGGATGAGCTCGACAGTTACAAATTCAAGCGCATTTTCAACCGTCAAGGTTAGATTTTCCGTAGTTTTTATTTAATTTCAATACATATTTGGAGAGAAGTTAATGTTGCATTTTCCTGGATCGCACCTTTAAATTTTATCCATCCCCGTAGTGCCATTTGAACCTTTCCAGCAGTGAATTGTACAGTATATTTTAATGTACTAATATGTACACTCCTTAGTTGAATCCAATACTTTTGAAGACACTAGCTAGGCCTCATGTCAGACATCTCCAACGATGTCTAATCAAACTAATAGTTGAATGTCAAAGCAAATAGATCTGCAACAATTTTGACTTTTGACTCCAGGAAGAAGAGCGTTGTCCAGCCTGATGAAAAGCCCAATATTAAGCATCAAGTGTATATATGGTGATAGATCAATGTGCCATGAAGAAATTTTCCAAAAGAATATTGTGCTTCCGTTAATTAATTTCCTAGGCATGGAAAACAAAAATCACACTGTGGAAATGCGAACAAAAATGGTAGCCCGTGCGGACGCACGGGTTTACGACTAGTTTATAATAACTAGAAATACACTAATTTATATTTACTGCAGTAAGATCAAAATTCACCTAAGTTAAATGCACAACAGCTACTATTTCAAAATGTACTCACAGTGAATACAACAATTTCAACATTTCAAAGTAAACAAATGAAACAAATTCATACAAGCAAACCCTAGTTACTAAGAGCAAGTTATAAAACCAACACACTTGCAGCAAACTATTTCATCCAGGGCTATACATCAAATTTATTCATAAGAACTACTCCTAAACACAATACAAAATTTAAAAGGCAGCAATGTAACCTGTGAATGCCACACATGTACTCAAAAGTAAAGTAGGCAGCAATTAAATAAAGTCCAGTGAATATTTCAAATCAGATACTTGTTCATTTCATATCTTAATTAGCAAGTCAAACATCATTACTTCTTACAACAATGCATCTAAACAACTTAAGTGATGCAGATTAAATTGAAGGTGGCATATGCACCTAAATTAATCCCCAAAATTACTCTAATTAGGGCATGTCACAAATTATCCCCAATATTACTGTCCTATTTAAGCTACAAATTAATCTGCAATTTATGAACTCTAAGTACTGAATCCAGTACTTACATTCATCCGCATCAAACCCTAGTAAAATCTAACGAATGATTCCAGCAAACCCTAACCGCTAACATAAGCCTCTGATATGAACCCTAACCGCTAACAGAAAACCCTAACTAATCTAATCGATTACTCACATTCTATCCGCATCAACCCCTAGTCAAAATGGTCGTGGTGCATCACTACGATTTACTCGATGAGGGCGGAATATGAACTAACCTCGTCTAGCGCCTGGTTCCGACGCTCGCCGACCGGGGCCTCCTCCAGCGGCTGCTCGCCAAGCTCGCCGCCGACGGCGGTCGTGCCCTCAAGATCGGCCATTTCCTGGACGGATTCTTCCAGCGCCTGGTTCGGCAACTGCTCCCCGACGCGGACTGCTTCGACAGTGGAGCCCGTCGCTGGTGCTATCTCGGTCGCCACGCCTCCCGAGCCCTCGAGGCCCTTAGATGCACTTCCAGATTGGTTCTGCGGCACCGGATCTACCGCGGCCTCGATGGCCTCCATGGCCGGACACGGTTGGAGCTTCTCGTCGTCGGCGGAGGGAGAGAGGAGGGAGGTGGGGTTTTTTCCGAATTGGAGGGGGGGTAAATGGGAGATGGGGGCACGCGTTGCGGCCGACGCTTCGGTTATATACCGCGTGTCGTTCGGTTCCGATGCCGTCAGCGCCACACGTCACCGTATTCCTACGACGTATAAATTGCGTGGGCCGTACTGGGTTTCTACAGGGCCCGCCCGGGTCTCGTTCGCATCCCATTTTTTGCCAGGGGCGGAGCACCGGAGCAGAAGACTTGGGTTGATTGAACTGCTCGTTGAACCAAAAAATTAAGAGCTGGAGAGACACGCTGAAACTTTTACAGTCATGGTTTTGCTCGGTGAAACTGAGAACTGGTAATGTAAAGTTGTAAACTATTCTTGCTGTGTATTATTAACCTTAACCCTATGGCCTATGCCTAGGAGGAGGATGTAAGCACAAAGTTCTGGATTGCATCCATGCACAACACTAGCCCACACGGCATAGCCCATCAGAAAACCCACCAGGCCAGCGCGAACCGATCCATTACCAAGCTCAAGCTCGTGACCAAGCCCAAAGTTCTCGCCGTCTGGGTTCGCCGTTGCCGCAGCCATTGTTCCCCGGAGCATAGGGAACCTCCCATGGTTAACTAAACTACAACTGAGTGATATGTGCGGCTGTCTTAAGAGATTTCATCCATAAACTAACCGGCAAAGTGTAGTGACTTAACATACTTCGTACCATATTCATAAAAGTGCGATTACGCCTTTCAGCCACTCCATTTTGCTGGGTTCACCCGGTGCTGAGTACTGGGTCATTATGCCATTTTCCTGTAAGAACATAGCAAACGGTTCAGGAATTTGGCCATAAGTAGTGTGTCTCCCGTAGTATTCACCACCACGGTCAGACCTTACAACATTAACCTTTCGATCACTTTGATTTTCAACCTCAGCTTTGAAAAGCTTGAACTTATCTAATGCCTCTGATCTTTGCTTTATAGGATAGCTGCATCCATGCCGGGAGAAGTCATCAGTGAATGTAATGAATGAATCAAAACCATCCACTGATTTCACATTAAACGAACCACAAATGTCCGTATGAATTATTTCTAAAATTCCCGTGCTTCGATTTGCATCTTTCTTAATTTTCTTGGCATATTTCCCTTTGATGCAGTCAATGTAGTGATCGATATCCGCATCTGAGAAGTTTATAGGATGAAGCACTTGTCTTTTAATGAGACGCTCAATTCTCCCCCTCGAAATATGACCCAAACGATAGTGCCATAATTTCAAAAAAGTCTCATAATTATTTCGTTTGTGTTTGGTACTGATGTTCATATTTGAGGAAGGACCAACATCATTTATGGAATCACTGAGGAAAACAAGATAAAGTTTTTCTTGCCGAAAGGCAAGACCAACGTCTTTATTGTCACACATAATTATACACCACTTGTTTCCAAACTCACAGTGAAAACCATCATCGTCTAAACATGAGACAAACACTAAGTTTCGTCTCATTGGGTACATAAAGAACATCATGTAGTCGAAGCATAAAGTCGGTATGGAGTACAAGCGTGAATTCTCCAATTGCCACGGCATTAGCTTCGACACCATTAGCAACTCTAATGCTTCTTTCCCCTCTTTTAGGGTTCTCCTCGTATCGAATCCCTGTAAAGAGTTTGCAACATGAATTGTTGCACCTGAGTCAACCCACCATGTATTGGTGGCATAATTTACATACAGGGATTCATCAATAAAGGTAATAACATCAGTACCTTTCTTATTGAGCCATCTCATACTAATGCAGTCTTTCTGAATATGTCCACCTTTTCCGTAAAAGTGGCATCCATTAAGGTCTTTATTATCTGCATTAGGGGCTCTTTCTAGCTTTCTTTACTGAAATTGCTTAGATGATCTGATCTTCTAAGCAATTTCAGTAAAGAACTTTCTTAGATGATAAGAAGTGAGCCCAGCTCACCTAGTTAGGGAAGTGGATGTACAACCCAGCCACCCAGGTTCAAGTCCTCACGGACACAGATTTGGGTTCTTATTATTTCAAAAAAAAATAGCCGCTGTAGGGGCTTCCCCTACCGCATTCCTTTCAAAAAAAAATTTGCTTAGATGATTGTCCTTTGCCCTTAAACAGAGAAGATTTAGGCTTCAAATACTCATTCTCAAATTTCTGATATTTCTTCTTTTGAGAATGCTTAAACTAATTGATGTAATCAATCCCTTCAGCCTTAAGTCGTTCCTCTTCTTGCATACATCTGGTCATCATTTCATCAATGCCCCACTTTAAATCCATCGCATTATAATTTATGGTAAACGGAGAGGACTCCGGATGCAAGAATGACATAATAAAATGGATAAGGAAACCCTCTGAGATTTCCATCTCCATTGTCTTAAGCTTAGTGGCCATATTAATTTTCCTCATAACATGTTCTCTTAGACTCCCAGCAGGATCGTATCTTTCATCAATAAGCCTTCTGATAAGGCTTGTTGCATAAATTTTAGAGGATCCTTTGAATTGGCGTCAACCTTCCCAAGGTAAGCCTTGGCATTCTGAGAGTCTGGAATGGCTCCTCTCATGCTTTGAGTAATGGAGCCCTTAACGATCATGAGGCACTTACGATTTGAATCCTCCCACTTAATTTTCTCATTATCATAATCCCTTTTCAGTGCATCATAATTTTCAACACCTTCTTCAGGTGCTTCGGGAGGATCATGGAGGAGGGCATAATCAATATTCAGCAAAGCCAGAGTAATCTCAAGCTTCTCCTTCCATGTAGCATAATTGCTACCATTAAGTTGCTCTGTGCCGTTAATGATTCCGGCAATAAGAGAGGCATTAGATGCTGCAAAAAGAATCAAATGCTTCAATGAGCATCAATTTTATATACTTCTTTTATTGATCAAACCCAAATCAGATTACTAAGTTTGTTGAAACAAGATACGCTGTGTTCTTGGAAGATGAAATGATGAGGGGGAGCGTGACACCCAGGGAAATAATCTTGGAGGAGAAACGGGAATATTTCCTGATGCCTATGATCCAAGAGCCAGTTTTCCTAGTACATAATGTGGTTGCACCTCCAGAAGTGAGGAATTCTAATGCAACACCTGCTGAGATACCGGTGACTGCTTCAGGCATCACATCTAATGGTGCTTCTAATGAACATACTCAGCAGCCTCCGGTTATGATTGAAGTGCCAAATAATGTATCTCTCATAAGGTCAAAACGGGCTAGAAAGCCTGCTATTCCTAATGATTATCTCACCTATATGAGTGAGGATATGAATGATTCGGTGTTGGATGATGATCCCACCTCATTTAAGGAAGCCATGAAAAGTGATCATTCATCTAAATGGCTTAGTGCTATGAAAGACGAGATCAAATCCATGAGCACTAATGATGTATGGGACTTAGTAGAGATTTTCGAAGGAGCTAAAACTGTTGCATGCAGATGGGTATATAAGACCAAATGTGAATCCAAGGGTAATATCGAAAGGTTCAAAGCAAGGATCGTGGCTAAAGGCTTCACTCAGAGAGAAGGGATTGATTATAATGAAACCTTCTCACATGTCTCTTCTAAGGACTCATTCAGAATAATTATGGCACTCGTGGCTCATTATGATTTAGAATTACATCAGATGGATGTTAAAAGAGCATTTCTGAATGGTGACTTACATGAGGATGTTTACATGGCACAACCGGAAGGTTTTGTTGTGGAAGGAAAGGAGTATTTGGGATGCCATCTTAAGAAATACATTTATGGATTGAAGCAAGCCTCAAGGCAATGGTACTTCAAGTTCGATCAAGTCATAAAGAATTTTGGTTTCAAAGAAAATGAAGTGGACAATTGCATTTATGCTACGTTCAGGGGGAGTAATTTTTATCTTCCCGATACTTTATGTTGATGACAACTCTTAGCCAGTAGCGATAAGAATATGCTGCTGGAAACTAAGGGGTTTCTCACCTCTAAGTTCGATATGAAAGATCTCGGTGAAGCACCTTTGTGTTAGGTATTGAAATTCACCGAGATAGATCCAGAGGGATCTTGAGGCTATCTCAGAGATCATATAACGAGAAGGTACTGATAAAATATAATATGCATAAGTGCTCGGCCTCTCCTGCTCCTATAGTCAAGGGCGATAAGTTTGGGACTTTTCAGTGCCCAAGAAATGATTATGAATTTGCGCAGATGAAGTCAATTCCGTATGCTTCAGTCATCGGAAGTATGATGTATGCACAAGTGTGCACTCGCCCTGATTTAGCTTTCGTAACCGGGATGATTGGCAGATATCAGTCTAATCCAGGACTTGCGCTACTTGCAAGGCACTAAATGCCTCATGCTCACATATAAGAAATTTGATTACCTCGAGGTGGTGGTTATTCAGATGCTGATTATGCGGGGTGTGTTGATACTAAGAAATCCACGTCAGGGTACATCTTCACCCGTGCAGAAGGAACTATATCGTGGAAAAGTTCAAAACAAAATATTACTGCATCGTCGACAATGCAGGCAGAATTTGTAGCATGCTATATTGCTATGAGGCAACTGGGCAGGCAGTATGGTTGAAGAATTTTATCCCGGGCTTAAGAGTGATTGACAGCATATCTAAGCCACTCACTCTTTACTACGATAATCTTCCCGCAGTAATCTATTCGTATAACAACAAGTCAAGTGGTGCTGCCAAACACATTGACATCAAGTACCATGTTGTGAAAGATAGAATACATGATCAAACAATAAGTATTAAGCATATAAGGACTAACAAAATGTTTGCGGATCCACTAACGAAAGGCTTGCCATCCAGTATGTTTAAAGAGCATGTTGCCAGCATGGGATTGGCAGAAAGCCTTTGATCCTGGAATTGGGACCACTATGACACTTTCTCCACAAATCCTGAGACGGGTTTGTCTCTTCGATGGAATGATGTACTGTAGTTAATTAGTTCAACGGTACTTGATTGACCATTGTAATTTATTGTCTCTGTATAAGTTCCAACAAAGGGATGAGCTCGTAAGTTTTCTACTAAAGTTTAAGTTTATGGAGCTCCTAAGTTAAAGAAATTCCGTTTTGAAATAAGGTGGTATATTGTAGTAACTGGATTCCGTGATACTATATAATTGACCATTACAATCCTTTTGTCTCATATGTCATTTTATTGAGAAATGGGCTTATAAGTTTAGTCTTATGATCAAGGGGGGGGGGGGGGGGGGGGGGGGGGGGGATGTTGGATATTTTGTGATCTACAGTTAAACCGTAGTCAGTAAGTCAAAAGTTACGGCTGCTACAGTACTGCTACAGCTAGGCGGTGCTACATAGGTCGGTTTGAAACAGTGCCCTGATGGGGGCAAATCTCATCCAACCAAGTGTCGCCCCACGCGCACAGTGCAACATATAAATAGGGAAGAATCTGGAGCAGCCAGCTCCAGGCCTCACCCTCTCTCACACCTAAAGTTTACACCTAAAACTTCGCCCTAACTCTCTGATCGAGCAAGCGCCGCAAGTACCGGAAGGACCAAGACACATCCTGCACAAGATCTAGTGGAAGAACTGATCATGGCAGGATCTCAAGATCCTGGACCTTTCTAACAATCACCTCTACGGAGGAATCCCCTGAGATGGAGTATCCGAAAATGCTACGTCTACCATCTTGGCCCCCAACTGGGATCTGCGTAGGAGTGTCAGATCTCTCCAAATGTCGAGCAGTTTCTCGAATAATAAAACATAGTCCCTATTTGGTCAGTGCATGGATTGACGGCTTGTATTTTGAGTTTTTTCTTCTATTGCACATTTGTGCCAGATGTTGTACTCCCTCCGTCCCAGTTTCCAGGGCTCAATTTGCAAATCTCTTGGCCCAAAGTGTTAACTGATTGGGGCTAAAATTTTGCATGCATTGGTGGGGAGAGGCAACCAGCCACTAATTGAGAGGAAATTTAATGTAATTGTGCCTAGGAGGTGGGGGTTTTTTGGGACTAATTGTTTTTGGAATTGAGCCCTAGAAACTGGGACGGAGGGAGTAATAAAGGGCTAGGCTGTATGTATTTACACCGAGTCCCGAGATATAGAAGATTCCATTATTGAGAATATAATTGGTCAAAGCATCAATTCCAATATTTGGCTTTATGTCACTGCTATCTCCATGATAACACCAGATCATCCAGATAGCTTGCACATGTTATGAGAATCAGAACGGGGCTCCGAGCTGAGTGTGTGACAGGCCTCTAGAAGAACATGAGCTGAGTGTGTGACAGGCCCTGCTGGTCCCCTCCCCCCTAGCTCCGCCAGTCATGAGGTACCATTCCCAGGCCAAAGTTTAGTCTTTCTGATATTCATTACAAAAGACACTCCAAATATATATCTTGTGCAACTGGACCCAGGTTTGAGGGAGTGAACAAAGAGGCAAGGCAATTGAATTCGGTGATTCAGGAAGCACTAGTCGCAGGGACATCCAATTGCTCCTGGATTATAATTGCTACTGCTGTAATTGCTCTTGTGTGCGAGGTGCTTTGCAATGTTCATCTGGAAGAAAAGGTAGAGAGGAGCCAGATTATACGGGAGGGCGAGATGATTATTCCCTGCATCGAGAAGCAAGAGTAGTGTAATTAGTCATTATTCTTTGTTCTACGGAGATGCCTGACTCGCAATTCTTGTAGTTACACGTTGAAATTGCAGGGCTCGTGTCAAACAGAACTGGAACTAGGTGGTGGAGTGAATGTGAATAAGATGCTCGATGTTGCATTATAGGTTCTCTGTAATGTTTGTTCAGACCTCAGAATGAGTGATGAGCGAAGTACCTTTTGGTCTTGCACGACGTGGCTTGCTGTCGACTAAGAGCCGAACATTTTGTCCTTCATTCAGGATAAAAAAGAAGAAAAGTCAAAGTAGAGGTATAATCAACAGTACTGAGGTGGGCATATGAAATTTCTAAGAACAAGCAGGATGAAGAGTTTATCAAATTGGATATTCAAACAAAACAAAATACATGGATTACAATGATTGTCTAAGTAGAGATGAGCAAGAAAGGCAACTAGATTTTATTACGGTATCGAAGGAATTTGTGGACACCGAACATAAAAAGAAGGGAAGCGGATGAGAAAAAGGTTTGCCCATGCAATAAATTGATGGCCAAAGTTAAACTTTGCTGGGACTACATTGATGAAAACACACCTTATTTGAAAATCAACCCATGTGGAATGGTATATATACAACATATACGTACTAGAGTCTGCTATTATCTGATACAACGTTGAGTAAGTAGATAAGCAAATCAATGAAGCCTCCTGAGCTTGATTTGTGCGCCGTGCTCTGGCTGCAGCATGCCAATGGGGACTGGCGCATGTTTGTAGGCCGTGAGAGCTCCAAGGAGAAACGTCGAAGGATCATGGCGAGCGCCATCTTAGCCTCGAGCAGTGCAAAGTTCTGGCCGATGCAGACCCGCGGGCCCCCGCCAAACGGGAAGAAGGGTGCCGGCGACCCGGACGCTGTCGCCTTGGAGATTCCCTCGGCAAATCTCTCTGGCCTGAACTCGTGCACGTCTGGCCCCCAGATGTCCCTATCATGGTGGATGCACACACAGGCATCGTCAGCATCACGCCAGCCGGGTACCTAACGCCGTCGAGCTCCATCGGCTTGTACGTCCGGCGGTGGATCGCCGTTACCGGTGTGTAGAGCCGCAGCACCTCGTACAAAACCATGCTCACCTGCAAATGCAATCGGTTTCAGTACATCGACAGGACGGGCTACCAATTACTCCCTCAGCAGCTTGCCAAAACATCTTATATTTTGCAACGGAGGGAGTAACTACCAAGGACTTACGGTTCTCAGGCGATTTAAATAGTCGTAATCTGGAGTGCTGCTGGTGCCCAAGACCCGCAGGACCTCCTCCCTCGCGCGGTGCTGCCACTCCGGGTGCATGCACAGCACGACCATCGTCCAAGTGAGCAGCGCCGATGTGGTCTCCGTGCCGGCGAAGTAGAACAGCTTGCACTCTCCGATCACCTCATCCGTCGTGAGGCCGCCGCCGCGCCCTCTGCAGTGTGCCATGTTCGACTCCAGTAGCAGGCCCAGAAGATCATCGCTTGTACCTTGGCCAGTTCTCAGGTCTTCCTCTCTTTTCGCAATGAGGCCTTTTAGGATCCCCTCAACCTCGGCAGCGATCTGCTTCCTCCTTCGGTTGGTTCTGGTAGGCAAGGACCTGCATGCACAAGAAATTAATGCATCAGTAGACTAATAGAGCAATTTGCTGTACTAGTATTGTAAACTAACTACTCAAATGCAGAAGGAGAGTAACAGATTAAGAACTCACAGGTAACCAGGGAAGTATATCTTATTCATGACAAGGACGGTGAGCTTAGCCTGCTCCCCTGAAGCTCGAAAATCTTCCTTCCTTCAAGGTAGCTGCTGCCAAACGCGGCACGGGAGATGACATCGCCTGCCAGTCTCTGCATCTCAGACAAAACATCCACCTCAATTGGCCCATCATCCCTGGCGGCCAAACTTTCCCATCCATCAACCAACTCGGTGCAACATGCGGCGAAAGCCGGCAACATGTGCTGAAAGTTGAAGCCAAAATTTCTCATTTTCACAGATTCAAACAACAATTAAATACTTGGCTAATAATTAATTGTTGCCACGGAATTAATGTCACCTTCAGCTTCTCTACATGGAAAGCAGGGTTGATGATCCTACGATGTTTGGCCCATTTTTCACCCTCCTGGCTACTCACACCGTTGTGCAGCATCTTCAAAACATGGCTAAACATGAACTTCTCAAAATGCCCGAATTTGTTGGACAGAACTTTGTGCACCAGGTCAGGCTTAGTGATAGTTACCCTAGGCACAGGCCCAAACCAGCTGATGAACATCTCACCTGTAAATCAAGTGATTCTAACAATCATTCTATGTTTGCAGTCTTTAATGGATTCATATACACGTATCAGTTTTCTGTGGGGGCGTAACCACTACGGGCCTGTTTGGGACCCTGTAAAATCCTAACCTGTAAATAACCTACCCCTGTATTTTACTGTTTAGCAATAAAACCAGCGAATACCACAGAGTGAATATAATGGCATTTGGGTGCATTCTTTCCTCAGAATAGTGAGCTCAAGCGGAACTAACAAGTGAAAAATAAACTAAAGAAAAGAAATGAGATTCATTGAAGAATGAATAAGTGCAGCATTTTGGGAATAATTTTACCAAGAAGAAATGAACTGAACAAGACAAGCACTGCGATGTCAGTCTATGGCTAAATTGACAATACAATGGTACGCATACAAATTTTATAAGAAATCATTGTTCGGTTAATCTAACTGGGTACCCACTTAGTCTTCCGGTGCTTCCCAATGGGAAATTGTTGGAATAGGCTTGTGTCCAGGCCGGGTCCTCCCGAGGAGCTGCCGGTATGCCGATTAGGGGAGTGTCCCGAGGTCGAGAAGGCGTTCGCCCGGCTCCGGAGCTTGTTCCGGTCGTGCAGTAGTGGCCGGGTCCTTCGGGAGCCGGCGGTTTGCCCAGGAGCCGCCAGGTCCTTTGTCCTGTAGCGGGTGTTATGGAGTGGTGCGTCAGCACCGTACAGAGTATGTAGATAGGACGAGCTAGTCGTCACCTATAGTGGTTCCGAGTCCCACAGTGAACTCGGTCAACCACAGTGTTTTCGAGTCAGTGACGTCGCCAACAGTGGCGAGTCATGTCTGCATAGTACCTGTCACGTCTGGCTTGGATGTGACAGCTTGTTTGACTTTGTAACTTCATCCCCTATATAAGGGAGGCAATAGAGAAGAGAAACTTGAGACAAACCATTTTGGCACACACTCCCTTCCTTCTCCTTTCGTGAGCTCTCTCTCAGACCCGCAACGGGCCAACAATTGGTATCAGAGCTTCGTGCTTCAGCTCGCCGAGATGGCTGACGGCAAGTCCCTCATCCCCGCCGAGCAGAAGGTCGCCGGGCTCGCTGGTGGTCCAACGGGTCGTACGGGATTCCGGTGGTTCGTGGCCGATGCTAACTCGCACGAACTACGCGGATTGGGCCCTCCTCATGCAGGTCATGCTGGAGGCGCGCCAGCTCTGGGTGGCTGTCAAGGACGGCACGCCGGAGTAGGAGACGGACCGCGCATCAATGGAGTATTTGCTGCGGTCTGTCCCGCCGGAGATGATCTCCACTCTCGCTGTCAAGTCGACGACGAAGGAGGCGTGTGAGTGCTGGAGAAGATGCGGCTGGGGTGACCCGGGTGCGTGACGCACGGGCTACGGCGTTGAAGAAAGCCCGAGCCATCAAGTTCGCCGACGGCGAGGACCTAGACGACTTCGCCATGCGCCTGTCGTCCCTCATGTCGCAGCTCGGTGTCCTGGGCGTAAGATCAGCGAGCCGGACACCATGCGCAAGTTCCTCTCCATCGTCCCCAAGAAGTTCTCACAGATGGCATGCTCGATCGAGACCTTGCTCGACCTCGACATGCACTCCATCGAGGAGCTCATTGTCCGGCTCAAGGCGGCTGAGGAGCGCTACGAGCTGGAGGAGCCGGCTCAGGTCAAGCAAGCTGGAAGCTGCTCCTCTCTGAAGAGGAGTGGTTCGCGCGGATGAATCGAGAGGGAGGTCTTTCCTCCAGCCAAGCCGGACGCGGCGGCAACAAGCCGCGCGGACGCGGGAGGGGCAATCCAGGTCCTCAAGGAGCCGGGAAGTGACTGGTCGAAAGACAAGTGTCGCTACTGCGGAGTCGCTGGCCAGTGGGCGCGGGACTACCGCAAGAAGAAGCGCGAGGAAGCTCACCTCGTGCGAGCTGGAGGCGACAACGACGCGCTGCTCATGATGCAGGCGTGCACTGTTGCGTCCGCCCCGAAGCTCCCTGCGTCGACTCCTCGGGAGGAGTCGGGCACCTCGGAGGCGACAACCTTGACTCGACCAGTAGCAGAGTCAGCGACTCGGCCAGAGACGGAGCTGGAGGATGGAGTCACTCCTCTAAGGAGTCCGCTCGGATCCAGTGGATCGCGAGTGGGACATGCCGACTCGAAAGGAGTCGGAACAGGCGACTCGAGAGGACTCGGCGACTCGAAAGTCGGCCAAACCGACTCGGGAGGAGTCGGCCCTCTACCTGATGGAGGAGAGGTGCAGGTCAACCTGACGCAAGAGGGGCGCCAAGGAGGGCCTCTGGTACCTCGACTCGGGTGCCACCAACCACATGATGGTGATCGCGCCGCGTTCGCGGAGCTCGACACGAGTATCGTTGGAACTGTCAAGTTCGGCGATGGCTCACAAGTCGAAATCTGCGGGCAAGGGACGGTGTTGTTCGTCTGCAAGTCAGGAGAGCACCGGGCCATCACCGGGGTGTATCTCATACCCCGGCTCAACACGCAGATCATCAGCCTGGGCCAGTTCGATGAGAATGGCTGCCAGGTCCTGATCGAGGACGGGCTCCTCCGGGTGGTGATAGGAAGCGTCAGCTCCTGGTGAAATTCAGGCGAGAGCCGAACCGGATGTACAAGCTGACAGCGCTTGGCAGTGCATGCTGGGAACGACTCGGCCTGCACTTGGCATGCGAGGTTCGGGCACCTGAACTTCGACAGCTTGCGACGACTCGCAAAAGGAGACATGGTGCGTGGACTCCCTCTGGTGGAGCACGTGAACCAGCTCTGCAACGCCTGCCTAGCAGGGAAGCAGCGGCGAGCTCCTTTCTCAAAGCAAGCGAGGTTCCGGGCAAAGGATCGACTCGAGCTCGTCCATGGCGACCTCTGCGGGACGATCAACCCGTCAACTCCGAGCGGGAAGAAGTATTTCCTCCTGCTCGTCGACGACCTGACGCGGTACATGTGGCTCGCCCTTCCGCAACGAAGGACGAGGCCGCAGCCGCCATTATCCGGCTCCAGGCGGGAGCCGAGTCCGAGTCCGGCTGCAAGCTGCGCACGCTGAGGACGGATCGCGAAGGCAAGTTCACCTCCGGCTCCTTCACAGCATACTGCGCGGAGTTCGGAGTGGAGCGTCATTTGACGGCTCCTTACTCTCCGCAGCAGAATGGCGTCGTGGAGCGACGCAACCAGACGATTGTGGTCATGGCCCGCAGTCTCCTGAAGGCCAAGAAAGTCCCTGTCGAGTTCTGGGGCGAGGCAGTGTCGATAGCCGTGTTCATCTTGAAGAGGTCACCGACCAAGAGCGTGGACGGCAAGACGCCGTTCGAGGCCTGGCATGGCCGCAAGCCGGACGAGCACTTCATGCGCACGCTTGGTTGCGTGGTGCACGTCAGAGAGACGCGACCCAGGCTGAAGAAGCTCGATGATCGCAGCCGGCCGATGATCTTCATGGGATTTGAACCCGGCACGAAGGGTTATCGGGCCTACGAACCGGCCACGGGCCGAGTCCACATCACTCGCGATGCAGTGTTCGACGAGAACGCACGCTGGGACTGGAGTTCGCCGGGCTCACCGGTTAAAACGTTTGGAGCCGACTCCTTCATGGTCGAGCACATGGTGCCCGAGCCACAGGCGACTCCAGGAAACGGGAGTGCAGGTCCTGGACCCGACTCGTCGTCCACATCGACTCCGAACTCGCCGGTTCCAAGAGCCGGGAGTGAGTCGTCCCAGGCCGGCTCCCCGTCAACACCAGGGAACCCGGCAGCGGAGTCCCCGACTCCGGGTACCACAGGCGTCGAGTTCGTCACGCCACCATCGAGGTACGCAAGTATGCTCGATGCAAAAGATGACTCCGAGCTCGGGCACAGGTTCCACACTTTGTAGAACTTGCTCGAACGTTCGGCCCTTGAGCCGGACGAGGAGCTCCACTTACTCGCCTCCGAAGAGCCCGGCTCGTTCGATGAGGCCAAGTCGGACGCCAACTGGAGGCGTGCGATGCAGAAGGAGCTAGAAGCCATCGAGTCCAACTCTACTTGGTGACTCGCCACCTTACCACCAGGTCACCGCACGATCAGCCTGAAGTGGGTGTACAAGGTGAGAAGGACGCGCACGGCGAGGTCCTTAAGTCCAAAGCCCGCTCGTTGCGAAGGGCTACGTGCAAAGACACGGGTCGACTACGACGAGGTCTTCGCTCCCGTGGCCTGATTCGAGGCAGTCCGGCTCCTGTTGTCGCTAGCTGCAAGCTCGGGGTGGGACGTTCATCATATGGACGTCAAGTCTGCCTTCCTCAACGGCGAGTTGGAGGAAGAGGTGTACGTGCAGCAGCTAGCCGGCTTCGCTGCAAAGGGAAGGAGCACCTGGTGCTCCGACTCATCAAGGCGCTCTACGGCCTCAATCAGGAGCCAAGGGCATGGAACACCAAGCTCGACGCATGCCTCGTCAAGCTCGGCTTTTCGAGATGGAGTCGGAGCATGGCATGTACGCGCGAGGTTTGACGCCGACTCGACTTTTAGTCAGGGTCTACGTCAACGACTTGGTGATCACGGGCTCCGACTCCAGTGACCTCGACAAGTTCAAGCTGGAGATGAAGAGCATGTTCCAGATGTCCGACCTCGTATAGCTGAGCTACTACCTCGGCATCGAGGTTCGACAAGGACCTAGCGGGATCGACATCTCGCAGGCGGCTTATCCCCAAAAGCTGTTGGAGAAGGCAGGGATGGCCGGGTCCATTCTGTGCCATGTTCCCATGGAGCCGCGCTTCAAGCTGTCCAAATGCAGCACGGCGCCCACAACGGATGCGACCATGTACCGGAGCATCGTGGGGAGCCTCAGGTACTTGGTGCACACCAGACCGGACCTAACCTTCGTGGTCGGGTTCGTGTCGCGCTTCATCGAGGCTCCGACTCAGGAGCACCTCGCGGCCGTGAAGCATGTCCTATGCTACATCGCCGGGTCGTTACGACTCGGATGTAGGTACGGAAGGAGTTCAGGTGAACCACGCCTGGTCGGCTACAGCGACAGTGACTTGGGTGGGGACGTCGACTCACGTAAGAGTATGTCCGGCACGCTGTTCTTCCTTGGGAGCAGCCCAGTGACCTGGCAGTGCCAGAAGCAGAAGATCGTGGTTATATCTAGCCGTGAGTCGGAGTACGTGGCTGCTGCCACGGCTGCTTGCCAGGGGATCTGGCTAGCTCATTTGCTGGCCGAGTTCAGCAACGGCGAAGCAGAGCAAGTCACGCTCAAGGTCGACAACAAGTCGGCAATCGCGCTCGCCAAGAACCCCGTCTTCCACGAGCGCTCGAAGCATATCGAGTTAAAGTACCACTTCATTCGGGACTGCATGGAGACGAAAAAGATCGAGCTGGAGTTCGTGCCCACCGAACACCAACTCGCAGACATGCTGACCAAGCCACTTGGAGGTGTCGCCATAACTCAAGCCTAGGGAGTGATTGTTGGAATAGGCTTGTGTTCCAGGCAAGGTCCTTCCGAGGAACTGGCCGGTATGCCGACTCGGGGAGTGTCTCGAGGTCGAGAAGGAGTTCGCCCGCTACGGAGCTTCTTCCGGGTCGTGGCAGTAGTGGCCGGGTCCTTCGGGAGCCGGTGGTTTGCCCAGGAGCCGCCAGGTCCTTTGTCCTGGAGCGGGTGTCCTGGAGTGGTGCGTCAGCACCAGTACAGAGTAGGTAGATAGGACGAGCTAGTCGTCACCTACAATGGTTCCGAGTCCCACAGTGAACTCGGGTCAACCAGTGTTTTCGAGTCAGTGACGTCGCCAACCGTGGCGAGTCATGTCTGCATAGGACCTGTCACGTCCGGCATGGATGTGACAGCTTGTTTGGCTTTGTAACTTCATCCCCTATATAAGGGAGGCAATACAGAAGAGAAAACTTGAGGCAAACCATTTTGGCACACACTCGCTTCCTTCTCCTCTCGTGAGCTCTCTGACAGACCCGCAACGGGCCAACAAAATCACCCTATCGAGAATGCATGCAGAATCTATCACATCAGCGCATTAAATACTGAATTTGATTATTTAAAATGATTTATCTGCTAAACCGGTAATCCGATTAATGATCCGTGTTCACCGCTGAATTCGTATCGATGAGGGCTTCAAAATTAGATTGCATGTTCCTGTTTTCGATGAAATTTTGTTCATCGCACCAGTTGCATTTTCATATGTCGTAGTTGCAAAATTAACAACGAACAGTTGCCAAGATAATAATGCACAGCTACCAAATAATTTTACATGTTTCTAGGCATTGCAATGTTATGCAAAGCTAGAGAGTGAGTAATTTTAGTGTTTTACAATAACTAAGAGATGATATCATTCACAAAATGTAGTATCATGCAATCTTGCATTGATTTGAAATGATGTACAGTAACCCGACAACTAAGTTATTATAATTTGGCAACTACGTGTTAACAATTTGGCAACTATCAATAAAAAAAGTTGTCAAAACATGTTAACATGAGATCTAATTTCGAAGATCTTGTCGTGACTAAGTCATCGGTAAAAACTTAACGTCAATCGGATTAACGGTTAGAGAGATAAACATTTTTTAATTTAAGCACAAAAAAATCTCGCTTATGTCATCGCATATGTCACGCATGCATGCTAGAGGGAAGAGTTAACGCAACACCATAAAACTTCTGTGCGGTGGCGCACTATAGTTCAGTCCATCATTGTTTATTCACGAATCAGCTTCTTTGTTCCATTCTTGGGAGAACAAAGACATTATTTAGAAAAAAAAAGGTGGACAAAGCCTAGGATCTTTGGGAGGATTATTCTTATCGTCGATGTAGCTTCTTTTCTTTACCGCCTATATTAGGCAAAACTGCTTCGTAATGCTGCCTGAGCTACCTTAGCAGTAACGCTGATGCCTGCTGACTGTGGTTCACTATTTTGGTTTTAGGTAATGGAAATCAGAGGCTTGAGTCTCACGCTCAATTTTTCTTTCCTTATGAGAAAAGATAAAAAGCCCCAGCCAAGGAATCAATTCCTGTACTGCTCAAGATTCAGAACATAGCACTACGAATAATCTTGTGGCAAAACTTTGCATCGATCCCCAAATTAACTAGCAATATAAGCCCTTTACACAGAGGAAAATACTTTATTCAAATACTAGGAAACATAGAAACAATCTCCATCTCCCTTAATCGCAAAAAAATATATATTCTCCATCTCCTTGATTTAGAACACTTGGACATATGATTTGTCTGTATTAAAGATTCACATACATGGATAGGGTGCGCACTAGCAATGGGCACGCCGGCCGCCAGGCATACGAGGTCGACCTCGACGCCGCCGATGCTGACAACCTAGCTGCCTTCGACGCCAGCACCGCCGCGAGCACAAAGCACAACGCCGGGCTCCTCATGGGAAGGAAGGCAGAAGACGTAGCCGCGCTGTCTTGCTAGCGAACTCGAAATAGCTTGCCGCACGTCAGCGCTCTAAGTACGGTGGAGGACACGGCCGCGCCGTCTGAGGTAGTTACATGTAACCACGTGCAGTGCTAACTAACCACTTGGGGATATGACACATCATTAAATGAGGAAAAAGAGGTTTTTTAAGGGAATGAGGAAAAAGAGTTTGTGGTAACATAATATGTTACCAGAACATAGCACATCTCAAGAAAGAATAACTCTACAAAGTAATAAATGAGGCTTTCTATGATACTAGTACCACATGACACCATGTACTATGGAGTTAATAACATATAATAGTATGATATAAATGATACTAGTCTATGTTACTCCGGCCTCAAGGAGTCATGGAGGAGTTGGGCTTGGGACCCCATTGGATTCTTCTTCGGGTAATGAGCTGTAAAATGGGCCAGATTCTAAAACAAAAACTTGTCTTGTAGACGAATTTTTAGCAGCCTAACCCATTTTTCGTAAAAGCCTATTATTCTCATCTCTCCATAATATTTTGGAGAAGTGTACTTTGGCGGTGTACGAGGGTGTCCTAAACAAGTGATTTTATAAGACTTATTTTTGTAATGATCATTAGAAGTTCTTGACTTTTTTTTATAAAATTGGTGATGTGGCATCTGGCGTGGTACCATGTCAAAGTCAAAACTAAGCTTGACTTATTTTCGAAAGAGTGAATTATTTTTTACCCCCTAGTTTCATTTGTGACAGTATTTACCCCATTTAGCAGATTTTCCACAATTTTACCCAATTTAACGAAACTTGTGCCACAAATTACCGCATTTAAGTTTTTTTCCTGTTTCTACGTTGATTGTGTGTGCCACGTGGGCGGTTTAGTTAACCCCTGGTTTTCTTCTTGTTCACGAAACTGAATGGACAATGAGATACGCGTCCGCGAGCACGGTGAGCTTGAGCGCGAGCGGACGGATCAATGAAATTCACACGTCAAGCTCCCCACTTCATGCAATCGTTGCTCCAAAAGTCCAGCTTCCAAATCCAGCGCTCCATGGACGGTTTGGCAACAACCACTACTTTACCACACCGTGCAACACGCCTTGGTGCTGTTGCCTGCAAAAAAATTGAAAGCGAGGCCGGGTGCCGACGCCGATGACATGAACTTGGACCTAGCCCTGCCTCCTCGACTATATGCAACCTAGGAGATCTAGTCGCTGGTGGCATGTATATCGGACGGATGAGGCGGATTGGCTACCTTTCCGTCCACGGGTGGTGCCACTAACTAAACCGCCTAGGTGGCATGCACAATCAGCGCAGAAACGGAAAAAATTAAATGGGGTAATTTCTGGCACAAGTTTCGTTAAATTGGGCAAAAATGTGGAAAATCTGCAAAATAGGGTAAATATTGTCACAAACGTGAAACTAGGGGTAAAAAATGGAATTCGCTCTTTTCGAAAAGGGGAGTGTGGCCCTGGCGTGTGCATCAATCGATACACATAGTCAATGAACTAAGTTTGACTTGTCCTAGGGATATGTAATTTGTCCGGTTTTAAAAGTTGAGGACTAAATTTAGTTGGTTTTAGAGTCCTGGGTTGTGGGCTGTAACTTACACTGTTCATCAATAGTTGAAGAATGAGAAACATACTTTCATTTATCTATGCTGTATGTGCAAGCGACCACTTGCAGATAAACTATATTCGTTACCTCTCGCAAAAAAAGTAATCAATATATGTGAAGAGAAAACCTCATGAGACTATTTTAATTGGAGATCATTAATTTGAAAATATATTTAACAGCAAGACATGCAGGTCGACCCTGTTGTAACACAAACTGAAATTGAGGTTCAATATTAAATATCATTAATATCCAACGGCCCTTGGACCTAATCGCCTATTTAGTACTCTTGGGGAGAGGTAGCAAATAATTTCCGAAACAAAGAGTGAGCCAAGCAGAGCACGCACCGTTGTCCTTGATGAGCTGATGGAGCAGCGGCATCGCCCGCGGCACGATGTCGTGGCAGCGCAGCGGCAGGGTCCGGGACCTGGCCTCCCGGTTGAGCCGCGCGTTGAGGGCTCGTCGCCGGCCACCGGGCGGTACGCCGTGCCACGGAGTCCCTGCGACCTCAGGGCCGTGCCCAGGCGCCGCGGCCTCCACCACGCCCACTCCAGCGCGCGCGCGGCCCACCAGCACGCGAGGACCGCGCTCACGGCGAGCAGCATCCGAGGAGACGCCCGCCGGAGAGCAGCCGCCGCCTCCTCACCAAGTGACACTCGTCCTATGCAGCTAGTGGCCATGCTGAAAGGAAAGAGGAGCAGCCAAAAGTGAATAGAGATGAGCCGTGGTGTTCGATCTCGCAAAGAAATAAATATTCTGATATGATTAGTACTACACGTGCAGAAAGATATTCTTGTGCTACACGTGCAGGATTACACTAAAAAAATATTTTTGAGGGGATCATAAAATATTTATGGTGGCAGTCGCACCTAATCATGTCGTGCAGGTGCATGCACCGTTGACATTGTGCCAGACAAAGAGCAAATATCTTTCTGCTGGTGGGCTGGCTCGAGACCAACGGGCTGGTGAAGCCTGCGCCGGGCCATGCCATGCATTGCGCCCACCTCAGCTCAAGGGCCCAAGAGGTCACAGGTAGTGGTCTAATGAGTTTGTTTCATTTCTGTTCATGTATGCGTTCTAAAAAAAAATGTGTTCATGTAATACCTCTAAGCTGTAATCCCGGCTAGTTGGGCGTCTTCTCAGGACATCTGCCGTATTTGTGACACCGGCAGCTGGGCCCGCTGAAGTGCCTTCGGCATGCTGCGCTGAGTTTGAGCGTCCCTGCTGTCTGATGTGTGGGCTTGCACCTGTTTAGCGGTCGGCGCGTGGGTCAGGTCCAGATGTGGGAGCCGGCTCCTCTAACTTTGCTCTTGCTAAGTCAGGAGCCTAACACAGACTATATCCACCATACAAAACTCATCCAACGGCTCTCCTCTGCTCAGTACTAGTTGCGTTTGGCTGCGACAACTTCTTGGTGAACTTGGCTGCTCTCTCCCGAAGGCTACAGTCGTCATTTGTGACAACGTCTCAGCTGTGTACATGTCTACGGATCCGGTTCATCACCAGAGGACAAAACACATTGAGTTGGACATACACTTTGTCCGTGAAAAAGTAGCCCTCGGTGAGCCTCGAGTTGTACATGTTCCGACCACTCAACAACTAGCAGACATCATGACCAAAGTTAGTGCTCCTACTGTATTGCCAGGCGACGATGACTCGACTGCGGCACGGTGTTAGCGAAGGTGTGTTCATGTATACAGTTAGTGCTCCTAGTGTACGTTTGCTAGGTCCTAGTCTTCAGACAGTCTTGTGTGAGTTAGTTCAGATCCTGTACTCGTATATATGTGTACCACTCGATCAATGAATGTAAGCAGTGTTGCACAAAACCTTCTCTTCCATACTCTCGGCTAGGGCTAGGAGAGCAATTTGGAAACTGAATTTATTACTCACTCCGTTTCAAAATATAAGGCGCGCTATTTTTTTGCTGGTATTCGATGCTCAAATTTGACCACTAATATATACAAACTTATATGGATTGAGAATATATAAATGGTACCGTTGAATTCGTCTTGAAAAATATTTCATTTCATATATCATTATACGAATTTTGTGAACATATTATAAATACAAATCATGGTCAAAATTGTACGTCATTGACCCGCGAAATTTAAAAACGCACGGGCCGAAAAGGTCAAATCGGCCTGGGTATTGCCGAAAAGTGAGTGTCGGTGGGGTCCGTGCCGAAAAGCTCTGCAGACAGGGAGTTTTCGGCCTCGCTGTGCCGAATACTCACTTTTCCACTCACGAGGGCTGTGCATGCTGACACTCGAATGAGGATAGATTATTTTTGTCTATCTAGCTAGCTTGCTTGTAGTTCTCCAACTTCCTATGCATCGATCTGGTTACTAGCCAAAAGAATTTAAAAGGAAGACGTACACCACGAGAGCGAGAAGCTCATGGATGGCAGCACACCCATGACCCATGCATGCTCTGATGCTGCTGCGCATGCAGTGCACCGATCGATGGGGAACGCACATGTCCGGCCACTAGTACGTACTAGTAGACTAGTAGTATACAAATACCAACCCGGTGGTGTACATTTCACAGTTTGTAGCCACCTACTATTCCCTCCATTCCATATTAAATGACTCACCTATACATAGATGTGGATGCATCTAGACACATTTTAGTGTTAGATACATCCGTATCTACATATAGGAGAGCTGACCGTGCACTAGATTTGTAATAAACTCAAATCGTGTATTAGTTTTCGAATTGTTTAAAAATATATATTTTTAAAAAATTCCACAAAGGAACGGGGAGGGAGGCGGGGAAGGACGGACTCGTCTGGGGGAGGGAGCGCCGGGGTGGGGTGGCGAGCGGCGGGATGGTGGCATGTCCATGGTGGTGAGCTGGCGGCGACGGTAGGCTGAACAATTATGTGGAATAGGTTCAGTTAAACATTCAGAGTACAGCCAGTTCAGTTGAGCAGCAACTAGTACTAAGCAGAGGAGAGCCATTGGATGAGCTTTGTATGGTGGATATAGGTTATGTTAGGCTCCTGACTTAGCAAGAGTAAAGTTAGAGGAGCCGACTCCCAGATGTGGCAACAGCTAGAACTTCTTTCTCTCGCATGTGGCATTGTTCAGCTGCTCTTCCGTTTCCCACTTCTCCCGAGCGAGCGAGAGAGGCACAGTGGCGGACGCAGGAAATAATTGGAGGGTGGGCACAGTCCCAAAAAAAAATCACATAGTGATTAAAAATTGCCAAATGAGCAATATAAACAACAAATCGATTCAAATGACATTCTAGATCAATACATATGTTTCAAATGTACGTGATCCCAATGCAAAATAGTTCACACATGAACAAAGTCTTACATGATGAAATATCGGATTGGACCGGAGGTGTGGAATCAAGGCACGTCAGCAATATCCCATTGTTTTCGGTTGGTTCATCATCTACCACCAACAGTGATGAAGAAGGCGCAATCTTCTTTGCTTCATATTTCTGGAAAAGTGACGCAATATGGCTATCCCTCTTCATAATCAATTCTACAATTACAAATAGAAACCTATAAGCAATTAGACAATTGGTTGACATTTATAAACAAAAATCACAAATTATAGACAGTACCAAACTACGAATTAATTCACAGATGCAACACCAATACAATTTTGAGTTTGGACATTCACACAAATAATTGGGCAACATGTTGTTCGGTTCGGTAATGGACTAATCACTAATGGGGGCAAAGAGAATACCTGCAGCTCCTACTGAACTGCTGCTGGTTAATGTGCTTCTTCTCCTGCTCTGCACCTCACCGGCGAGCGGCGGAGGCAGTGGCAGAGAAGAGGAGGTCGGGAGCAGAGGAGGCAGCGGCGGCCGGCGAGAGGATCTGGGCGGGGGAGGCCGGGGGGAGAGGCCGGGCCGGCCGGGAGCGGAGGTCGGAGGGGCAGCCACCCACCGGCGCTAGGTTTTCCGCCGTTTCCCCACTCAACTAGAGCAGAGAGAGTCGGGGCAGGGAGATGCTGAAAGTGCATTTGCCCTCATGTGGGTTTTGATAATTAATGACAATCTCTATGGACTAATGTTTGCATTGAGATATCCTTATAGATCTTGTCCATGGAAAAGATTGGAGTTCATGTGTTGGACTCTAGAAGCTTATATGATGACAAAGGTTCTATCCAAGGGTTTATATGAAGAATGGTCATCTAGAGTTGAGTTTATTGCAAGTGTGGTTTGGAAAAGAAGATTGAGTGAACATGCATGTTTATCTCCAAGCCATCATATATATTAAGAGAAGAAGATGAAGTGCAAGTTCAATATGATCCATATCGGAAGATATCATTTGATTGAATCTTGCAATGGATACATGAAGACGGAGCTAAACGAGGCTCTCCCATAATGGTGTATGGGGGAGCATTTGGAGAAGTCTTCATCAAGCTTGTGCTAGCAAGCATGATCAAGAAAGGTGTTCCAACTTGAGGGAGTCAAGATCGTCACCTTGAGCGGGGGGACCGATTGTGCGGCTTGTTCTCTGAGCTGGGGAACTTGTTTCCCTTTTTTCGGCTTGTCCAACTCATTGTTATATGACTTTTCAATAGAACGCTCATAGTCTGATGGAGGCTTTGGTGGAGGGTTATATAGCTTATCGACGGTAAGTGACAGGCGCTCCGGAGATATTCCAGCGGTAAATTTTGGCTCGGGCACTTTCACTTTCCGTGCAAGAAAGGCATCCAGTTGGGCCTTCACGGCGGCGGAGCTTTCCTCGACAGTTTTTCCCAAGGTAACTTCTCAGGAGGCGGCGGTGTGTTCTTCTTTCTAGGTTTCTTCCTAATCGGCGAATCGGGCTTGCGCTTGCTCGGGAGCCACTTAACGGGCGCTTCCTCACGCGGTGGAGATCGAGATGGACTCGCGCTGGGGTCCCTCTCGGGGAGGGTTGGGCTTTGCTGATGAGGTGGACTCGCGCTGGGGTCCCTCTCGGGAGGAATGGGCTTTGCTGATGAGGTGGGAGGGATGGGCTTTGCTGATGAGGTGGATTTGCTAACCTAGCTAACTATGAAAAAAAAAGAATAAGAAAGAACTAACCTTGGCAGGGGATCGAAGGCGGCGATGGCGGCTGCCGGCGGTGGCGGACAGGGGAGGGGAGGCAGGGGAGGTCAAGGCAGGGGAGGGCCGGCGGCGTCGGGCAGGGGAGCGCGAGGCAGAGGAGGGCCGGCGGCGTCAGGCGGGGCAGCACGACGGCGTGGGGGCGGTGTGGGCGGGCCTGGTGGAGGGGCTGCCTCGGGCGGCGGAGCTCCTCTCACGGGCGCGACGGAGGCGTCGGGGCAGAGGACGCCGCGGCGTCGGGCGGGGCAGCACGACGGCGTGGGGGCGCGCGGCGTCAGCGGGCCTGGTGGAGGGCTGCCTCGGGCGGCGCGCGGAGCTCCTCTCGCGGGCGCGACGGAGGCGTAGGGGCAGAGGACGTCGGGGGCGCGGCGGGGCAGCGACGGCGTGGAGGTGGCACGGCGCGGCGCGGCAGTGACAGCGTGGGGGCAACGGCGGCGGCACGGGAGCCCGGAGGCGGAGGCGTCGATTTGGGGGAAGAATGTAAAAAATTGGGGCTGAACCACACAAAACGCGGCGAAACGGACCTTTAGTCCCAGTTTCATCTAAGAACCAGGACTAAAGACCCTTTAGTCTCGGTTGGTAACACCAACCGGGACTAAAGGTCCGCTGGGCCGCCCAGCGGAATTTTGTCCCGGTTGGTGTTACCAACCGAGGTTAAATGGGCTTTTTAATTTTTTCCTTAGTTTCTTTTTCTTTTTCTGTTTGAAATGGTTTTTGTTTCTGTTTTCTTTTATATACTTTGATTTACTTTCTTTTTGAATTGTTTTTGTTTCTAGTTTCTTTTTCTGTTTTGTTTTATATACTTTGATTTAAAGGTGCCAAACTGATTTTTTTAATTAGTTTTGCCTATTTAAATGACTTTATGTTGATTTTCCGAAAGTAATTCAATTTTGAACTACAAGTGTGTGATAGTTTGCTCTGATTTTTATAGAAAAATCATTTTAAGGTACACAAATAGTGATTATATCACAAAACTATCCATAGTTCATACAAATTTGGCCCCTTTAAATGAATAGTTGTGCTACCCATTTTGACCATTATTTCAAAAAAAATCAAAGAATGTCAAAAAATACTCAAAAAGGAAATCCTTTGGCATGGAGTCCTTTTATGTGTACTAGTTGTTAGCAAAAATGATAAACTTGTGTTTTGACCGACTTTCCAAAAAAATCCTTCACAAAAAGGTGTATCATCTATAAACATGTATAGGTTTCATGCCAAATGATCAAGTTATGGCCATTCACATGACATAGTTTGTGATAAACTGCACATATTGGCACATATGTGTATCTTCGTATGGGAAACAAAGGTTTATCGCTTTCTATCTAGTTTTGCCTATTTAAATGACTTTATGTTGAGTTTCCCCGGGACTAAAGAAGCACACGGATCATGTGTTTCTTTCAAACACTTGTGAGCCGTTGGATCAGGGGTGTGTTTCTTTTGAGGGCTTGTGAGCTGTTGGATCAACACTATCACGACCACTTCGTGAGCCACATGACCCTATATATAGCCCCCCTCGGACATGTTCGGCACTCAGTGTCTGCTCCTGTAGTTCATTTTTGTATACAAAACATTCGGATTCCCTGCATACGTCCAACGGTGCATTTGATATACGGGCACTCACGAGCCACCGTTGGGCTGTATGTAGGGGAAACCGTGTGTTTTGTTCTATCTACAAAATACTTCAGTTCATCGACCGAATACAAATCATTCGGATTCCCTGCATACGTCCGACGGTGCATTTGATATGCGGGCACTCACGAGCCACCGTCGGGCTGTATGCAGTGGAAACCGTGTGTTTTGTTCCAACTTTTTCAAGCGCTTGTAAGCCGTTGGAGTTTTTAGAACCAAAAATCAGTGTTTAGTGTTTTCTTCTGAGTTTTCAGAACACAGTTACATAAAAGGTTTAATATATTATTACACATCACCAACACCATCCCTATCTAGTCTTCTGATTGGGCCGTAACCATGGACAATCTTCATCATTTAACTTGATGCTTGGGTCTGTGTTCACTTTGAAGGACGGAATTTCATGAAACTTATCGTAATCTTCTGACATGTCTGTCTTGTCCTACACTCCCACGATGATTCTTTTCCCTGAAAGAACTATGTGGCGCTTTGGCTCATCGTATGATGTATTCGCTTGCTTATCTTTTCTTTTTTTCGGTCTGGTAGACATGTCCTTCACATAGAAAACCTGAGCCACTTCACTGGCTAGGACAAATGGTTCGGTGTCGTACCCAAGATTCTTAAAATCCACTGTAGTCATTCTGTACCGTGTGTCTACCTCTACCCCGCCTTCTCGGTTGAACCATTTGCACTTGAACAAAGGGACCTTAAAAGAAGGTCCATAGTCAAGTTCCCATATCTGCTCTATGTAACCATAATATGTGACCTTTTGCCCACTGTAGTCTGTTGCATCAAAGCGGACACCATTGTTTTGGTTGGTGCTCTTTTTATCTTGGTCGGCCGTGTAAAATGTATTCCCATTTATCTCGTACCCTTGAAAAGTCAATATAGTCGAAGATATGACTTGGCCAACAAGTATAGCCGTTCTCCAACATTGGTGTCATTAATGAGACATGTTTTCAACCAACCGCCGAAAGTATTCATGTGTTCTCCATCAATCAAATCATCAGGTTTCTCCGGGTATTTGGAGCGTAAAAAATTCTTGTGTTCCTCGATATATGGAGCCACCAAACTGGAATTATGTAGAACTGTGTAGTGTGCTCGAGTGAAAATTATGCATGCCACTAATAAACTCGGGACTGCGTCGGTCACCGTACATCCATTGTCGGTTCATCTGCATTATACAAGTATATCAAAAACCAATACACTAGCTACATTATGAATAGATACGTGACCAAATTAATTAATACAAGTTCAGCACATTAAAAGCAAAGTAGAGTACTGATCGACCAAATATAATACATAGTTCTCATAAAACATACATTAATTAAAACTAACATACAACTATCTAAATTTTTTAAATCCAACAACAAATGCGATCAAAATCGCAACTAAGATAATTATTGAACCAACAGCATAATGATACCAATCCTCTTGACTAATGGCATATTTTTCTAATCTTTTTAAGTTTCAAGCGTATTGCATTCATCTTGATCTCGTGATCCAAGCGCATTGCCTCCATCTTGATCTCGTGATCATCGACGGTGTCGGCAAACTTGAACTCCAATTTCATCTTCTCTTCTAAGCATTGGAGACGAAGATCTTCACTTCTTTTCAATTTTGCTTTCAAATCATTATTTTCTTTTTCAAAAAACACGACAATAGGGTCGGTTGGAATTTCCGGTTCAACTACCTCCTAGATAAAAATATATCTATGTAAAGTTGGTCGGCATAATTGTCATAAACACGAAATGAAACAAATATATAGTTATAACAAAAAATCATACCACATCCGAATAATAGAACGGACGAGAACCGGTGTGGACAGATGTCAAAACCATGGCACTATGTATAACAAACAATTATACAAATTAGAAAATTATACAAGTAATAATTATGCATCTAAATCATACAACTAAGATTTTTTTAAAATAAAAGATAAAAAAAGAGGCTCACCGAGGTGGTGTCGGTGACGGGGCGGCGCCGGCGATCGACGGCGGTGAGAAAGGGGATGGGACGACACTATAAAAAACCACAAATCATACTTTAATTTGAGCTCAAAATGCATATAAAATAAATGAACTCCCTAACTTAGACATTTCATCAAGCACATAGCTAGCACTACAAAAATGAAATGAGCTAAACTAGCAATAAAATGAGCTAAACTTGAAACGCCGGAAGAGAGTATGAAGTTGCTAACCCTTGTATAGTTGGGTGTCACCAATCTTGACAAATGGTGGAGAAAAATAGGGTGAACTCGAGCTCGGAGAGGAAAGAGAGAGCAAAAAATGGAGTTGTGCTCGAGCAGGAAAAATTGAGCTGGACTCGGGGTGGAAGAAGAGATATAGGGAAAATGTTAGTCCCGGTTCGTGCCACGAACCAGGACTAAAGGTCCATCTATAGTCCCGGTTCGTGGCACGAACCGGGACTAAAGGTTCTCGCGCTGGGCCCCGCCTCTGCGGCCGCATGTGGTGACCCTTTGGTCCCGGTTCGTGCCACGAACCAGGACGTTGTTGGGCGGCGAGCTGGCCGGGTGGGGTGCCCCCTTTAGTACCAGTTCGTAACAAATTGGGGACTAAAGGTCGAAACCTATTGCCCGTTTTCCACTAGTGTGAACCCAAATGCTTAACTTCCCCCGCGCTCCATAAATTCCCTTTGGACTTTGATTGAGACATGACCGTGGACATCTTGATTAGGGCCCCCGGCACTCCGCTCAGAAAAACGCAGCAAGATGAAGAGGTGACAACACGGCCATCAAATTTCAGTATCCCGCGGGAAAACCCCTCTTTTGCATGAGGCCAAGCAAAAACTCCCATCGCGCCGACTCTAGCGCATTTTTATGTCAAGTTTTATAGGACCGTCAGCGTGTTGGTGCGGTGCATTTTCTGTTTCAACCAAAAACCAATCAACTCTTCAAACAAATATAAGTGAAATAAGAGAGTACCTTCTTTTAAAATAACTAATAGCTCTGACTATTTGTTTGGGTAGTGCGTGGTGCTGGGTGGTCAACAAATTATGCTGCCACGTAGGCACGCATGTACCCCCAATATCTCCTTTCTGTAGACATGTCTACGAGTGATCCATGCATGCATCAGCTGAGCTTAGCTAGGTCATGTCTGGAACTACAAGCGAACGACTGAACCTACTTCTAGAAAGTTAAATTCAGCGTTTAGGCCTTTAGCTTAGCTAGGTTATCTTCTGAAAAGTTAATTGAACTTAGGATCAGTGCGTGGACCAAGCTAGATAGTGCTGAAAATGGCCGGTTTACTAGGACTGGGTCGGTGTCTACATCCATCGGTTTATTGGTCAACGCTTTCTGGATGCATGTGGAGAAAACTATTCAACGATCGCGACACTAAAATTAGGCCGCCGCCTTCCTCTGTCGGGCTCTCATGCACAAGCCATAATTTATTACTTACTCTGTTCACTAATATGATATTATAGGCATTGGACACGTCATTTTAATTTTAACTATATACATATTAAAATTAGCGAATATATATAAAACAAGGAACAAGTCTAGATATGTCTGAATCAAGAAAGATTAAAATGCCTTACAAAAATGAACGGAGGGAGTAAGAAAACGACATGTAGTTGTTTAGATCAGTTAATCACGTGAAATGGTTAAAAAAATTCGTTTCGCGCTGTTATGTCATCAAGAATCGGTTTCTCCTTTGATGGGCAATAGTGGATTCAAAAATTTGTCGAAACCTGGGCGTGCTAAGGCAAATAAAATTTTCTCACACAAATAAAGCGTCACATGGACCATGTCATAGATCTAGCGTTGAGTTGTTGCCTAGCGGCCTTTCCCGTGGATCGTGGCTGATGGGTTGCTTGCTATTCATTATGGCCTTATGTACAGCTTGCTTAGAGAGCAAGCGATGTTTGCCCATTTGCCATCGTCAGTTCGCAGCTAGACAGCATCTTACGCCTGAGGCCCGCGGGGCCAAAGGCCGGGCTAGTACCGGGGTGTAACGTTGGGCTCTATGTGCGCCCATGTTGACAGGTGAGTGCATACTCGACAAGTGTCTTAGAAAATAAAGAATGAGGATGTGTGCGAAAGAGAAATGTGAGGCTGCAGTTTTTCATTTTCTTTTTTGAAACTGTCTTTTAAATAGAATGTCTTTTGCATCGCTCGTACACGTTGCAACTTGTTTTTTCTTGCTACAAGTTCTCATTCCTCATTTATAAAACTTTACTATAAGTTGATATGTTTTGAGAAACATTTTTTACTTCCAAAAGTAATGTATTTGTACTTTGTGTTTCAATTTAATTTTATATTATATGCGGAAATTTGGATGATATTTTTTTCCGGGTTAGTGTACCCAATTGAGCAGGCCAAACCGGCAAAGCAAAGCAGACCCACTGGTTATGGCCCATTCTGGAGACAGGCTGCCAGGGAGTGCGACAAGGAAGGAGGCCTTGATCGAGCGCTGACGGCAAGAAAAAGGGTTGAAAACCTAACCGGCGCTCGTTGCGTCGGTTAGCGGCGAAACGCGTACCCTGTTAGGCTTCTGCTTTACCCCTTCGCTGCTTGCTGGGCCGGCCCACTGCTCCCTCTGGGTACTACTTCGAATTAGAGAAAATTGGAAATACACGAGATCGGCGCTGGGATTCGAACTCCGGACTTCCACCACTAGCCACAAAGGGTGTTAGTATTCCTTTATTCATTCTTCTATTGTTTCCCGTCTTTTGTTTTCTGTTTTCATTTCTTTTTTTGTTTTCTTTTTTTTAATTATCCGTTTTTTTCACTTCTTTCCTTTTTATTTCTTTTTATGTTTTTTACTTTCGCTAATTTTAAAAATGGTTCATATTTAATTAAATACTTATTTTAAAAATGGTTCATTTTTAAAAAATTGTTCATGTTTAAAAATTTGTTCATTATTCCAAAATGGTTCAGATTTGAAAATGTTCATTTTTTTAAAATGGTTAAGATTTTTTAAAATGGTTCATATTTTTAAATTTGTTCTTTTTTTTCGATTTAAAATGGTTCATTTCTAAAAACGGTTCATTTTAAAAAACGATTCATTATGGGAAATGGTTCATTTTTAAAAAATGGTTCATTTTCGAAAATGGTCCATTTTTAAAACGGTTCATTTTCAAAAATGATTCGTTAAAAAATGGTTCGTATAAAAATAGTTCATTTTCGAAAACGGTTCATTTTAAAAAATTGTTCAATTTTAAAAAATGTTCATTTTCGAAAATGGTTCATTTTTTAAAATGGTTCATTTCTACAAATGGTTTATTTTAAAAAAATGTTCATTTTCGGAAATGGTTAATTCTAAAAAATGGTTCATTTTAAAAAATTGTTCATTTTCAAAATTGGTTCATTTTAAAAATGGTTCATTTTCGAAAACGGTTCATTTTTAAAAAATGGATCATTTTTGAAAATGGTTCATTTTTTAAAATGCTTTATTTCTAAAAACGGTTCATTTTAAAAAATGGTTCATTATCAGAAATGGTTCATTTTTAAAAATGATTTATTTTTAAAATGGTTCATTTTTTAAAACAGTTCATTATCGAAAATGGTTCATTTTCGAAAACGGTTCATTTTCGAAAACGGTTCATTTTTTTCAAAATGGTTCATTTTTGAAAACTGTTCATTTTAAAAAATGGTTCATTTTCGAAAATGATTCATTTTTTAAAAAGGTTCATATTTAAAATGATTCGGATTTTCTATTTTTTAAACGTTCGAAAACTGGAAACAGTGGTACACGAAATATGGGCCAGGCCCAGGAACGTTTGCCTCCAGCGAACAGGTACGCGTTCGTACCTCGAATCGACGCTAAGAGCGCACCTTAGGCGCTCCCGAAAAAGGGCAACGTGCGATAGAAAAACGTCGGACCGGTGGTTCTGATTCAGGCCGAAGAGCCCATATATAACGCGGGGCAAAATTAGGTCACCAAGACGGATCAGAATTTGCCTACGTGCGGTGCCTCCTCGATCTTGATTCTTTGAAATCGCTTGAGCAGAACCTGTGAGCTTCAGAACCCTCGATCATCATCGATCGGCCGTGAGCAAACCGAACATCGCCAAGATGGTTAAGGACGTCGCAGAAATCGCTGCTAAAACAATCGGTGAATTCTTGGGATGCGAGGAGAATATACGCGACATGCTGCGGACCTGCGACGGCTCGGAGAAGGAGGCATGTGACAAGGCGAGGGCCGCGCTGCGGGGCTGCTTCCAGGCCAACACCCACGCGATCGTCATCGCCCGCGCCAAGGAACACCACGACGGCGACGATGAGCAGTCCGCCAAGTGATGCCTTGATCCGTGCTGCTGTGCTGGATGCTGAAGCTGTTTAGAGGAAACATCTGTACAAGAATAAGATACACGGGCAGTTAGTTTTTTTTTCACGCATAAAAATATTATTGTTATTTATTTTCGTCCGACGTGGTAATCAAGTTTTGTTTTCTATTAGCGAAAAGTTTCGCCGATCTATAAATAATCATCAACATCGCGGCCTTGGCTTGCTCTTGCAGCGACCGGGCGTCGAGACGCCACGCCGCGGCCTCGCCTCCTCGTTGGCAAGCAAGCCAGCAAGGCAGGTGAGGATCAACAAGTGCTCTTCATCGTGGACGGGGTCCTCGGCTTCTTATTCAAGCAGTTCAGCGAGCAGCTCCTCGTTGTCAGAGTCCATGACTGGGTGGACAAAGCGCCGAACACCTAGCGGGCGAGGTGGGCACGTTTCGCCCCGAGAGTCTTCCTTGCGGCTAGATCACGACGGAGGGGAGGGGCGGCGCCGGCAACATGGAGAGTTGGGGTGGTGACCTTTCTAGCTCCTTGTGTGCGACAGAGGAGGGATGGGTGGTGCCTGCGGCGACGCGAACGGATAGAGGAAAGGCGAGTCGGTGGTAGGGAAATGCGATGTCTCGCCGATAGTGCTGACCCACACGCTTTTTCCCTTTGGTCGGCTTCCCCAGGCGGAACCCAGTGGGCTGGGTTTGGACTGGGTGCACCGGCACTAATTTGGGCTCCTGGAGGGCCGACTGGGAGAATTTCGACGGTAACAAAGCAAAACGGCGCTATTTAGCCTCTTGGGGGCGCTAGGGGGACGGCTGGAGATGCCCAAAGAAATATAGCTATTTTTCTTGACACACAGTTGAAGTCGATCAAGAATATGCACATACATACGTTCCATTTGGACGACCGATGGATGGAGCTCTAGTCAAAGTACACCGCAAATGGATCATTGGCGTTCTGAGATTAAAATTTAGGCTATGGTGCTTAAACACGTGACAAAACAAAATAGATACATGGGCATTAGCACCAGGACGTATTTTTGTAGAAGGATCCCACAAGAGTGAGGTACTTGCGACGGGAGTCAAATCCTGGACGCAGAATGCGCCACTTCGACCCTTGCCAATAAGCAACTGCGTAGTTCTCAACACTTGATTTTTCTTTGTAATTCTTTTAAAAAACGTGGCAGTATTATTAGCAGAAATTAATTTTTAAGTACCTGAATAAAGAAGACCACATTGATCGAATAAAGAAGATTAACCTCCGATTTCAGAAATTGAAATTATCTACAGAGAAAAACAATTGCACTTGAGTTTGAGACATCGAGGATCGAGAGGAGTAGTACGCAATTACCGAGGCTAGAACTTTAAGAGTCTACCGGGACACGCGCCAGTAGAAGGCTACCGGGCATTCACGGATCGTCCCCCAGCGTGCACAACGGCGGATTGGCTCTGTGAGGTCGCGCTACAGCTTTGGAATGGAGGCTGCGGCTCTCTAGTTCAGTGGAGAGAGCAGATTTTCGGTGGTGGCCGGACCGCATCGCGAGCGTTGATATTGCTGGGCCTTTGCAGTCTATAGCCCTGGTCAATCCTGGACCAATGCACCTGGCTGGGCTCTTTTGGTTCAAATTTTCCAACGAATTACTAGTGAGGATGCATGTATATTAGTCCACGACCAGGGCTGCAGCACGGTCTGCCCCTGGATGGATGGAGCTCTGCCGCGCGGTGTACGTATAACCTAGAAGGTCAGGAAACCGGGTCTTACGCGAACAAACACCCGGCCAATTAAACGCCACCAAATCGGGTCTAAATTGACAAACTGAAAAGGCGGAGAAGAGATCGGATCCATGGACGACGGCGCGGAATTCCCCACGGACGTCCTCGTGGACATCCTCCAGCGGTTCCAGACAAACGCCAGCCGCCGGCTCCGCCTCGTCTGTCGGCACTGGCGCCATGTTGTCGACACGCGCACGGCCACGAGCCTGCGCAGCCGCGCCAAGTCGCTCCTTATCACCGTAGAGCGTGGGTACGTCTTCGAAGACGACCTGTCCACAAGCCAGCGCAGTTGGGAGATGCCACAGGGGCCCCAATGAGGTGGTAGGGACCTGCAACGGCATCATCTGCATGTGTGACAATTTTGGCGGCGTCACAGGCGATAGGTTGGCCGTCCCGAGCCCTCCACGACAAAACCAGACCGGCGCACGGATCCTGTGCCGGACCTTCAGCTTCACGCATGACCAGGCGACGGGGAGGTACATGATCGTGCACGTCTCATGTTACGGCGGCCAGGTCATGGTGTTCACGCTAGGGGAGACGTCTTGGCGGGATGTCGGATACTGAAGCGAGCAGAATACACGCCGTCATCCCCGCAAGCATCCCTTCTCAGAGTTGGAAAAATTGCAACCAGCCGTCGCTAGCATAGCAACAGAGAATTCGGAGAGTACGTCTCCAAACCGGTCCGCCCATCTGTGCCGAAGGCTCTCCTGTAAGTAGACACCTCATCTGTGGTACGGCGACACCGACGTCAAAGGCTGACTTATTAGGGCCCTTATGCGGCACGGACGACGGATTGCCCCCTTTAGCTTGTGATGGGTAGCCAATCACTCCTACATAGTTGATCCAGCAGTCGCCCGCGCCAGTATTAGATGGTAAGTTTCACCCAGAGTAGAAGGAAGAGTAGAGGAAGCAACAACGGCTCATCAGCCAAGCTCAATGAGCTCATCAAATCTAGAAAGATGTTCGTGACCCAAGGGTCAACCAATTCCTCCGAAAAGGCAAGATAAAGATATCCTAGTAGATATTGAACATGGCTAAGCATTTCTACTCTACAGGATTACTATATAATTTCTACTGAGGGTATCAAGTATAAGGCGACAAGTGGATCACGCTGGTGTGTCAATCGACACGCCAGTGACTTGAATAAAATAGCATGCATATTTGTAAAAGAATAAAATAATGCCCCTTTTAAAAACATAGAATAAAACATGAGAGAGGGCATGCCTTCGTTGATGCATCATCTTCTTTTTCAGTAAGCTGATTATATCCACAATCTTCAATAAGCTGTTAAAAAGGTTATTTTTTTGTTGATTTTATATCTCGTATAAGATCAGGCGAGGCAGGCAGAGAGCTGAGTTGACCTAGATATAGCATACGTACAGCTACGTCCTCTGCCGATGGGAGATCAATCCAAACGGAGATCAATCTAAACGGAAATTAAGAGGCCATACGGGACACTAACTAATTAATTTGGGACTTTTCAGATTACAGTTTATGTACGACGCCTCTGCACCAAAACTGATCACAGCTTATATATAAGCCTCCTAGGTTTTACTCCTTGATCGATCATCGGCTCTTGAGAACCCGAGCCATCACATCGATCGGACGCGCCGGTGCCTTCAGGCCAACGTCGACGCGATCAAAGCGCTAGCGGCAGTGCGAGAGGACGCGCGTTGGAGGGCAAACTAATGACTACTAGATTCGAACGGCGCGGCTCGCCGCGCGGCACTTGTTTCTTCTTTGAATTATTTGCCCGTGGTTGTCACATTTTATACAGATTATGAAAAGCACCCTGATTTTAAAAGCGAATAACTACTATTTCATCATCCTATTTGTGAGCTAAGATATGAGAAGCTGATATCGTCATGACAAAAAATCAGCTACTTAGCAAATAATAAATGTCATATACTTTTCTTCATGCCATCGGAGCTGCCCACCTTCTATCAGCAATCGTATTTTTAGTATGGAGCCTTTCGAGAAGCCGCTGAATATCCACATTGATAAAAAATATAAGCAACTATGATAGCTACCATTTCATGCGGTAACTAAAATTGGGTATCACCCGATTAGGTCTCAGCCATCTTTACAGATGGAGAAATGAAATACCGAAATTCCCAAGCACAAGAATAAGAACATAGTAGTTTGCACTACTAATATAACACATGATAACTTAATAGTTTGTCAAACACAACAGTGCACACACGCACGCACACACACATCTCATCAACATGAAATGCATTATTTATACAGGTGCTACAAAAGATATATGTAGACATTGTCACTATCATCTTGGCATTGGCATGCCAAGATGATTGTAGAACTAAAATGAAATTATTCCTTGGAGGGTGGGAGCATGCACATCTTGGCAACCTGCATATAGGGATAATAAGAAAGTCTGTAAAATGAAAGTTCAGACTTAACTGACATGTTTTGTTTTATATCCGAATGTCCTAAAACTCAATGAAGAATGTACAATTTTTTTGAGATGTTTTGCAACAAAATAACTATATGTTCAACTCTTTGGGGAAATTTCGGTTTGGCGATGCTACATATTCCATTTTATTTTATAAACACCAGTAAAACAGACCTTATGTTAGCAAGAGCATTAACGAATATAGGCTCTTCAAATGACCTTATGTTAAATGAAATACCAAGAGCATTATCCACTCAGACTAATAAGTTTGACCAAACATGGCATGAAACAATGGCATAGAAAAGAATATTACCTTGGAAACAGTGGCATTTAAAGTGCCTATTTCTAATTGCCGACAAAAAAAAAAGACATAGGTAAAGAACAAAAAACTTACTTTCCAGGTAAAATGTCGCCCCATATGGTGAAACCGTTTGCCCTCCAACTCATATTGCAAACAATAGCATAGAAAAGAATATTACCTTGGAAACAGTGGCATTTAAAGTGCCTATTTCTAATTGCCGACAAAAAAAAGACATAGGTAAAGAACAAAAATCTTACTTTCCAGGTTAAATGTCGCCCCATATGGTGAAACCGTTTGCCCTCCAACTCATATTGCTATGCATAGTCCTCATCTCAGATAGGATCCTGACCTTGAGGAGCAACAACACAAGATAACAAAGTGAGGTAAATAAATTGTACAACACATGATTAGAAGCTAGCCAAAGCAACAAACCATCAAAATAAAATAATTTACCTGAAAGTACAGCAAAGTATAAGAAAAGTGACAGAATACTTACATTGGCCTTAGGAGAGTTACAGATTGGATCCATAAAGAGAACATTAATCATCTTGGATATGGCACAGCAAGCAACATACTAACAAATTAAGCCAAAATAACCAATCTTCAGACTGTAGTGCCTAATATAAGAAATGATAGTTAGTGGTCAGAAATGTGCGAATCCTGAGGGGCTCATTCCCTCTTTTATTCTGAAGAACATGTGAAATATGATATATGATAAAATAAAAATGCAGTATAATCTGATATACACATGACACCCTTTACATCCATGTGCTAAATCAAACTAATATTGTACAATATGAATATGAGCTCCTCTCTGGAAGTTAACTTTGCAAAAAACCATTTCTTAAAAAATGCCAAAATGGAAAGCTAAATAATAATTTATTTCAGATCACCACCCAACAAACAACATTGATATCATAAACCATGTCAAGGCAAAGAAAGTTCTGATTTCATTATGTTGGCTGAACCATAAGCTAATTAAAACAAATTATGTTCAAGGAGATGCCTGAGTTAAATAACTGAAGTTGAGAACAGCAAACTCGTACAAAGATATGAAAATCCTTCTTTTTACCTCTCAAAAATGGAATAGAGCCTCCCCTTGTTTGGCCCGTGAGCATTTTCTTGAATCTGCATCCACAACAACACATCACACAACTTAAAACCCAATCAATGGATCGAAATGAATGTATTTGAGTTGGTACCATTACCAAATTTAAAAAAACCCTAGGGCAGCAGAAGAGTAATAAAGGCTCAAATGAGTGAGAACTAATTTTGATTTTTTGAGAATATCATTTGATATCAATCCTGGGCACAATGAATCTTATGTATAGAGTCTATTAAGAACACAAAAGCTAAAATATATAGAATGAAGCCAAAGCAGAATGAGTAATTTACACATGTAGAATAAGGGCATGAAAAGAAGAGCTACAACTGAGGTAGTGGATGAACATATGGCAGGCACCACTAATAAGCAATAACCAGCAAGTATGCAGGAGACGTTACATTTGAACATAAGCAAGTATTTGTTAACATTGTCGGTCTCGTTATCCTAAAATTTCCGGTCTTGTTGGCTTTAAAATAGATTATTCCATGTTAAAACTGAGAACAGTGGAAATGTGGAAATAAATTCAATTTCTTACATATTCAATTCAGACTTCGGTAGTGGATGAACATATGGCAGGCACCACTAATAAGCAATAACCAGCAAGTATGCAGGAGACGCCGTGTCTTCTGTAAAGAACATCATGGAGACATCAATACCAAGTAATAGGTACTTCCTCTCTCAAATTATAAGACGTTTTGGTATGCTAAAATAGGCTACTAAAACGTCTTATAATTAGATACGGAGGTAGTAGTTCATACTTCGGTTTTGCTCTCAGTAATAGGTATTTAAAGCAATTTGGGCTGATAGGAGAATACCTTACAGGTTACAAAAATTCAGTGACAACCAAACAAATATAATGCTTTCAGCACCGTGATATTGATAATAAGACCATGTCCTGAAATTATCAATCAAATAGCATTTGTAAGACAAAGACATCAAAGACAAATTATCCAAAAGACATCATAGATTCGAAGGAAAGAGCAAGAAATTGCAGCAAATGAGAAACTAATACAACTTTTTTGCGTTGGGAAACTATTAGTGTTACTTCGCAATGTATATAAATAATAGAAGGCATATAAAACTACTTTTTTTAGTGAGAAGGCATACATAACTAAAATTTATAGAAATATATCCATAAGTCTAAGCGGTAAGACGAATGGCATTATACGGGGAGGGAAAATCAGTGGAAGCATATGCCCAAAAGAATCGCCTCTGGAACATTGTCTCCTCTGGACCATCATTTGGCTACCTCATTCACATAAGAATGGAAAGGCAATCCATATTGTGAAGCAACAACGTCCAACAGATGTATGCAAGAAGAATAAACAACGAAAATCCTGTGCAGAAATCGAATCAAGAAAAAATAAAATAATACTACACAGTAGCAAGGAAACAACCAACAAATACGTAGCCAGCAATAATATTTGGAGAGAACCTAAATAGGTAGACGAACAGGATATAACAACACAATATATTTATAACAGAGAAAGGACAGTAATGATAATCACCTAGCACAGCAGGAAGACAAATAGAAAATAGAAAGCAGGAAGGTGACAGAGATTACCAGATCGAATGGTGTAAGCCTTGATGAATAACCATTTGAAGCCGGCCAACTTCTGACCGGACGGCAATGACAACCAAGATCTGGGGATCCACGGGTGGCACATGGGTGCCCTGCTTTCCTGTGTGACCAGATGGCGCCACTCTCGGTCGATGTGGAGTCACTCAGGATACTCATTTCGACACTTTCCCAGAGAGGTACTTCTGATGAAATCTGCAAGAAACAAAAATGGCAACCAGGGAATTGATTATATGCTACCAGTATTATGCAGCAAGTGATTAACTATTTTGTTATCAATGCATAAGAAGCTAGAGCAATCTATTTTCTGAACAAATGCATAGAAACTCAATAAGCAAGTATGACTGGAGATGTACGTGGTTATTGGCTTATTTGCTAGAAAGGATGTATCTAACCAGCAAACTAACCAACCCCACATTGATCAGCGCAGAACAACCACAAGAACCAAAAAAGGAAATACATCCGAGATAATTAACAGATTGTAGCTGCAATGGAAGTGTACAAATAATAAGGACATGTAAAGTCGCAACAGACTGATACATTCTAGCTGTCCAACCGACGACTAATACTATTACTCAAATTATCTGCCAGAAAAAGTGAGGTTTCTCTGACAGTATATTGCTGAAGTGAAGAGAAAGGAAATACTAAACTATATGAACTAATTAAAATGACCCCTGACCCTATTGGAAAACAACATAACAACTGCCATGCTATCAGCGCTGCTCATGGCACTACAAATGGAATTACCCAACCTGCAGAACAACTATAAATCACATAAAGCATAAATATGAATCCATCACGGAGGAACACAGAGAGATGGATGCCACGAAAATACAAATGGGCTTGCGGAAGCACCACTTCACAGAAATTTAAACAGAGGATAACATGCTCTCAAAATTTTATTACCTGCATCAAGACACTGAACCTTGAGCATGGCTAATCTTCCTCTCAAACCTGCCACACAAAGAAAAAATCACTATCTGTAATTAATAGTAGTACTATGTGATGAGGTAAAAAACACTCAAACGTGTAGTAGTTATTTGGTATAAAATCCATTTTATGTGCAGAAACTATATATAACCGATCGTGTTTTAAATTATTCCAGGAAAGCATACAATTTTGATGGATATTAAGATATATTATGTTGCACCATGTACATGGTAGTTTATCCAGCAGAATTGAAAGGAATTTCGAAACCACTTAAAGCTGAACTTTGTAAAGGAGAATATCTTAAAAAAATGTTGCTTACCATTTTCCTATGGTATTCTTCTATGTTAAAAAGCATGCCCGTCTTCCATACTCAAGTTCCGAGAACTGAATGTAAAATAGATGGTCATAATCAAGAATGGAGCAAGTGCAATAGTAATGTAAGCACTGAAATAATAATTGACTAAAGATGGCAGCACTCGCATTTTTCACACCACTGAATCCTATTAGCAACTTGCAAACGTATAATACAACCACACCAACTAAATAACCCACCGAACACGTTAGCTGTGTAAGATAAAAACACACGAGTAATTAGAAAGTACCAAAAGTTGTACCATTGACCAACAAAGAATAAAATGTTCTAATCAGCTGAGCAAAACACACAACCAAAACATCAGAATTTTCGCTAACCAGCAAGCAAAACATCATGTACTAAATGCTGAATACCTAGGAAAATATCAGCAAGCAAGACATCATGTTCTAATCATACTATGGCCAATTCAACACATTTTTGATTTGTAAGGATAAAATTAATTTATATATACCCGAAAACAAAGGCCAATCATCTATAAGAGTTCCAACACACACAAAAATAATAGTCTCGCATTCATTGCTGAATATATTCTGTCATAAGTAATGTTCAACTTGGGCAAACATCCATCATTCGGTATATACATACAATAGCAACCACAGAGATACAAAACGTGAACAAAAAGCATAGTCTCGAATATTCGCCTGCTGGCTAGTGGCAATTTACACGCAGAACAGACGAACATCAAGAAGCCAAACAACAATTTGGGAAACAAGGATTGGGAAAAAAGATTGTAAGCTGTTGCGGAAGAGCACAACCTGAACAGAAACTAACAAAACATCTAGCAATCAACAATAAATAATAGATCTGTTCTAAGCAGATGAACAAAGCACATAACCAAAGGTAAGGCTGACGGTGTCCATTCTATTGGTCCCAAGAAATTATCCACCGACCTTGCAATCTAGAAGGTGCATCTACCTCTACCGCTACGCATAAACAACACTTAGCTGACAGAAATTTCTGTACAATCTAAAGAATCTCGAAGAAAGATACAGATCTACGCATGACCACCCGATGTGGGAAAAAATGTATTTTGCACTCACCTCCAACCAGCGACTCCTGTGCAGCAACCGATCCAGCAGCACACCAAGTCAGCAACAACTGCACAAAGAAAAAATAGGAAAGATTAAACACGAAAAAGGGGAAGGAGCAGACTACCTGAACCAGGGTCGGAGGGCACCTCAAAGCAGCACTTCCTATGGAGAACCAGATCCAACGTAAATTGCGAGACAAAATAACCACGGCCATGGTCGATCTACAACAGAGGAGAAATAGGCATATCAAATTTGAGCAAGAAATTGAGAGGAAGATGTATGGGTCTGCGGGTAAACATGTAGCCATGGTCGATCTCTGAGCGGCGGCGAACGCAGCAGCAACTCAGCTCCTGCAATGGCTGCTCTCTTCGCCATGAAATCCACACGCGCTGCCCGGCCAGACCGATGGCATCTGGATGGGGGCGCCTAGCTCCTGCTCCAGAATCAGAGAAGACATCAAGAGCTGGGCGTTTTAGGGAGAGAGGGTTTATTGCGTACCAGAAAAAAAGGAGAATGAGATAGAAACCTGGGATTTGTTCTTGCTGTTGGTCGTGGGTTCTCCCCGCTCCATAGTCAGTTGTGATGCAGCTGCCGTCCTTCCCGACGAAGCAGCGCAGAGCGCCCATCTCCACGACCGGCGAGGAGCGTGGCCTGCAGCTCCTTCCGGCTCGATGCGAAGGAACGACTGCCGCCTCCCCAGCGTGCTGCCGTCCTTCCCTAGCGCCCCGGCTCCCTCTCCGGCGACCCCTCGCGGCACCATCGTGCCGGTCTCCTGCCAGCGCCGCTGCCGTCCTTCCCCAGCGCCTCGGCTCGCTCTCGAGCGCCGCCTCGCGGCACAAGCGTGTACGGCAGCTCGTGCGGGGAGAGACGGAGTGGAGGGACTGGGGAGAAGAGACACAACTGGATTGGGGGAGAGAGGACGTGCGGGGATTGGCGGCCGACGGCGTAGAGGAGGAGGCGGAGGGGCAGGAGCGTGGCGGCGGGATTGGAAGAGAAGAGAGGAGCGAGAGGACTGGGGGAGAGAGCGACGCGAGCGATTGGTGGCTAGGGTTTCACCGTGGGGAATTTGGTTTTATACCGCAGGCCAAAATGACTTTTTTGACCATAGCAATGGACGACTAAGATGGACGCGGGTTTTGACTCTCTGATCGGACGGCTCGCGGTGGCCAGTCGCTGCGAAGAAATCAGTGTGTACCGAATTTTCCAGCCACGAAGTCAATGACCGGTGGGACCAGCAACCGTAAAAAAAAATCACCACGCGATCAGATGGCTGAGATCGAATCAAGTTTCTATAGGACGGTCAGTAAATTCTGAGCTCTGGTGAACGGGCTGGCTAGGGGAAGGATGTTATCTTTAGATAGATAGTATCTCGGCCCTGAATTCAATACTGCGTACGCACTGTACGTCCTCCTGTTGAAGATGACTCCGCTCAATTGGTCGAGCGCATGCATTTGTATATGCCGGGATGTCTAATGTATTCGACCTTGACGATTTTGTATTAGTCAGTTTTTGTTTCATTGGTTTCACAATAAAATTAACAGCAGTATATATTTCTCAGATGCATGGAGCATTGGTCTCCACTGAAAGTCACACAAACTGACGGTCAATCAATGATCAATCAGCGGGATTTATCTGAATTCTGAAAAAAAAAACTCTAATGCCTGTGTTTTTTGTACCTACGCCAAACTAATTGCAACTGCAGAACCCGACACGTACTCAAATCAATTTCTGGAACCTTTGCAGTTTATAAATGCCCCTGAAGGGTCAAGGGCACAAAGTCGATTAATTACGTATCTAGCTCCTTGTTGTCTCCTCGCTCGTGCTTCGGTTCGTGACCTTCAGAACCCTAGATAGCTCCTCGATCATCGATCGGCCGTCGGCAAACCGAACATCGCCGAGATGGCTAAGGTCGCTCCGAAAACCGCTGCTAAACTAATCGACGATTTTCTAATCAAAAGATGCAAGGAGCAGATACAGGATGTGCTGCGCGGCTGCGACGACTCCGAGGCGTACGACAAGGCGAGGGATGCAATGCACGAGTGCTTGCAGGCTAACACCGAGGCGATGGAGCAGGCGTTCGCCGCACACGGCAAGGGACAACACGATGGCGGCAAGGATGACTTGATCCGTGCTGCTGGGTTTTCATGCTGAAGGTGTTTAGAAGAAACCATCTGTATAAGAATAAGATACACGGGCAGTTAGATTATTGTTTTTTCACGCAAAAAAGATTATTGTTATTTCTCTTTTGTCCTGCCGTGGCAAACAAGTTTTGTTTTATATTTGCAAAAAGTTTGGCAGATCTATAAATAATCATCAACATCAGTATAAAATCGCTAAGGATAATAAAACTTAAGAATAGGTCACTAAACCAGCTAGCTTGCAACGATCGCAAATACTAAAGCGAGCCGAAAATGCTTGTCCTAGTAAAACTTATTGTAATAGAAAGATTAAAAGTCACTGTGCTAAGACTTGAAACGACCAGCGCACTAGAGAAGCAAACATCGTCAAAGATAAAAACCGTATATCAGAAAATTCTGACCTTAACCACACAAACAAATACGAAAACCAATCTTATTCCACAAGATACGCCGTCACACAACTCTAGGCTCTCCGTTGGTACAAGGCGTACGATAGGGCCGGCGGGGTACCTTATTTCTAACACCCGATGTCGCCACAACCTCACCGGACACCCCGATGAAGAGAAAGAAAATTAAGTTCATAAAACCTGGAACCCTTCCATCAGTGAGAGGCCGAGATCAGTCACACCTCTGAGCCCCAAGAGGACATCGGAGGCGAGCGGGGATGTGAACTCTAGCCATCTTGTGGATTTCCCTTATTTTCTCTTTTTTCCGATTTTACCGGTACCGTACTACTAACCTCTTTCGATACAAATAACAGTTTTGTTTTTGGTCAAACCCTATCAAGAGTTTGACCAAGATTTTGGAAACTCTATAAATACCATATAAATATTACAACCTTGAATATGTATGCATAGTATATTTGTTTACTATAGTAAATTAGTGTTGGCCAGACTTATCTAATGTTTATGATAAGGAAAAACTTGGAATATATTTTGTGGGGGGAGGGACTATGAATTCTAATTCAATATTTTTCCATTAGTTGGAAACATAGCCACACACCGATGAAATATAATGATGATGTTACTCTATAAGTTTTCCGTCTGTTTTTGGTTAATATTTATATTTAATTATTTAGTAGGCCAATACTTCGATTTATCTCAACTTTCTGGGCTAACGGCCTAACACAGGTTCGACCTCATAACCATGCATCACTAAATTGGTCAAACAGGAAAAATTAAAATAGAAATTTCAGCGACATATCAATAAATCTATTTGAAGCAGGTCCTCCATTATTCCTTTTTTTTTTTGCGAAACGTCCTCCATTATTCCTCGCTGCTATGAAATATAGCTATTTTTCGTGACACACGATCGAAGTCGATCAATAATATGCACATACATACGTTCCATTTGGACGACCGATGGATGGATGGATGGAGCTCTGCCGGGGGCGTACGTAACCTAGTAGCAGGAAACCAGGTCTTACGCCAACAAACATCCGGCCACTTAAAACGCTACCAAATCGGGTCCAGATTAACAAACTGATAAGGGCAAGTACATTGGGCGACGCTTAGATGAGCGCTTAGATGAATAAAAATAAAGACCACCGAATTATATTATGGGCTAAGCGTCTCAGCCCACAACGCGCAGCGCTAATTTGGGTCGCGAGCTACCACATGTGATCGCTAATAAAACTGCCTCGTACAGCTAAAAGGAGTCCTAGCGCCCGACGCTCTGGTTTGCGTCGACACAAGAACAAATCCCAGCATCGGAAGGGATCGGAGTGTAACGGCAGGGAATTTATTCCCTAGCGCCGGCGTTGTACATGCCCTAAGGTGGATAAGAGGAACGATCGGATCCATGGACGACGGCGCCGAATTCCCCACGGACATCCTCGTGGACATCTTCCAGCGGTTCCATCCGAACACCCGCCGCCGGCTCCGCCTCGTCTGCCGGCACTGGCTTGTACCGACACACGGCGAGCAACGACACCGCAAAAGCAAGACGCGGCACCGTGCAGATCGATCAGAGGAACCAAGGTACGTTGGTTGCCCATATTGAGACAAAATATGATACCTTCCGAAGGTTTGACTTTGTCGAGACCATGGAGCCGTTGAGAATCTACAAGTGCTGGTGAAAACGATGCAGGATGCATGACTTATCTGCAATTGCACGGTCGTAGATATGGTATATGCAAATCTGTTACTATGTTAAAAGTTTTGCTTGGCTGGAACTTTCTCCGCTAATATATGTGCTTTACCAAATGAATGAAGAATTATCAAACCATTGTTCGGTAAACAACCAGGATCCTTTTTTATTGTTTGTTTGGCCAAACGATTATTTACTTGTATACAATGTTCTTTACAGGTGTTTTCTTAATTTTTTGTTTGCCAAATGATCCTTTTTTAATTGTTTGTTTGGCCAAATTCTTTAATCTTCCAGACTTCCATGACTTTCAAGAATGCTATTGTTCTAAGAATGCATAGCTTCAAATTAGCTATCGCCTGTTGTGGTTCAGTTGATTGGTTAATTTACTATTCTTCAATATGTTCTGGCCAGTGGAGCTTCTATATGTTATCTTAGGATTGTCGACAATTTTCCATCAAGTTGAAGACTAATCAATCAACTGAAACAATTGGTTGCGTTGTAGCACAAGGGAACAAGTCTGTCATATGGTCATCACAGGTTGGGTATTTTGACAACCTTGTTCTTTAACTTGATTGAGCCATACGCTGGATTGTGGAATTGAACTCGGTATATTGCTGGATTGTGGAATTGAATTTGGTATATTGCTTCCTGTATTATTTATAATCTTGCTATCCCCGTCTTATTATTTAGTTCAAAGACCAATGCACATCTTTTTATTTTGTGCAAAGGCCAGTGTATCACAGTAACATGCATGTTTCTGAAAATGACGCACTGCGATCGGACCATCAATTACCGCCACATGCACAGTTGTTAAAATAAACTCCTAAACTTCTTTCAGAAGCCGAGTTTACCGCATTGTTCACGTTGTGGCAGACAGGCGGCGCAGCAAAGCGCGCTGTTCGTTGTAAACTGCAAGGGCTGAAATACCCACCAGATATACAAAACGTACAACATTGCAAATGTTACAATATGACATCACCAAGCCAAAGAGCGCAAACACAGCTCGAGCTTTTTCTTGTTAGTACAAATGCGTGCTCCCACAGGTATCAGGTGGAGGAGAAAGCAATGATAGGTTCTGGATATCGTGACAAACAAGAGAATAACATTGCCACAACTAAAGCTAATCCAGATGAGTTCGCATATGTTTTACAACCGAAAGTATATATAATCACTGCTCTAGGCTTTCAGTTTTATTTGTATATGCCATATTTTCAATTGATCGTCTACTCTAGGCTTTCAGTTTGTTAATTTGGGCCCGGCTTCGTGGCGTTTTAAGTGGCCGGCTAGCTGTTAGTCGCGTAACGGCGTAACACCGGGTTTCGTGCCGGCTAGGTTATGGACTTGTGTCAAGCACGGATCGCGTACACTGCCGGGGAAGGATCCATCCATCGGTTGTAGTTCGGCTCGTATTGGCCATGATTTCATCGCGTGCAAGCTAGAATGCATGATCGATCTTGTAATTCAAGTAGGACTGCATGGTCCGCGTTGAGGCCGGTGCGGTGATAGGTAAGGGACGTGGTCTATAAATAAGGGGGAACCCTAAGAAAACCCTCGTTCCAGATCGATTTACACTTACATAGACATCGTACTTACGGTCTTACGCACGCGCTCTTGTCTTTGCTCGATCGTCGTCATAGTCATGGGGAAGTCATCGTCGTCGTCTGCCGCTCCGGTCATCGACAAGACGTGCTTGTACCGCTACCTGAAGATGATTGAAACTTGCTACGAACACAGAGACACGCCGACACCCGTGGAAGTGGACACGGAGGCGTGCGCCAAGGCGGTCGCGGAGGTGAAGAAGTCCCGGAGACCCGACGCTACCATGGACGAGCCCTACATCCGCGAGATGGAGAAGCAACCCTAGTTAGCTCGCCCCGATCCCATCGATCAACGTGCTACTACCTAGAGGATTCGATCGCTAGTCCTTTTTTCTTAGATCAAAGAGTGTCTCTATTTTAGATTAACTGATATTTGTGTCCATCATCGATCGTGATAAAGCGCGCCGCCCTGGTCCATGCACGCCAGATTGAAGAACCTGCGGCAGATGTACATGATTTTTGCAATGATCTTTGCAATGCCATGAATAAGACTAATAGGCTGAGATTGTGTATGCACCTTTTTTGTAGGAAAGAGGGCAATATTTACGGACTTGAACCACTCTAAGTCTTCCGCATGACGGTAGGAGATAAATAGATCACTCGCAAAATATCAGCCCTAATGATTGACCGTGAAGATATTACCAGTCACGTGAGTTATTTGTTGTCGGCCGCCGCTGAGTTACGCGAAGTGGTCAACGAATCTGAGGTAACAAAAGTCAAACCCATAACAAGGCAGAAGCATATTTACTAGTATATATAGACATATACCGAGCGGGTACAACTGCTGTCCTCCACCAACATATACAAAACCATATGAACATGAAAATCACATCCCATCGCCTAATAATATCTTAATATTAAAGAAATATGAAAATAAAGTTTTGACATCGATTTATCATCATGATCGTAAAACAGAGAAAGGTGATTAATAAATCAGAAAGATCCAGTACGTCCTGTGTTTGTAGAATGCACATATATGTCGACAACCAATCGACCTCCGTTAGAGGTTCACACTAGTAGAAAAACCACCTTTCGTCCAGAGCCGAACCAGCCATTAATCCCGGTTCATAGAAAAACCGGGACCAATGTCAGGCACTGGTTCCGGTTCGAGCTGCCAGGGGCCCGTGGACCATTGGTCCCGGTTCGGTTGGGGACATTGGTCTCGGTTCGTGCCACGAACCGGGACCAATGCTCCAGTGCCGGACACGTGGCGTGCCGCGGAGCTTTGGTGTGAAGTGGGTGCCCAATACCCCTCCCCTGCCTATAAATAACCCACCCCCTCTCTTCTCTCCTCTGTTTTTTTTCTGGTTGGATTGGTGGAAGTGGGTGCTAGTTTTTTTTTCCTTTGCCACGCACAAGATGTGTTCGATGAAATGCCCGAGCCACACTTAAGTTCACACAAGATGATATCCTCGGCCGAGGTTAGCAACTTTATCCTTTTCATCTGTAATTGATACAGAAATATTGCACGTGTCGATGTACGGTGGTCATTTCACTATTCAAGATGTTATTGTAATGGTATTTGATAAACTTAATTATATGATGCAGATGGATGCACGGATGCGATGGATGTACGGCGAACGACGCAGTTCCGAGTTTATTGCAGGCCTGCATAAATTTCTCGAAGTGGCTGAGGCAAACAAAGTGGATAATTTTATGCCTTGTCCATGTGAGAAGTGTCGGAACGTCAGGGAGTACTCTAACCCGAAAACCATTCAAGACCACGTGCTTCGGAGAGGTTTCATGCCCAGCTATAATTGTTGGACCAAGCACGGAGAAAGAGGGGTTAGGATGGAAGACAATGAAGAAGAGGAGGATGATGACAACTATCCTATGTTCCCTGAGGAATGCGGTGATACTGTAATGGAAGACGTTGAAGAAGAAGGAGGTGAACATCGGGCATCAGATGAGCCCGCTGATGGTCTTGGTGGGGTCATTTCTGATGCAAAGCGAGAATGCGATACAGAAAAGGAGAAGCTAAAGTTGGAGGCCATGCTAGAGGATCACAAAAAGTTGCTGTACCCAAATTGCGAAGATGGCAGCACAAAGCTCGGTACCACACTGGAACTGCTGAAATGGAAGGCAGAGACTGGTTGTTCTGACAAGGGATTTGAGAAGTTACTGAAAATAATGAAGCCGAAGCTTCCAAAGGATAACGAATTGCCCGAGACTACATACGAAGCAAAGAAGGCTATCTGCCCTCTAGGATTAGATGTGCAGAAGATACATGCATGCATTAATGACTGCATCCTGTACCGCGGTGAGGAGTACGAGAATATGGATAAATGCCCGGTATGCAATGCACTGCGGTACAAGATCAGACAAGATGACCCTGGTGATGTTGAGGGCGATGACGAGCCCCCCCGGAAGAGGGTTCCTGCTAAGGTGATGTGGTATGCTCCTATAATACCACGGTTGAAACGTCTGTTCAGAAACAAAGAGCATGCCAGGTTGTTGCGATGGCACAAAGAAGAGCGTAAGAAAGACGGGAAGTTGAGACACCCCGCCGATGGGTCCCAGTGGAGAAAAATCGACAGAGAGTTCCCGACATTTTCAGATGACGCAAGGAACTTAAGATTTGGTCTAAGTACAGATGGCTTTAATCCTTTTGGGGAGCAGAGCTCCAGTCATAGCACTTGGCCCGTGACTCTATGTATCTACAACCTTCCTCCTTGGTTGTGCATGAAGCGGAAGTTCATTATGATGCCAGTGCTCATCCAAGGCCCGAAGCAACCCGGCAACGACATTGATGTGTACCTAAGGCCATTAGTTGATGAACTTTTGCAGTTGTGGTCCGAACCAGGTGTACGTGTGTGGGATGAGCACAAACAACAGGAATTTGACCTACGAGCGTTGTTGTTCGTAACCATCAATGATTGGCCTGCTCTTAGTAACATTTCAGGACAGTCAAACAAGGGATACAATGCATGCACGCACTGTTTAGATAAGACTGAAAGTATACATTTGGGAAACAAGAACGTGTACCTGGGGCATCGTCGATTTCTTCCGAACAGTCATGCCGTAAGAAAGAAAGGCAAGCATTTCAACGGTGAGGCAGATCGCCGGAAGAAGCCTAACCTCCCTGATGGTGATGTTATATATGACATGGTCAAGGATTTAGAAGTAATCTTTGGAAAGGGTCCTGGCAGTCTATCTGTTCCGAATGACGCTGACAACCACGTACCCATATGGAAGAAGAAATCTATATTTTGGGAGCTACCCTATTGGAAAGTCCTAGAGGTCCGGTCTTCAATCGACGTGATGCACGTGACGAAGAATCTTTGCGTGAACCTGCTAGGCTTCCTGGGCGTGTATGGGAAGACAAAAGATACACCAGAAGCACGGGAGGACCAGCAACGTATGAAAGACCCATACAACAAGCAGACGGATAAAGGGCGTCAATACTTAAGCAGCTACGCTCTTACCAAAGCAGAGAAGGAAATCTTTTTTGAATGCCTGAGCAGTATCAAGGTCCCGGCTGGCTTCTCGTCAAATATAAAGGGAATAATAAATATGGCAGAGAAAAAATTCCAGAACCTGAAGTCTCATGATTGCCACGTGATTATGACGCAGTTGCTTCCGGTTGCATTGAGGGGGCTTCTACCGGAAAATGTTCGAGTACCCATTGTGAAGCTATGTGCATTCCTCAATGCAATATCTCAGAAGGTCATCGATCCAGTAACTCTACCAAGTTTACAGAAGGCTGTGGTCCAATGTCTTGTCAGCTTCGAGTTGGTGTTCCCCCCATCATTCTTCAATATTATGACGCATCTCCTGGTTCACCTAGTCGACGAGATTGCCATTCTCGGTCCTGTATTTCTACACAATATGTTCCCCTTCGAGAGGTTCATGGGAGTCTTGAAGAAATATGTTCATAACCGTGCTAGGCCAGAAGGAAGCATCTCAAAGGGCTATGGAACAGAGGAGGTCATTGAGTTCTGTGTTGACTTTATTCCTGACCTTAAGCCGATTGGTGTTCCTGAATCGCGGCATGAGGGGAGACTGAGTGGAAAAGGCACGCTAGGAAAGAAAGCACTGATATGTAGGGACGGGCATTCTTTAACTCAAGCACACTACACAGTTCTACAAAGTTCCACCTTCGTGGCTCCGTATATCGAGGAACACAAGAATTATGTACGCTCCAAGAACCCGGGGAGGCTGACTCCTGGATTAAAGAAAAACACATGGAGACTTTCGGCAGTTGGTTGCGATTACAGCTCATGAATGACACCACTGTCGGAGATCAGCTCTACTTGTTGGCCGCGTCACCATCTTCGACTGTATTGAATTTCCAAGGGTACGAGATAAATGGGAATACATTTTACACGATCGCCCAAGATAAAAAGAGCACCAACCAAAACAGTGGTGTCCGCTTTGATGCAACAGACGAGAATGGGCAAAAGGACACATACTATGGTTACATAGAGGAGATATGGGAACTTGACTATGGACCTACTTTTAAGGTCCCTTTGTTTCGGTGCAGTTGGGTCAACATGAATGGAGAAGGGATAAAGGTAGACCAGCTGTACGGAATGACAACAGTGGATCTCAAGAATCTTGGTTGTTACAGGAACGAACCATTCGTCCTAGCCAATGATGTGGCTCAGGTTTTCTATGTGAAGGACATGTCCTCCAGACCGAAAAAAAGAAAAAATAAGCAAACGAATACATCAGACGATGAGCCAAAGCGTCACATAGTTCTTTCAGGGAAAAGAAACATCGTGGGAGTCGAGGACAAGACAGACATGTCAGCAGATTATGATAAGTTTGATGAAATTCCGCCCTTCACAGTGAAAACTGACCCAAGCATCCCGTTAAATAATGAAGATGCTCCATGGTTACGGCCGAAGCGATCATAGGCCAGGGACATACGCGAAGAAGGGTTCATGGCATTTATGTAAATCAATGTAATGTATTAAACCTTTATGTGATGTGTAGTAATGTATTAAACCTTTATGTGGTGAAAACCATAATACATAGCTCGGGTCCATTTTTATTTAACCATAATACATCACGAATAATATCACTAACTTTTGTCGGGTCCTAAGCCACGGGGTGCTGAGCGGCCGGCGCTGCGCACCCAAAGAGCAGGAACCATCACAGGGTCAATACTCACGTGAGAAGGATCCCTATGAAGAACCATCCACCAACCGGGACATCGTCGCCGAGATCTGAAAAAATGAGTGGGGAATTTGATCAAACACCTAGGGAGAGGGCAGCACCTTGGTAAAAACATGCCCAAAACACACGGTTTCCCGTCATACAGCCCACCGGTGGCTCGTGAGACGGCAAATCGGCCTTCGATCCAAACAGCGGCAAGACGTCTCTGATGATTTGCAACCGTCCGAACAAGTGTTGCTAATCATCAGAGCGCCTTGCCGCTGCTTGGATCCGACCGAGTAGAGGGTTCACCTTCAGCCTCCGCTCTAGGAACTCCTGCCTCTCAGAAATCTTGCTCTCTGCTACCCGTGTACTGCCAAAATGAAGTACAATGAGTAGACACTGAGTGCTGAACATGTCCGGGAGGGGGCTATATATAGGGTACGTGTGCTTCTTTAGTCCCGGTTGGTAACACCAACCGGGTCATGTGGCTCACGAAGTGGTCGTGATACTGCTGATCCAACAGCTCACAATCCCTCAAAAGAAACACACCCCTGATCCAACGTCTCACAAGCGATTGAAAGAAACACACGATCCGTGTGCTTTTTTAGTCCCGGTTGGTAACACCAACCGGGACTAAAGTCGGGCTTTGCGGTCACGACTCATATCAGCCACGTGTGCTTCTTCCTTATTGGTGGGATTCCTTTTAGTCCCGGGTGGTGGCTCACAAGTGATATCCAACAGCTCACAAGCATTCAAAAGAAACACACCCCTGATCCAACGGCTCACAAGCGCTCGAAATAAACACACGATCCGTGTGCTTCTTCCTTATTGGTGGGATTCTCACTATATATATGTAGTCATGCATGGCCTCCATTGGCATAGCACATCTAAACTCATATCTGCAACCTCATCACTCTCCCATGGCTTCCACCGTACCCACTCTAACCTACTCGGAGGCGGAGGCGCTTTGCACCTCGAACTACCCCTGGTCGCCCGGCTACGACGTCCCCGCCGGCTGGAGGCTGAGCACCGGAGGCGTGCCGGTCCCTCCTGTCCCTCAAAGTTTGGCTCGCCGGGCGGCCATCACGAACCACTACTACCTCGAGCTCACTCCGGAGCAGCGGATGGATCCCCGCTGGCATCCCGACTACCGCCCGACTTGGTACGCCTTCTTCATCAATCGGCGTGAGAGGGCGCTCGCCAGGTACGAGGAGGACGGCCCGCCTCCTTCGAACTTCAACGAGGCCGGCCGTCGGCTGTGGTGGAGTGGCCGGACTCTCCAGAGCGTCATGAACTACATCACGGCCGGCGATAACCCCCGCCTGCGCTACCCTCGCTTCCAGTCCAGGCGAGCGCCGCCCGACGACAGCGACGACGACGACTACGACTACGAGGACGAGTATTATAGGCCTAGGCAGGAGTATGACTAACCTATGGTTCGTCTATGTACCCAAGATTGTTGTCATTAACTACTTCTGGTCTAGCTAAGACGATGATCGTGTAAAATGTATTCTTTATCTCTGCATTTCCAAGTCTATGAAGAAGTTTTTTGTAAACTATGTCAAAACTCAAGTTTATCATTTATCCTACCAACTAGTACACATGAAAGTACTCCATGCCAAATGATTTCATTTTTTGACTATTTTTTCACTTTCTTTAACTTTTTTTAAAAAACGGTCAAAATGGCCGCCGTTACTATTCATTGCAAGGGGTCGAATTATCCAAAACTATCGACGGTTCTGTGATATAACCACTACTTGTGCACCTTAAAATCATTTTTGAAAAAAATTCAGAGCAAACTATCACACACTTGTAGTTCAAATTTGGATTACTTTCGAAAAATAGGCATAAAGTCGTTTAAATAGGCGAAATTAGCTAGAAACCGAGAAAATTACCAATATTTGTGGATTATCCATAAAATATGGTCTACTTTGTGTGATAATTGGATGGGTGCCATTTTACACCATATTTGTTGTACTTGCTTCACAAAAAATGTCATTTTTGACAAACGAAAAACAAAAAACGATATTTAGATAAGTAATTTGAAAACATAGAAAATGGTTTTGGATTATTTATTCAAATTTAAACACTTTTCATGTTGAAAGTCTTTTCAGATTCAAAACCATTTGAAATTCATATTCAAACACCTAAATAAGAAAAAACAAAAGGCGGGAAACAACATTTCAGAACTGAAAAGTTCGAAATAATTTTGAAAAGGACTCTTTGGTCCCGGTTTATACGAAGAACCGGGACCAATGAGTCATGGACGCGCCACGCGAATCTGGCATTAACTGACCAACTCATTGGTCCCGGTTCCTCCCACGAACCGGGACCAAAGAGGCATTGGTCCCGGTTCTTGGCAGGAACCGGGACCAATGAGTGCTGGTATATCGGTCTGCCCCTTCTCCTTCCTCATTTCATCCCCAAAGCCTCAACTTTCGCACGCGGGCGCGCCGGAGCAAAATCGTCGCCGTCAGGCTGCCCGACCTCGCCCTCGACGCGCCCTCGACGCCCCACGCCACCGCCGTCGACGTCCGCCGCGCCCTCGACGCCGGCGCCGCGCCCATTGGTCTAACTCGTGCGAACTCGAGCCGCCGCGTCTTCTCCAAGTCCGGCCGCCGCGGGCCGAGCCGTCGTTTCCGTCCACCCCGAGCTCTACTGAGGCGTCCACGAGCTCCGCCATCCTCTGCTCTTCCTCCCCGTCGAGTCACGCTTGTCGGGATGGCCTGAATCGGGAGAATCGACCGCTTCTTCCCAGCTCCGGCCGTCGTGCTTCGAGCACGATTCCGACGCCGTTCGTGCTCCTCCGGCCTCTCCGTCCTCTCTATTGGATTCCTGGTGAGCATACGGTGTCGTAGCATCCCTCTGTTCGATTTATTCTGCTCTGTAGCGTCGACGCGCTGAAGCTCGTCGCCGGCCGTCGCTCCGCCGCGCCGTAGCCGTCGCTCCGGCGACCATTCGTTGGCGGCGCCGCTCCTAAATGACTTCCCGTGCACACGCGCATCCAACGCGCCCACTCGCCCGTCCTAACTCGGCCTCCTCCGGCGAGCCTCGCCGGAGCAGAGCCGCCGGGTGCTCCTGTGTCGATGACATGTGGGCCCGGCCTGTCAGGGTTTTATTCTTTTTGAAAATGTTTTCGGTAATTATTAAATATCTGACAGGTGGGACCCAGCCAGCTAAATTAATTCCAGAAATTGATTAAATCTTATAAATTCAATAACTTTTGATCTGTTTATCAGAAAAATATGAATAATATATCAAAATTCTCAGAAAAATAAATGTTAACCAATTATGTCAACATACAAATAATTTGGAACATTTAAATTTGGTGAATATTTGGGAATAACTTAAATGCATTTTCTTTAATTATGGAAGTAATTTAACTAAATGCTCATAATTGCAATTTGACCTCTAATAACATTTCAAACATGATTTAGAGTTCCATGTCAATGCATTAAATTGATCATGCATACATATTGCGCATTGCATCAATGCCATGTATTGATTGTGTTCTTTTCCGGTATTTGTTCTTCCCGGTAGATCGTGGTTCGAAAGTTGACCCCGCTTTAGTTGAAGAACAAGATCTATTTTCCGACGAACAAGGCAAGCATAACCTCTTATCTTCCCATATATGATTTCGAAGTATTTCACTCTTGTATTTGCATACGATTCCAATGTATTTTAAGAATATTTAAAGTGTTGGCAAAATTTATGTGTTAGCAAAATTAGCAAATTAAGGTGTTAGCAAAATTAGCAAATTTAACTATGTATTCACATTTGCATTCACATATCCGATTCACATTTGTATGCAAAGTTACCCAACTAAAGTTTTGTGCATTGTTCTTAATTTGCAGAAACTATGGAACGAGAAGAAAATCAGGAAAACATCCTCGAGAATATAATCCGCGGGCCGGAAGATGTTGGCGATGTCACCTCGCAGTTTCTGAAAAACTCTGGTGAGGGAGATGAGTCTCTCAACCGAAGAGACGGCTCCGGTGAGGTAGAACCCGACGGCTGGGGTGAGGGAGAAGTCGGCGAGGGAGAAGCCAAAGAGGGAGAAGCCGAAGGCTCCGGTGGAACATTAAATGTTGCAAACTCTGGCGAGGTGCATATACATATATTAATGAAGCTGAAGATTGTATTAATTAAGTCTCTGCTGTCTATATACATATATTAACGCTCTTTCTTCTTTTGGCCCTTCGGATCGAGCAAATCTTCTGTAAGGACAAAACGAGGCCCAGCCAAAAAGTTGGGCGACCATGAAAGGTACAGGATCGAAAAAGTCGCTGAAGACGGCACACCGACTGCTCCCCCTGATGTTAAAAATAAAATGGTAAAGCAATGCGGAGTTCTTGTTAGGGACTACATCCCGATCACCGTTCGAGAATGGCATCCGCCAAAGCAGGGAGGAGTAAGATATGTCGGCGAGGTGGGCAAAGAAAGACTTTGGAGAAAGCTCATGCTTAATTTCACCCTGCCGGTGCCAGAGGTGGATCCAGATGAGGAGGATCCAAATGAGGCAGAAAAGATTGCCCGGAAAAACATGGAGCAAAAAGTCAGGGACTAGGGTCTTAAGAAGATGGCCGAGCTATTCAAGAACTGGAAGAAAAGATTGAACAGCGAGTTTGTCGAGAAAAATAAGACTCCGGACTTCGATAAAGGGTATGAGAAGATAAGGGACGACTGGGAAGAATTTGTGGCGTACAAGAAATCGGAGGAAGCTCAGGAAAAGTCTGCAAAAAATTAGGCAAATGCTGCTAAAAAGATCTACCACCATACTATGGGGCCTGGTGGCTACGCCTTTAGCATGCCTAAGTGGGAGAAACTTGAGGCGGACCTGCTGGCTAAAGGGATCACTCCAGAGCCACTCGCATGGATCGAACGGGCAAGAAATTGGTTTTACGGGCATGGGGGCACGTTGGACGCAGAAGGGAAGTGCATATATAACAGAAGACACAAAGATAATCCCCTACTACCCATCGAAGGCATTAGAAATGCAGTAAAGGATGTTGCAGAGGGACGGTTCATTCCCAATAGAGAGGATGACGAGCTCACACGCGCCCTTGGGAATGAGGAACACGACGGACGAACACGAGGCGTACCAGGCTCCAAGCCCAAGACAATTGCGATTCCCGAGCACAGGAAGAAATTTCCTGATAGAAGCCATCAGAGGAGAAAGGAAAGGGAGGCAATGGAAGCACGCGCTGCTGCAGACCGGCTGCGTAATATAGAAGAAGAATTAAAGCGGCAGAAGGATCAAATTGCCGCACTTAGCCAGCAAGTTACTAGCGGCCAATCTCAGCGGCACATGGTAGAAGCTGCATGTGATGGTACCGGCGGCCCATCGAATCGGAAAAGCAGCGCGGCTTCCACGGAGCTCCAGGATGGTACTGATGATGCAGTGACGGTGGCTCCACTTTGTCGCTACCCAGAGGATGATATCACGGAGAGCACACCTTGTGAGCTGCATGTGAAAGTTTTTAACTTAACCATGAAGGTGGCGGTCGGCTATGCAGTACCAATTGGACCTAATCCAACTTACCATTTCTCTCCGGTTCCACATGGCTACGCTGTTGTCGGGGTGGATGAACTGATGAAAGATTTTGAGGAGCTGAAGCTGGAACACCCTGCAGGTGAAGATGGGGAGGTGTTTGAACTTGGAGAAGCCAAGAAAGGGACCATTCTATGGCCAAAGGAATTCATCGTGCTTCCAAACTGGCAGCCAAGGCCATCGACTCCTCACCAGTCTCCAGCGCAATAGTCCTCTTCACCGCCTCATCATTCTCCAGCGCAACAGTCCTCTTCACCGCCTCACCAGTCTCCAGCGCAGCCGTCTCCACCGCCGCGTCAGCCGTCTCCGCCGCCGCCTCAGCCGTCTCCGCCCACCGCTGGTACTATGAGGGGTAAGCGATCACCGAAACATAAAGGGTCGCCCCTCCCAAAAGTACCTCATAAGAATCTTCCCATCAGACCTTATGACCGTACGGTGGAGGAAAATGCCGCGGACGTAAATGCCCAACATCAAGAGTGGTTGGCTAGCCTGAAGAAGCCGAAAGCGGCAGAGTTCCCCTCCACCCCAGCAGAAAAAGCCGCCGTCTTCAAAATGCTGAAGACCATTGAACAACCCCCGCCAAGGCTGACACCAGACTATGACCGCCAGATTCGCAAGTCGGTTCAGGCAAATAAGGAGCGGTCGAAGAGTAGTAGTGCAAGCGGGAAATCAGTTCCCTAGCTCGGAGAACAGAAAAACCAGTCGTGCCCCCCGCTCAAAGTGTTTTCCAATACCGCCGAGGGGTCGAGCACAGCTGATGTCGCTATCGATCCTGAGTTTGTTGCAATATACATAGAAGCGGCCGCTGCTCATGGCATGTCTATTCCGGACTACTTAGCGCAATTATAAGAGTTACAGGAAGTAGCATACCAATACCAGTACGGGAATAGTCTCGTCAAACCTGAGCTAGTCAACGATCTACCAACAAAAATGCGCAGATTGCATAAGTGGTACATGCGAGCCTGTGAGGAAGGGGCAAACTGGATCTACGTGGCCTATAGAAACGAGCGGAAATGGCGTGGTAATGATTGAATTTCATGAATTATTTCAGTTATACCAACAAGACGCCATCGACAAAGCTATCCTCAGTGCCTATTGTCTGTAAGTATTATTTCTGTAATTAAGTCTCTAGCTAGCTCAGCTCGTTCATTGCATGTATAATCTTACTCATCACTATATTAATTATGCAGAATGAAGATTCTCCAATGCAAAAGAGGACAAATCTATGACATTGGGTTCATTGACCCATACTACATCCATCAAATATCTCTCAAACGTCATTACAACGACACAGAGGATAACTTGGTAAGGACGTTAAGGTTTAACGAAACCAAAAGGGAAATACTATTTCCTTACAACTACGGGTGAGTGTTACTGTCTTGTACACATTCTATTTCGCTTACTCGATGTTAAGTGTATAATTGATGACTTATGCGTGCGCAGCTTTCACTTTATTCTGCTAATCATTAAACTTGACAAAGGAGTAGTACATGTCATGGACTCGAAACGTAAACCCCTTGAGGAGTGGGCGGACATGCAGGAATGCCTCCAAGGGTAATTTCAATCATTATGGCACTATATCGGCAACTTTCCGTTCATTCCCTGGTAGCAAGCAATTAATATATAACTCCTTTATTCATTTTCTTTGCCGGACAGGGCTTGGAAACGGTTCACCGCCAAGGCTAGGGGTATTTGGGCGCCGAAGCTTACATTTGAACAAATAAGTGTAAGTTATCATGCTTGATTATTATTCCGCGCATCTCTTTGATTTTAGTTTCAATACCATTATCATGCTTGATTATTATTTTGATTGAACTCTGTTCTCGTAAAGTGCTTGAGGCAGCAACATGGGAATAATTTATGTGGATACTACGTTTGCGAGTTCATTCGCCAGATGACCCAAGAGCGATCCAAGAGCCGGTTCTTAGAACAACTTGAAGTACGTAAACAATATTCACAATTTTAGTTTATTGCCATCAACTGTGTTTAGTTTCATTCATATATATATATATATATATATATATATATATATATATATATATATATATTGACCCCTTCTTTAAATTAGATCGAACGGCTGCGGGACGGTCTTCTACCACAAGATCGCGTACGCGCAATTCAAGAGGAAATTGCGGGATTCTTAGATGCAGAGGTCCTAGATCCAAAGGGAGAATACTATGGGCCGGTTAAAATGGGATTGTAAAAGAGTTGTATATATGCATGAAACTCGTGTGTACATTTAATATGTTCGACCAAGCACGACGAATGAGCTGTGTGTAATATATTCATGACGATGATGTGTAATAGTGGTTCCTTCATTGCTGTATGTAGTACCATGCATCGAATTGAGTGCGCGACGGAGAGCCGGCGAGTGAGAGATGAGCCGGCGAGTAGTACCTGCACAGAAATATCGAAGCTTGGCCTCGATATGCCGGCGAGTGAGAGATGGAGAGCACGTCGGCGATGCGAAGAAGGGGGAGACGACGGAGGCACCGGCGAGAGGGAGAGGGGGCACCGCGAGAGGGGGCACCGGCGAGAGGGAGACGCTAAACCCTAAATTCAAAAAAAAACACTCATTGGTCCCGGTTCTTAACACTGAGTCTCCCCCACGCCCAGCCAGAACTGGCCACGTGGGCACCCATTAGTCCCGGTTCGTGGCCCTACCGGGACTAGCATTAGTCCCGATTGGCCAGTCCCGGTTGGGCAACCGGGACTGATGGCCCAGCCGAACCGGGACCACAGGCCCTTTTTCTACCAGTGTCAGCTCAAGATGCCCGGTTGCTATCATCATCGGAGGCGTCGTCGTCCTTGGCGGCCGGCTTCGGCATGGCGGTGATTGCTGATACGTCTCAAACGTATCTATAATTTTTTATGATTCCATGCTGTTATTATACCAATTGCTATATGTTTTGTTTATACTTTATACTCCCTCCTATCCGTTATAATTTTCGCTAGCAAACAACGTACGATGTACAACTTCCTAGCTTAACTCCCGAATCTTTTTCGGACCGGAGGAAGTAGCATTTTTATGTATTTTCTGAGACTAACCTATTAACCTATTCTCTTTCAGAAAAGTTAGTCGCAAAATATTCTCGGAATTGGATGAAACAAAAAGGGACGCTCATATTTTCACCGACACGATCACGAAGTCCAAAGAGGAGACGGAGGCAGGCCACGAGGGGCCCACACCACCCTAGGGCGCGACCAAGGGTGGGCCCGCGCCGGGCCCTGGCGAAGGCGCCTCGCGAACCTTCCGACGCCACCCTTTCGCCTATATATTCCCGATGTTCCGCGTACCCTAAAAACACCGATCATATTCCACGAAAAGTTTCGCTGCCGCCGTCGTCGCCAACCCTAGATCGGGAGGGTTCTGAAACTCTTCCCGACACCCTGCCGGAGGGGAGATCATCACCGGAGGGCTCTACATCGCCATGCCTGCCTCCGGAGTGATGCGTGAGTAGTTCATCCTTGTACTACGGGTGCATAGCAGTAGCTAGATGGTTGTCTCTCCACCTTGTACCTCCATGTTTAGATCTTGTGAGCTGCCTAACATGATCAAGATCATCTTATTGTAATGCTACATGTTGTGTTTGCTGGGATCCGATGAATATTGATACTATGAGCAAGTTGTTTATGAATCTATATGTTTATGTTGTTTATGATCTTGCATGCTCTCCGTTGGTAGTAGATGCTTTGGCCAAGTAGATGCTTGTAACTCCAAGAGGGAGTATTTATGCTAGATAGTGGGTTCATGCCTCCAGAAATCTGGGCTCGAGTTGACAGAAACGACTAAGTTTGTGGATATGTTGTTGCCACTTGGGATAAAACAATGATGCATTGTCTACGTGTCATTTGCATTGTTTACATTACACAATTTACTTCATGCAATAATCTGTTATTTGTAACTTAATACTGCAAGTGATGCGGATACTGACCTGAAGGTGGATTATTTAGTCATAGATGAGTTGGATAGCAAGTCTATGTACTTTGTTGTAATGCCCAATTAAATCTCATAATGAACATCTTGTTATATATTGCATTGCCATGCACTCTCTATTTGTCAATTGCCTACCTGTAATTTGTTCACCCAGCATGTTAGTTATCTTTTATGGAGAGACAACACTAGTGAACTGTGGACCCTGGTCCATTTTCCCTCATACTGATAAAACCACCTACTGCAATTATCTGTTCCTTGTTACTTTCTGCAATCACTACTATTTTTCACACTGTGCATTTAATACTTTGTTTTCAGCAAGCCAGAGAGATTGATAACCTCTCTGTTTCGTTGAGACAAAATAGTTTGGTTGTGTTGTGTGCAGGTTCCACGTTGGTGATCGAGTAACAGCGCCCATCAACAACCTTCTGAAGAATCTCTGTGTCCTCCTGATTCGATAAATCTTGGTCATATTTTAAGAAAAAACTGCTGCTGCACTACATCATACCTTCCTATTGGGGTCTCCCAACGAACGTGTGAACTACACGTCATCAATTGCCTGCTCGACCGCGTGAGCGTTGGCATCGATGCACCTGCGTAGCACATCCGTCGCCTTGTGACACACCTCCTTCGTCTCCGGCTCCGTCGCCATGCCATTGCCGCAAGCACGTAACGCGTCCTCTAAATTGTCCTTGCATCCTTCGAGTAGGGCTTTGGATAATACGTTGATAGGAGTGTCAGCGGCACCCAACAAGGTCTGTTTCACTGGAGGACACGAGTTGATGGATTGTCGGATCGATCTGGCAGTTGATTTTCGATGTTGATTGTGCTGGTCCGCCGGAGCAAGAACACGAGTTCAGCGGCACCCAACAAGGTCTGTTTCACTGGAGGACACGAGTTGATGGATTGTCGGATCGATCTGGCAGTTGATTTTTGATGTTGATTGTGCTGGTCCGCCGGAGCAAGAACAGCCGGCCAGATGCGATCTGGTCGAGTTGATGAAGATTAGCCGGCCTACACGACCACCGAGGATGTCGCGTGCACCGGAAAAGTGGATAAGCCGGTTGGATCCATCTGTCGCGGCCGTTTATTGATGAAGTTGCTGACTAGGGCAAACGAGCCGGTCAGATGCGAATGGGGCAACAGCGTCGGCGTGTTGGTGTTGTGCATCCTCCTCGCATAGTTACAATTTTTGTTGTCATAGATGATTTTACTCTTTACTAAGGGTTTTGGGAGTCGGAAATGAGGGAGTTCATCAATGGGGCAAGGCGCATGGACATGATTTTGGAATAATCTTCGTAATACCATGAATATGACTAATAGGCCGAGATTGTCTCTGCAACATCTTTATAGGAAAAAGGGCAATATTTATGGAATAGGGACAATGTAAGTTTTCACATGATGGTCGGAGAATAAATGGATCACTCGCAAAATATCGACCTCAATAATTGACCGTGAAGGTACTAGCAGTCGCGTGAGTTATGCATTCTCGGCCGCCGCTGGGTTACGGGGAGTAGTCGAACAAATGTGAGGTAACAAAAGCCGCAACCGATAACAAGGCAGGAGCATATTTGACATCGATTTATTATCATGATCGGAAAACAGAAAAAAAAACTGAATATTAAATCATCAACATCCAGTACAGCCTCTGTATGCACGATGCACACACGACCAATCGACCTCCATTATAGGTTCAGCTCAAGATGCCCGGTAGTTAACATCTTCGGCGCCCGTCGTCGTCCTTGGCGGCGGGCTTCGGCATTGCGGTGATTGCCTGCTCGACCGCGTGAGCGTGAGCATCGATGCACCTGCGCAGCACAGCCGTCGCCTTGTGGCACGCCTCCTTTTTTTCCGGCTCCGTCGGCGTGCCATTGCCGCAAGCACGTAACGCGTCCTCTAAATTGTCCGCGCATCCTTCGAGTAGGGCTTTGCTTAATACGTTGAGAGGAGAGTCCGCGGCATCCAGCAAGGTCTGCTTCACTGGAGGACACGAGTTGATGGATTGTCGGTTGCCCATGGGCGATCGATTCTCGATCTAGCTAGCTAGGGTACGGAAGGAAAGCTCACGAACCCAGGACAGATCGAGGGGGAAGGAACCCTTGACCCTTGAGTAGAGGCCCATATATATACAAAAACATCCAGAAATTAATTTCAGTACATGCCGGGCCGGCCGGGCCGGCATTTTTTACTTGGTTTGCCTGGGCTGCAATTTTGTGCGGAATAGGTTTGCCGGAGTACATCTTAGTACATGCTATTCCTGCAAAACTAAGTCTCCAACAAACAATGCGTTGTTTGCTCCGGGGCCAATTTTATTGTACTCCTAGTTTGTCACTGGATGACAAATATTCAGGGCAACTCCAACAAGCCCACATAAACGGATCACCAAATGTGTCTGCTTTTGTCCATTTGGTTTGTTGGGTCGTCAGGCGTACGGCCCCTATCCGGATTTTACTAGCCAATGTACTCGATGGCAACCTATTTGGTATGTCCTAATTTTCAATCCAATCATCTGAAGTAATTTATATAAATTTGAATTTCAAGCATTACATAAATAGTGCATACATTTGATCTACTAGATAGATTAAGACATAATAGTTGCCTAACTACTCGATCGTCGTCCTCCTCCGGTGTCGGCGGTGGAGACTATGAAAAGTTTAACAAAATTGGCCTCTTGGGGGGGAAGGGCTTGACAGGACTGACTTGTTGGCACAGCCTCCGGCACGACCGGCCCCGGAGGCGGTCTAACCTCTTCCATCTCTCCCTGTTAATTGTTAGGGGTTAACAAAATTGGCCACGCGTAGTCGGCGCTTCCAACAATAATAGGATTTTTCAGTGGGAGCTGTTGGCCCCGTCCGCCTCTGCGGCCTAGCGCGAACGCTTGCGGTGGTGCATACGCTCTGCGAGCCACCTACGCCAGCTCTGCAGCTTTCTTAGCCTTGAGCTCGCGGATCACCGGACATTGTCGGCGTGGAGCGTCTTGAATGAACTCTCCATAGACTCCTGCATCTGCGGGTCACCGACTTTCTACTCCTGTGCGACGTCTCCTCCATTTTCCTGCCGGAGGGATTCATGAAGACGTACGGCACGGAGGGATTCATTTTCCTGCCGATCGAGAGCTACTCGCTGTTAATTAACATGCAATAAAAAAAACTACTTGGCCGTTCTCCTCCATGCAGGCGTGTCCTCCTGGAATGCAGTACGTCCGCCGCCGCCTTATTCAATGGCTTCATCGTTAACAGCCTTGCAGCACATCAGGAGGCTGATACATAACAATCTTACACTAGGGTCGATCTAGAGTATGATAAAATCCCTATGGATATGACGGCCAATGGTGCTCAGTCGTCGAGATGAAGACGTATCAGTCCGGGCCGGCCATAAAATCCCACGCCGTGCATGGCGAGTGCGAGCTCCATGAGGCAGCTGCGCCGCTCGATGGCCGCCTTCTCGCACGCCTCCTTCTTCGCGGGTGTGGTCGCCGTCGTGCCATGGCACGCATGACGCGCAATCTCATCCTTCCGCCGGCATCTGATGAACAGCACGTTGAAGGCTATGTCCTTCGACATCGAGTCTTCGGCCGTGGCGGCTGATTTGATCCCCATCACCTGAGATTAGGATGGTGGATCCTTAGTATATTAGGATCGGTTTTATTGTTTGAAACTAAGTTCCAAACTGTGCCTAGTTTTGTGCTGCCGCATCTCTTTGACTTTCAAGATATAGCGTGGTCTCGAAGCCAGACACGGATCTTAGATCGAAGCACGTTAGTACGTCCATATCGCAAAAGGAAAAAACATTTATATATGTACACGCAGTAGCGCATACAGATTCTCGCTTAAGAGAATAATGTGATTAGTATTTGTATTTACCTAATTCTTTCAGAAAATTTCGCGCAATTTTTTCTTCCAGAAAATATATCCAAGGATCCTCTGCACCGGACCTAACAATGTGACACACATATTCAGGCTGACCTCATGTGAACCTAGAGACAAACGCCAAAGAATATTGCAAGGCATCTAATTTCCTCAATTCCAGAGGAGTTTCGGAAGTGATAGATAAAGATGGAAGGAGATGTTTGTGGACAAAAAATAAAAATATGGAAGGAGTAAATTCACTTGCTTCTTGGGATATGGTTTGTAAATGAAAGAAAAAAAAGGAGGTTAAGGAATTATCAATTTACATATTCAGATCAAGACCTTGTTGTTAAAGTTTCTCGATAAATTCTACAACAATGCTAATATTCCTTGGGTCCGGCTAGTCTGAGATTCATATTATTATGATACAGTGTCACATGGTGTGGTTCTTAGTGGATCCTTTTGGTGGAGATCGGAGTGGTTCAACTGCCAGGCACTTGGAGATCAAATTCAAAATACACTGTTGGAAATCCCATCTAGCCGCAACGCTACTGCTGGGTCGGAGTAGAAATATGCCTATAGCACACTCAGGGTCGTGAACTCGGCCTGGTCGAAAAATTGTTGTGGCGGTGGCGGATCCATCCCGGAGGTTGGAGAGGATTGTGAGCGGTGCTAGGGTTTGGCTCGAAATTGAACCCGACTTAGGAGCACGGACAAACGGAGGACCTACTCAAATAGATTTATTGATATTTCGCTGAAAATTTCTATTTCGATTTTCTCTGTTTAACCAATTTAGCGAGGTATCGTTATGACGTCTCACCCGTCTTAGGCTGTTAACCTAGAAAGTTGGGATAAATAGAAGTATTGGCGTAGTAAATAATTTAAAATAAATACTAACCAAAAAACACACGGAAACTTATAGAATAAAATCATCATTAGATTTCATGGTTGTGTGACTATGTTTCCAATTAACGAAAAAATATTGAATTAGATTTCATAGTCCTCCCGCCCCAAAAAAATTATCCCAATTGTTGCCTTAGCTTAAGCTTTAGATAAGTCTGGCCAGCATTCAATTATGACAATAAACAAATATGATATGCATACATATTCAAGGATGTAATATTGATATGCTATTTATAGAGATTCCAAAAACTTGGTCAAAACAAAACTTTTTATTGTATCAAAAGAGGTT